>CM060447.1:161424077-162024077 GCA_030545235.1 Helianthus tuberosus
AATTTAGACAAAATTGCAGAAAACAACATTTATGTTTGCCTCAAACTGCACTTTTACCTTTCATTATGAAATCGGCAAAAACCAACATTTATGTTCATGTTTTATGACACCTTATAACCTTTAGTACTAACCACGTCAAAAAAATTCAGTTAAATGGCCTCACGTGCCATGCACATGAGGGCATTTAAGTCTTTTAATACATCCCTTTATAAACGAAAATTGTATTTATTGTCTGATTTTGGCGGTAATAAATTCATCACCAAGCGCTCTTATTTGCCACTCCCACAACACCCACTAAAACCCTAACGCCCATGTTTAACTTCTGATGGGATTTTAACATGTTTATCAAAGCAATTTCATCCATATGAAATAAAAACGCAGCGGAAATAATGTTTAAAACATGTTACTTTTATAAGATATAAAACCATTTATATGCAAAATCCCAAAACCCGGATCCATATATGAAAATGCATACTATCAAACACAACCATAGGGTGTTTAGAATACTACCTTCTTGGAGTAATAAGATGATGAAATGGATGATGCTTCAAGAATGGTTGCCTTCAAGAGTAGAAGGCCTCAAGCTTGTATACCCCAAGCTTCCAACAAACACTATGAGATTAGCTAGGATTTTAACACCAAAGATCAAAAACCGAACACTTGAAAGATCCCTATGATGACTGATTTTTAGAGAGAGCAAAATACAAGTCTTCTCTAGTTTCTTAGTTCATCCATCTTCATGACAAAATTAAATAAAAACAAGTGAGAGAAATTGCCTCCCCATTTGACCAATGCATGAACCTCTAACCATGCAAAAATGCATGTTGTTTGATTGGACCAAAAGTCTTGGTTAGACCACCCAATCACATCCTCTCTAACACATGCAAAAGCATGAATTGTGATTGGATCAAGATCTCATCTTGGTAAGACAAAGGGGGGGGGGGGGGGCACTTATTTATAAAAAAAAGATTTCTTTTATAAAATTCAAGTCTTGGTTTATATATTTATAACTTTTATAAATATAACACTACATAAATGCAAGACTTTATACAACCTTTTAAAATGTTATTTAACCCATTAAATAACAAAATAAAATATTCTCTCATAATAAATTATCCATATAATTTATTAGTTTATCAAGTGTAATTATTTAGAAAACCAATTTCTAAATATTGTAAGTGTTAATATTTATTTGTTTGATCATATCATAAATAAATAATATAAGTGTTTGTCTAGCTTGTTATTGGGTATGACTCGACTTGGATCATATCGTACTAGCCACATCAATTTAATATGTGTCTTGGGCATACAGAGTCCAACAATCTCCCACTTGCATAAGATACATAGAAGATTGATGCAAGTAGTAAATGACGCCTAACTACGGTTTACTACCCCCAATACGTATGACTATATTTGCCATTCAATAACATCATCCCTTTCAAGTCCCTTACTTGAACATGAGTTAGGTGAATCTATCATTTATCCTTTCGTTACAGATGTCATGTTAAATCCAGAGACATAGAGTGATCACTCTCTGTTGATTTAACTTTATCAAGCCTTAGACATCTTACTCTCAACGAATAAGAGGAACAAATCCCTTCTTGACTACATACGTCTCTCACAATCACCTTGTATCACACCTGAGCTCAGCCTTATGTACTGTCATATTACTGACAGCGAAGAAATAAGTCAAGGCATAATATTTGGTGAATATCAAGACCCAATATGTATCTCAGGTCAGAGGATACTATGATATTCGCCTTAACTCAAAATTTACTTATGATCAATCACAAATGATTCCATGCAGTAATATTTGAGAGCGAGTTAGTCCAATATTTGTATCCCACAAATATCTATGAACTTTGGTAGCAACACTTTGCTCTATATTCATTTTAAATGAATATCCACCAATCCAAGTTCATAATAGTCTTACATTCATATTTGTTCCCACAATTATGATCGACTACGGACATTTAGAATAATTAACTTATTCACGGATTTAAACATGCTAATATGAAACCTAACTCAAAATACCATAAAAGAGTTAAATTAACAATTGTTTCAATATACAAATACAAAATTGATCAAATCCAATCACTAGAATATCGAAGTCCTAAGGCACATGTATGACCCTCATGTTTTGCCCGTTCAAGGAGCGTCGTGAGTGGATCCGCAATGTTTTGATCGGTGTGAACTTGGCGGATACATATCTTTCCTTTTTCAACTTCATCCCTTATGTAGTTGAATCTCCGCTCGATATGTCTAGTCTTTTGGTGCGCACGAGGTTCCTTGATTTGAGCAATCGCACCCTCGTTATCACAAAAGATCTCTATGGGGTCTTGAATGGTAGGGACCACCCCTAGGTCGGCTATGAATTTCTTCAACCATGCAGCTTCCTGGGCTGCCAATGAAGCGGCGATGTATTATGATTCTGTAGTGGACAGTGCTACTACGTCTTGTTTTGAGCTTTTCCAAGAGACTGCTCCACCATTTAAAATGAAGACATACCCCGATTGCGATCGAGAATCACTTCGATCGGTTTGGAAACTCGCGTCCGTGTAACCCTTTACAACGAGTTCCTCCTCACCAGATCCATATATTAAGAACATATCCTTAGTCCTCCTAAGATATTTCAATATGCTTTTAACAGCCATCCAATGACTGTTACCTGGATTTTGCTGGTATCTACTCGTCATGCTCAAGGCGCATGACACGTCCGGTCTAGTGCATATCATTGCACACATGATGGATCCTATAGCTGACGCATATGGGATTTTTTTCATTTTCTCTTGCTCGTCCTTTGAGCTTGGACATTGAGATGTATTCAATATTGTCCCCTTTTGAATAGGTACAAAACCTCTCTTAGAGTTCTCCATTTGGAACCTATTCAAGACTTTGTCAATGTATGCACTTTGGTTTAAACCTATCAAGCGCCTTGATCTATCCCTATAGACCTTTTTTCCCAGAATGTAGGCTACTTCACCAAGATCCTTAATGGAAAAACAACTTCCAAGCCAAGCTTTTACACCTTCCATGGTTGGAATGTCATTCCCAAATAGTAGAATGTCATCGACATACAGTACTAAGAAAGTGATGATGCTCCCACTAGCTTTCTAATACACACAAGCTTCATCGCCGTTCTTGATGAATCCAAAATTCTTAATTTCTTCATCAAAACGGTGATTCCAACTTCTAGATGCTTGTTTCAATCCATAGATTGATTTCTTTAACTTGCATACTTTGTCGGGATGTTTTGGATCGATAAAACCTTCAGGCTGAATCATATAGACATCTTCATCAAGATATCCATTAAGAAAAGTCGTTTTGACATCCAATTGCCAGATCTCATAGTCATAATATGCAGCTATGGCAAATAATATCCTGATTGACTTTAGCATCGCCACAGGCGAGAAGGTCTTATCATAATCAATCCCTTGAGTTTGAGTGAAACCTTTTGCTACAAGTCTTGCTTTGTAAGTATCCAAGTTACCATGCATATCTGTTTTCTTCTTGAAGACCCACTTACTTCCAACTACTTTGGAGTTAAGTGGTGGCACAACCAATTCCCAAACTTGGTTGTCATACATGGATTGCATCTCTATGTTCATGGCTTCAAGCCATTTGTCACAATCGGATTTTGACATTGCATCATGGTATGTGGTTGGTTCATCTGAATCCACCACATAGCATCCATCCATGAAAAATCCATATCTTTCAGGTGGACTACTAATTCTGCCAGATCTGCGAACATTTTGTGTGTTTTGATCAACCTCTTGATCGTTTTCAACAACCTCTTGTTGAGCGCTAGTATCAACCAAACGTGTATCGTCTTATGGTTCTTGATCCTCCTCAAGTTCCACTGTTCTATCACTAGTTCCTTCCATAAGGAACTTAGCTTCTAAGAACTTACCCTTTAAAGCAACAAATACCTTTTGCTCGGTTGGATCGTAGAAATAATATCCTATATCATCTTTAGGATATCCTACAAAGATACACTTAGTGGATCGGACTTCCAATTTATTTGGGGTGTATTGCTTAACGTAAGCTTCACAACCCCAAACCCTTAAGAATGATAATGATGGAGGGTTTCCATGCCATATTTCAAAAGGTGTCTTTTCCACTTTCTTGGTTGGGGCCATATTTAGTATACGGACTGCGGAGAGCAAAGCGTAACCCCAAAACGATAGAGGTAATGTGCTTCTAGCCATCATAGATCGAACCATATCCAATAGAGTTCGATTTCTCGTTTCGGACACACCATTGTGTTGTGGTGTTCTAGGTGGAGTAAGTTGTGAGATAATCCCACAACTCCTAAGATAATCTTGAAAAGCACCACTAAGGTATTCACCTCCTCTATCGGTGCGAAGGACTTTGATTGTTTTCTTGAGTTGATTTTCTACTTCACTTTTGAAGTCTTTGAACATTTCAAATGCTTCATCTTTTTGTCTTAGTAAATACACATAACCATAATGACTATAGTCGTCGATAAAGGTAATGAAGTATCTTTCACCATTCCTAGTCATCGGCTTAAAAGGACCACATACATCTGAATGTATGATACCTAGTAAATCCTTAGCCCTTTCAAAAGTTCCACTAAAGGGTGTCTTGGTCATTTTGCCTTGTAAACAAGATTCGCATACATCAAATGAATTATCTTCATTTGTATTCAAAAGACCATTTTTCTGAAGTGTATGCATGCGATTCATGCTTATATGTCCAAGGCGACAATGCCAAAGGTAGGAATCACTCAAATCCATTTTGAGTTTCTTGTTGGTTACTTGGTACATCGAGCTATCATATAATGTGTTATCATGATCTAATTCATAAATACCATTTAAAGACATAGCTTTAAAATAAAACACATCATTCTTAGAAACATAAATGTCATAGTTAATAAATTCGAAATTGTAACCAGATTGTTTTAAAAGGGAAACAGAAATTATGTTCCTAGTCAAACTAGGAGCATATAAAACATTCTTCAAAATCACTTCCAAACCACTTGGAAGCTTTAAAAAGTAGTCTCCTTGAGCTTCGACTTCAACTTTTGCTCTGTTGCCCATAAAGAGACTAGTGTCTCCCTTCTTGTAATGTCTACTTCTTCTGAACCCCTGCAACGAATTGCAAATATGAGTTCCACATCCGGTATCTAGTACCCATGTGTTAGAAGAAATAACATTAAGCTCAACATGTATCATAAAGATAGTACCTGAGGTTTGCCCTACATCCCTCTTGTTTTTCAACTCCTTGAGATAGGTTGGACAATTTCTCTTATAGTGTCCTATCTCACCACATTCAAAACATGGGTCATTCGTAGCAACCTTTTGCTTCTTCTCTTTTGGTTTGGCGGGTTCTGCTTTAGCTTTTCCTTTTCCCTTTTCCCTTGACGTGTCCCTTTCTTTTAGCATAGTTTGCTTTAGAATCGGGGTGGGGCCTCTTCTTGTTGCCTCCTTCATTGATCGCTAGGACGGGTAATGCCTTTTTGCCCATACTTGCTTCGGCCATTTTGAGCATTGCATGAAGCTCACTAATGCTCTTGTCCCTTCCATTCATGTTGTAATTCATTACAAAACTCTCAAATTTCTTTGTTAAAGAGTTGAGGATCAAATCCGTAGCCAACTCTTTAGAGACGGGACAATTTAGCCGTTCGAGGCGATCAATGTGGCTTTTCATCTTGAGAACATAAGATGATACCGATTGGGTTTCCTCCATTCGACATGCATGAAGCGCCCGAACAGTTTCGAAGCGTTCTACCCTTGCTTGTTGTAGGAACATTTCCTTTAACTGGGTAATCATGTCATATGCCCCATGATGTTCAAAATCCTTTTGAATTTCAGGAATCATAGTTCCCAACATGAGGCATGAGGCTTGCATGGAGTCCTCGGTATACTTAACCCAATCGTTGTAGGCTTCCACATCTTCCACGTTAGGTTCATCGGGAATAGGATCGTCCAACAGATATCTTCTCTTGCTTGAGAACGATTCTCAAGTTTCGAAACCAATCCATGAAGTTGTTATGGTTGAGACGATCCTTTTCAAGGATGGTTCTTAGTGATAGGTTTCGGACGATTTGGTTAGTCGGGTTTGCATTGTTAGCGGCCATCTACAAAAATTTAACAAGTTCAATTTTAGTATTTTTGATATTATTATATTTTAATTATTAATACCCTTTTGTGTCTTTAAAGACAATTAATAATTAAAATCTAGAATCCAACGTTACTTTTAAATATTGGTTAGGTGACCTTTATCCCTCTATTTAAATTAACAAGGTAGTCAACGTTTGACAATTGCAACTCTTTGCAATTTCTAGCCATATGGGATCAGTTAAACATCTTTATGTACCATACATTTGCATGCATTCAAATATTATGTAGTTTAGAACATCTTTAGTAAACACCATCCATATGGGATCAGTTAAACATCTTTATGTTTAGTTGGCATGTTTAATCCCATCAACACCTTTGTTCCCCATGCTTCGGTGACCCTAAGTTCATGGTTTCCAAATAAAGTCTTCCAACTTATACACACATGTGAGTTTATTCACATAAGTGGTTAGGTGACCTTTATCCCACAAACATGGTAAACCCACCTCGAACATACAAGTTCCCTCAAATGTGGATAGGTGACCTTTATCCCACAATAAGAGTTCCCAAGAATTTTAATATTTCAAAATTCTAGTTTAGAAAATATTATGTACCATACATTTGCATGCATTCAAATCAATGGTACTTTAGTGAAAACTAATTTTCAAGGTTCCTTTTAATAAAACCTTTATTAACCATTTTAATGATTTTGTTAAGAACCAATTTTATGCTTGTTGTTGATTATTAGTTTGTTAAGTCATGCATATCGACATATCATCTAAAACAATAAAATAAGCAACCAAACAAGCATATCATACATAACAATAGGTGCATAACCATAGCCAACTATTTTTTACAACACTTGTTAGCCGAAACAAGTGTGCCAAAAGGTCCTTCCTAAGGGGTGAAAAATGACACAAGTAGTGTGTCGTTGAACTCCTACTTGATCCCGCATCCAAATGCTTCAAGTCTCCTTCTTGTGTTGTGATTTGTCCACCTTCTTTGAGCTTCCAAAAGTCTTTTACTTTCAGCTCCAAACTCCTTTGGACTTCAAAAAATGTGTTTTGGTTATCGGGCTAAAATCCCGTTGAGAACGATGAAGTTCTTTGGACCGAATATTATGGTCCAAACCAAAACCGCATTTTTGTGTGCATCTTCTTTTACAAAATCCTAATACATTTTTTCTAGTAAAATAAAATGCACCTAATCTATTTATTTTACATACCAAATGAAAATAAATAAATTACATATCTTACAAATGGAAGAACAAAATAATAATTATTACAACCCTTTGAAATAATAAATAAAATAAATCACAACACAATCATTCAACACAAGGTCATGGCTAGGTTATATGCACCAAAATATATATCCACATATATATATATATATATATATATATATATAGGGTAGGGATCCTAAGAGAAGTCCACCCTATTTGAGAAACTTGAGAAGCAATCTGGACCACACATTTTCCCTAAGCAAAAAATGCAAAAAAAAAAGGTGAAAAAAATGCAAATTTTTTTTTTTTTTTGAAAAATCGCAGCTTTTTCTTTAAGGATTAAAAAAAAAAAAAATTTTTGGATTTATACACATGTGTATATTGTTAATCTTTTAACTATACATATATGTATATTGTCAATTATACATATATGTATATACATGTTTAAAATTGAAAAAATGTGTATATTGTTAATCTTAAACCATAAACACTAAAGCTAAACCTTAATGCTAAACCCTAAACTCTAAACCCTAAAGCTAAACCCTAAAGCTAAACCCTAATTCTAAACCCTAATGCTAAACCCAAAAGCTAAAACTAAACACTAAAGCTAAACCCTTAATGCTAAACCCTAATACAAACCCTAAAGATAAAGCTAAACCCAAAAGTTAAAGCTAAACCCTAATGCTAAACCCTAAATACTATTGCTAAACCCTAATGCTAAACCCTAATGTTAAACCCTAAAGCTAAACCCTAAACCATAAAGCTAAACCCTAATGCTAAACCCTAAATACTAATGTTAAACCCTAAATAACACTTATTTTTCAATTTTAAACATGTATATACATATATGTATAGTTGACAATATACATATATGTATAGTTAAAAGATTAACAATATACACATGTGTATAAATAAAAAAAAAATTCTTAAAGAAAAAGCTGCGATTTTTCCAAAAAAAAAAAAATTGCATTTTTTTCACCTTTTTTTGTATTTTTTTGCTTAGGGAAAATGTGTGGTCCAGAATGCTTCTCAAGTTTCTCATTTAGCCTACTACTTCTCACATGATCCTTATCATATATATATATATATATAAATTTCAAGAAGCATAAAAAAATGGTTCCCTTTTATTAACATTTTTGGCTATGTTCAAAAAAACCGAAAAGGTAAGTTTTGTCCAAACAAACAAATCATCCATATGAAATAATTTTTCAAGATTCTCTTATGCATGTAAGAAAATAATCTTGAAAAACAAAGGGTTAACCATGTTAAAATTTTCGGCCATAGGGTTTTATTCAAACCCGAAGCCCGAAATTTTTAATCTATTGAAGCATGCACTCATATAAGCGGCTCTAGATGCCATTGATGAGATTTTACCATGTTTATCAAAGCAATTTCATCCATATGAAATAAAAATGCAGCGGAAATAATGTTTAAAACATGTTACTTTTATAAGATATAAAACCATTTATATGCAAAATCCCAAAACCCGGATCCATATATGAATATGCATACTATCAAACACAACCATAGGATGTTTAGAATACTACCTTCTTGGAGTAATAAGATGATGAAACTGATGATGCTTCAAGAATGGTTGCCTTCAAGAGTAGAAGGCCTCAAGCTTGTATACCCCAAGCTTCCAACAAACACTACGAGATTAGCTAGGATTTTAACACCAAAGATAAAAAACCGAACACTTGAAAGATCCCTATGATGACCGATTTTTAGAGAGAGCAAAACACAAGTCTTCTCTAGTTTCTTAGTTCATCCATCTTCTTAATTTTGTCATACAAAATTAAATAAAAACAAGTGAGAGAAATTGCCTCCCCATTTGACCAATGCATGAACCTCTAACCATGCAAAAATGCATGTTGTTTGATTGGACCAAAAGTCTTGGTTAGACCACCCAATCACATCCTCTCTAACACATGCAAAAGCATGAATTGTGATTGGATCAAGATCTCATCTTGGTAAGACAAAAGGGGGGGGGGGCGGCTCACTTATTTATAAAAAAAAGATTTCTTTTATAAAATTCAAGTCTTGGTTTATATATTTATAACTTTTTATAAATATAACACTACATAAATGCAAGACTTTATACAACCTTTTAAAATGTTATTTAACCCATTAAATAACAAAATAAAATATTCTCTCATAATAAATTATCCATATAATTTATTAGTTTATCAAGTGTAATTATTTAGAAAACCAATTTCTAAATATTGTAAGTGTTAATATTTATTTGTTTGATCATATCATAAATAAATAATATAAGTGTTTGTCTAGCTTGTTATTGGGTATGACTCGACTTGGATCATATCGTACTAGCCACATCAATTTAATATGTGTCTTGGGCATACAGAGTCCAACAACTTCATCCTTCACGCCTCTTCTTCATCTTGAGTCATCATCTGGTTCTAATTTGCAAGTATACTATAAAGAGAGATAGATCTGAGATAAGGGATACGACGATGATGACGGAGATGGTTGACCCACTCCGCCGACAGCAGTGTTTCCGTCGGCAAGGTTGCTATTGGCGTGGGCGTAGCTTAGTGTATAGTGGGGGGTGCACCCGCCCCCCGAATGTTTCGGCCAGAAGTGTAAAATTTTCTATTTTTCGTCCGAAAAATTTAAAATTATATAGGATTGCCCCCCCCCCCCCCCCCCGGGAACTTTTGGTCAAGCTCCGCCACTGGCTATTGGTGGTCTTCCGGTGGCCAAGGTCCTGCTATTAAACACTTTTGTTGGTGGCGTGTTCTTAATCAGAACCACTAGCCAGTGAAATTTTGGTGAAGTCTCAAGCATGTGTCGTTTTACTGCAGATTGGTTACTCCCAAGTAATATATTCCACTTGAATATATTCTGGACCTTCGACATGGTTACCGAAGAAGGGAAATAGTGTCGTTTGTTGATGTCAAGACTCATGTAAATTTGATTGTTGTTTGTTGAAGTTTTTTTTTTTTTTTGATTTTATGTTTAATTTGTTTGTGGGAATTTTATGGAATTAGCCTGAGGGTGAGAGTCTTGATGTTTTGCAGGTTGGTTTGCACTTTGATTTGAGATAGTGAAAGTGATAAGATGAGAGAGAGGGGGATATATTAAAAGACTTAAATGCCCTCACGTGCAAGGCATGTGAGTCCATTTATGTAACACCCCGATCGCCTAATACAATAAACCGTGGCGGAAACATCGGAGAGTCACGTTACAGGAATTGTTTCACAACATATGTTATTTAAAGCTTTGTATTATTAGGATAATTGTTTTAGGGTAAACAGAGAACAATATACAAATAAATTGTCTTTCATGTTTTAAAGTCACTAAGGCCAGCGTCCATCCTATGTGAAGTAAGCAATCAATCATCAACAACAGAACCTGAAACATACGTGAAAATATAACGTCGGCATAAAAATGTCTGTGAGTAACATAGGTTTTGTGATTTAGATTCATGGTTTTGGATATTATAAGAAAAGAGCATATGTTTTCAAAATAGCCATGAACCCTTGTAAAAAGTTTGGTATCTAAAACACTTTGCTTTTGATAAAAAGGATTGGTAGTATATACAAAAATATACTTTGGTTTTGAAATAATAGGATTGATGGTATATAAAAATATACTTTGGTTTTGAAATAATAGAATAGGTAGTATATCCAAATAGGGTCAGGATTTAGAGAAAACAGTGGAAAGTGTAAGAACGGTGAGAACGGTTATGGATTGTCCGATTAAAACAATCTATGGACTAGATTGGCGCGGTGGCGTTTTCGTAAATAACATCAATTTTAATACGTGGACGCGCTTCATTAAGGGTAAAAAAGGTAAAACATCATTTATCACATAAAACGCCGTTGAAATATTAAACGCCAAATAAATACAAAACGCCAATTTTATCACTGCGCTGTTTTTTCTGTGTTTTTATTTAAGCTCTCAAGCTACAAAAACGCCACAAAATGTGAAACGCCATAATATATAAACACCAAGCCTTACATCCGGATAAATGTTAATTACATTTTTTGTTATAAAAATAATATCCCGCCTAAACTAGGCGCCAAAAAAAATCCTATAAATAGAAATGTCTCACCACCTTCCGTTTATCACACAAAAAACACACATTGGTTCCTAAAAAAATACAACTCAATGTAAAACGCCAAAAATACAACGATGGCAAACATCTTTTCTTTGATACTCAGTAATGTTCTGCATGAAGTTTGGCTGAATGATTTGTTAGGTGAGTGGAGTAAGATTTTGCTGCATGAGATGGACAAAATTCAAGAAAGAGGGACTGATGACACCTATATGTCATTTTGTCTTCTTTGTTCTTGAAGAAGGTTTGGATGAATAGAAGAGACCTATCCCAGTGTAAATGCTACTTTGGCCTCGATGATTATAATGAAGACGACGGGCAAATAGCATCCACCCACACGGAGTCGATCTATGTCTCCAACATCCACAAAGACACTTCAACACATGAACAAAGAAAATAAACCACGCCAAACCCAAAACGCCATTTATTTGTGACAGTTCTTGTAGTTTTAAAAGCAGAAAGAGATCGATGACACTGAAGATTTAGATAATAAATTGCTTCTATTTGTTTTTTTTTAATTTTCTTTATCTGTTGTTTGTTATGTAATTTCAGCTAAGAAACAACAAAGTACATTAATCCTATAATGAAAAATATAATAAAACGTCAAACGGGCAAATGCTTGTAAAACGCCATCATGCCATAAAACGCCCCAAAAACTACCAAACTATAATAAAATTACCTTACTATTATAATAAATCTAAAAAAAAAAAGCTTAAAACAATGTGCAAAGAAAATAAAACAAAAAAAGTCCCATCGTTATCTAAACGCCATTGGAAAACAAAACGCCATAATTACAGTCGTCAAAAGATTAGACGTGTTACACCATAAAAACAGATGAATCTAAAAACAAAACACGGTAACTGCAAAAACAGTAAAATGAAATGACGGAAACATAATTACTAACATTTATTATATTGAAAGCCAAATACTTGGGGAATTGAATTTATCTATCTTTTTCAAAACGCCATAATTACCTGTCATGCGCATGAAAAAAAGTCAATATAAAAAGAAGACCATGAGAACACCACCTCAAACACGCCAAAAACATTGACTAAAAACGCCACATATTGTCCAAAACGCCAAAAACTTCAAAAAATGGCTAAGGTTATTGCATGGAGGTTTGAAAGGAAAGAGAAACGATTCATCATAAAGTTCTATGATAGGAGAAGGGTGAAGGTAAGGACAATTAAAGCCCTGCTTGGTATGAATGAAGGGGTTCAGAGGGATATCCTGGCCCTTGGGGTTCCAATGGCCAACGATTGTGAAAAAACCCGAACTGTAATAAAAAGATTGAAGAGAAAATTTCCGGCAGAAGATGATGATGAAGGTGATGATGATATTGACGATACTCCTCTACCAACACTTAGTAGTTGGGTGATGCATGAAGAAGTAGGAATGGTTGAAGTGACTTATCAACACGGGGTGCAATATTCAATGCCTATGGAGGAAATGTTGAAGACAGAGAGGCTATCTCTCATTGAACAACTCTGTGATTTAGCACCCTCGAACAATCCAAAATCCAGGGTTGCAATGATATTCAAGAATAGGTTGCAGCAAAGAAGAGACGAGCTAATGGTGTTATACCCCAATCTAAAATTTGATGATGATGAATCTGAAGAAAGTGATGAACAAAGCGATGGGTACATCTCTGATGTAATCCCATCCACGGAAGACTATTAGTTTATTTTGATTTCGTATTATTGTAATTTTATAAAATATTAATCTATGGTAATCAATTATTAACAAAAACCCAAAACGCCAAAAAAATGACCTGGAAAACGCCATAACGCCAAAAAAATTAACTATGTGACACAAAAATAATTAATTCAACGAGAAGAAATCTGGGAAAAACAGTAAAACACTAACTAATTAGTGATTCTAGTTAACGCCAAAATTATCTTGCACGCCAAAAATGAAGCAGCATGTCACACGCGAAAATCCGGAAAGAAGAAGAATATTGAAAAGTCAAAAAAACCCCTCGGACCCTGATAATGTCCCGCGCCACGTGTTGGGCCAGAATGCGTTCTTACCGTTCTCACACTTTTGAGCGTTTTCTCCTGATCCCATCTACGGAAGACTATTAGTTTATTCTGATTTCGTATTATTGTAGTTTTATAAAATATTAATCTATGGTAATCAATTATTAACAAAAGATCCAAAACGCCAAAAAATGACCTGGAAAACGCCATAACGCGAAAAAAATTAACTATGTGACACAAAAAGAATTAATTCAACGAGAAGAAATCTGGGAAAAACAGTAAAACGCCAAGTAATTAATGATTCTAGTTAACAGCAAAATTATCTTGCACGCCAAAAATGAAGCAGCATGTCACATGCGAAAATCCGGAAAGAAGAAGAATATTGAAAAGACAAAAAAAAAACCCTCGGGCCCTGATAATGTCCCGCGCCACGTGTTGGGCCAGGATGTGTTCTCACCGTTCTCACACTTTTGAGCATTTTCTCCTGATCCCGTTTCTATCAAAATATACTTTGATTTATGAATAAGAGATTTGATAGTATATCAGAATATACTTTGGTTTAAGAATGAAAGCATCGGTAGTATATCAAACTATACTTTTGTTTAAAAATAACATATCAAACTATGCTTTGGTAGTATATCAAAATATACTTTGGTTTGTGAAATAAAAGAATCGGTCGTATATCAGACTATACTTTGGTAAACAATATCACATTGGGAGCATATCAAACTATGCTTTGGAAGTATATCGAAATATACTTAAATTGTGATTTGGTAGTATATCAAACTATACTTTGGTTTAGGAAATCAATAAAAGATAAGTTTTTATGGCTTAATTGGAAAACCTTTGTAAAAACACATTGTGGACGTTTGGCAATACATTCAAACCTTAGTGTATCAAACTGCACTTTAGTGACTATAGATTTACCATGAAGGCAAAATCTATTTGGTTTAAACTTGGTTTCTGACATTCCCTAAAACAGGAAATGGGGTGTCAAGTCCTATAGCGCTATATCGTACTACCAATTGGCTTGATCATTGTCAATGAATGTATAAGAATAAATATGCACCAACAGTAGTCTTACAAACTTTGAAAATCAATATTTAAGCCATAGTTACGGTTTCAATTCGTTAAAGGATAATTACTATGTATGCGAAATCATATAGCTTTGAAATCATAAAAATAGTGAATAGGCACATATGAATCACCCCAAAACATTTGAAGATGTAAAAGAGGGGACTATGTACTCACTTGGGATTGCGTATAAGCCATGTGTGAATCAAAGCCCAAGAGATCAAGGAATCAAGTGTGTCCTAACATCGGGTAACTATGTTAAAGTAATGGTACTTAATCGGGGGAATCGGATAAAATGAGGTCTTGTAAACCAAATGAGTGTTGGAACTCATATGAAATGGTTTAACAAAGTCTACATTCTGATTTGGAATGAATCCTAAGTGCGTTTGACCCGTAATGACCTGTTAAGGTAGTTTACGCTACTTTAACGTGTCATTTGCGTAACTACGCGTTCGGATGGTTAAACAAGTCCTGTGATAAGTCTTAAATGTCCAAACATGTTTGAAAATGTTATAATATCAGTTTAAATGTCAAAAAGTTGGTCACATATGCTTAAAATGAATTTATACGCAAAAAGGGCATTTTGGTCATTTTCTAAGGGCATATAAACGACTTATCATATAACTAACCAAACGAAGTGACAATAAGGTATAACCTCAGTAGGTTATTCCCTATACAACTATGGTCACAATTAAGTGTTTGGTCATATCCCAAGATCGACCAAACGGGTCGGATTCGAAAGTCAAAGCGGTGGTCAAACCGCTCGACTTACGACCCTAAATAAGCACTAAACTAGAAGTGACGAGTAAAACATGTCAAAACATGTTTAACTAGGTTGCAAAACTGATTTGGTATCAAAACTTGATGTTTTGATACCCGAAAATAGTTCCGTCGTAAAATGCACATAATTGTGTATTTTTTGACCGAAACTTTGACTCGTCACTTCGACTAGTAAACGTGGTAATCAGTAGGTATAATCGCAAGTGATTATAACCATCGTGATTACGATCACGTTGCAAAGTTCGATTGAACTTTGACTTGTCCAATTATGGTCAAAACCGAAGGTCAAACAGAAAGTCAACTGTTTGACTTTCAGCTTAAAATAACTGAAATAAATGAACAAGACTAGGAAGAACACTTACTTGTGTTCTAAGATGAAAGATAACTCAGATGGGAGGCCTCCAAAAATGGTAGCAACTCCAATAGAGCAAGTAGAGAAGAAAGAATGGAATAAGCAAGTTGTTTGGGCAGATTTGAGGGGTATTTATACTTTTTTTTGAAGCTACAAGATCATGCCAAGTGTCTTGGAGTGTTGCCCAAGGATTTACATGATCAATACAAGTGTTTGGTCCAGATTAGAGGCCTTGGAGATCACTCAAATTGCCCACAAGAATCAAAAACTAGCTTGGAAAAACAAAGTCTGCAACTGTTTGGAAGTTTCTGTTACTGGGAGTCTCTCACGCCCTGCGAGATACTAAGGCCCAGTCTCTCGCCCCCCGCCAGAGGCTCACATCAGGTTTCAAGTTTTGGCAAAACAGGCCCATGCATATGAATTTATGTGTTTTTGACGTATTTAACCCCCGTTAACCCAGATTTTAGGCTTTATAAGGACGTTAACACATAGGGGACTTGAAATATACCCGGAAATATCGTGGATATCAGTTTGTTCGGCTGTACGGTCGCGTTTTTCGCTTAATTACAACGAAGGCTTTAATTAACGCAAAAACGACCGTAATTGCGTAACGAATGATAGTTTTGCATTCTCATCACAAAAATATGTGATTTTAGTGATTACAAAAAAATTTAGATGTGCGTACATGTTCCGTATTAAGAAATACGCGAATCGGCACACTTTCGCAGTTTGACGCAAATAGTCCCTGAGCACGAATAAACATGTTTTTGCCACACCGAACCTTTCAAAACTTATTTCTAAGTTATGTAAAGGATATTTAGGGTATGTTTAGCTTATGTTCTTGTTCCAGAGTGTACGTCGCGTTAAACTGATTACGTTTGTGTAATAGTTTACGTATAACTTCCAGAATAGCTCTTGAGAGTTCGAAATCGTACAAGGATTAAAATGTGTAATTGTCACATGTAATTATACAAATCCCGGGAATGAAACACAAGATTTCATTGGATTCAAAATTGTTCAGAATTGTATACTGGTTGTAAAGGCACAAATGTTACAATCTCCCATACTTTAGGAAATTTCGTCCCGAAATTTAATTTAGAGGAAACTTGTGAAAACAGATGTGGATGTTTCGCTTTCAAATAAATCCTCCATTCCCTAAGTGGTATAAACACCTTGTTAAATCATCACTTAGAAGGTTTTTGTACATTGTCAAAATAAATAAACTGGTATAAACACCTTGTTAAATCGTTATTTTTTGTAATTCTCTCATCAACTCCTAATTCTTCTCGTACAATGTGCAATACATTCAAGACATATTGTGATTCATGTTAACATTGTTTTGTTGAAATCAGTCACTAAACAGCTTGTAATACTCTCAACTTAATAATTCATGGTTGCAAAAGTCGTTAGACGCTCCCTAGTCGGATTTGAGAGTATCCGAGGAGTATTCGGCGTATATGAAGAATACTCGGGCCTCGGCACCCTATCTTGTAGCGAGTACTCGAGGAATACTCGACCTTTGAGAACTTGTTTTACAACTAAGCTTCAAATTATTGTCCAGGGGTAGTTTATATTAATTTAGATTTATTTGTGCATGTTATGACACTTTATGTTGTTTTACCTTGAAGTCGACCTTTTTCCACAAACAAACCTCCGGGATGTGTGATGCAAACTCAAGGCGTTCAGGGCAGTTATATGAGTTTGGTAACTAATTAAAAACTTATTTCTATAACAATCGATATATATATATATATATATATATATATATATAATCACTAATGATTTTTATAATTGTTTTAGTTAATGAACGTGAACAACCTACAAGCTGCTTCATAAAATTTATTGGAGTTGAATGATTTCGATCTCGAGCTAAATGCTAATCCCATCTCCAAGCCAGAACCACAGTCACAGCCCGAGCTCGAGCCAGAGTTCCTACGCCTGCAATTAGTGATCCTGATGTAGATCTGGCCTTGGATAGGATAAAACTTAAGCCTCAACGAATTCAAAAAGTAGTTTGTAAATTACAATTGTCATCGGTAAGAACCATTACATTCGGGTCATTTCACCTGACGGGATGTATCCTCAACCAGTTCACGAGAACATTCTGTATTCCGACTTGTTAAACATGTTCTTGGAGAGTTGCCTTGATGTCACAATACTACATTGGTTTGCCATGTAAGTTGTTATTATTGTTATTATATAGTACCATAACTTTTTAAGATAGAATTGAATTTACTAACTTTTTAACATTTTTATGTTAGGCATTTCTTTCGGTTGCCAGATTCCGGGTGTGCTTTTTTTCAATCCACAACTAATCAATGGATCACAATGTAAGACACATCTTGAAGACGTTAAAAAAATCTAAAAGAAATAAGCGAGCTTCATTCTAAAAAAATGTTTTATCTTGCACCATACTTAGCCATGTGACGTGTCGGAACGTGTACGGATTTTTGATGTATTTTTAGTACCTTTTTACTCTTTTTATCAAACTTTAAATTTATAAAACATGATATAAAACTACCACTCTCTACAACATGCTAGGGCAAGTGCACCCATCGTTGGCGTAGTATAGTGATGGTAAGATACCGAGGTCGTCCAAGGACACAAAAGATTTTAATACCGGAATATCGTCGACATCTAGTCTAACCAAATATAGATAGCAATTTTTGTTTTTAATACATAAAAATAAAGAAACAAAATAAATAAATAAATAAAACAGATAGACAAGATAGAATCACTTGGATCTGACTCGTCATTTATGTATCCTTTGATGATTTCCTCGCTTTGGTTTTTTAAGAGATTATCTTAGTTATTGTGGCATGTCCCTCTTTTGGAGGCAACGCTACCCTCAGCCATATTGGTCTGAGTCAGCAGGGATATAGTCCCGCAAGGTCGGATTATTGAAAAATAATTAAGTAAGTTATTAATGCAAAAAGTGGCATGTCCCACTTTTGGAGGCAACGCTACCCTCGGCCATATTGGTCTAAGTCAGCAGGGATACAGTCCCGCAAGGCCGGTTTAAAGTTTTAATAGTAGTTAATTTATAAGGGATTACAAGTCGTTCTTACTTCCCCCGATTTGATGTCATCTGCCTCATGGGAAGTCCTAATAAGCTTGAATCAGGTCCTCACAGGATCTATACCACCCTTCTAACCCCCTTCCAGACAGTTAACACGCTTTATATAGACCGTAAAGACACGAAGGAGTGAATCAACAAAACATGAAGAAATGATTAAGTAAAGTTCACCTTCAATATAAAAAACTAGTTATTAAAGTCATTAATACAAACCTAAATAAAAAGTTACCAAAGCTAGGAAATCAAAAGTAATACATAAATAATTTTATCTTCGCCAAGTGATGTAAGAGATTAGCCAAACATGACCTTTGTTTGACAAAAAATCTTCATATCGATCTTGAATCCCGAGACTACACACACACTCTAAGGATGGATGATGGATGAAAGTGATGGATGATGGTGGTATTGTGGTGGTGGAGTAGTGGCAGGTGTGAGATAAGTGGTTTGCCAAGGGATGGTTTGCAAATGAGCCAAGCGCCTCCTTTTATAGCTGAAAATTGTAGCTTCACACGGCCCTGTGCCCACCAGGAACGACCCCATGTCCTCCCCTTCTCTGTCTTCATTTAATGCTGTTGTCAGTCCATCTACACACACGGCTTCGTGTGTCAATGGCACGGATCCGTGTCTTTTGTACTTGTTGTATGAACCCAGATTTGCAAATCTGAGAGTTGACCATGACCCCTTCTTAGGGGACACGACCCTATGTCCCTTGTCATTTTCTATTTGTCTTTATCCTCTTGCAATCTTGAATGGGTACGGCCCATGCCCGGCTGGCACGACCCCGTGCTTAGGTTCTAGTCTTGTTATTTTTGTCTTTGGGATGAAGCTTGGAGGGTCGGTATAGTGTACCAACTTCCTTTCTTCGTATTTATGTTGGTTTTTGCCGCCATTTTGTTCCTTTTATTCGTTTAAGCTCTTTTAATCCTTAAAATTAAAAGTAAACAAAGAAACACACTTTTCCAACATTAGTTTTAAAAAAGAGTGGTTTTTATACCTTATTTTATATGATTTAAATGTTGCATTTTTTGCATATCACCAGGTAATATAAATTCCCCACTATACATACACATACGCAGACAAATACATACCTAATATGTTCTATATTTTTATTTTTGTAGTAAACATTGGTCTCTTATAATTGTTTGTCCGGACTTCAAATTCGATTGTATTGTTGATTCTATAATGGAAGAGAAGAGTTAAGAAAATTATATGCTCGTCCCTGTCATTGAACAAGTTTTTGAGAATAATTTTAAGTGGCATATGGCACAAGTATGTGAATAGTTTATTTTGTTTAAAATAGTTTAGTCAATATTATTGTGTTTAAAATAATTAATTGTGAATATAATGCAATGCAAACAACAGGAAGGCGATTGGGAATGTGGATATATGATAATCAAACATATGAAAGAGTTTGTTGACTATATCCAACATAATTTGGTTAACCATGTGAGTTTTTATAAATATTCATAAACTTGTCTCTTGCACTAAATTATATATATTTGAAATCTAACTTTTGTATTCATTTGTTTTTAGCTTTGTAATGAGAAAGGATATTTTGGAAAATCTCAAATTCAAGATTTAGTCGTAGATTTAATGTCGGGATTTATTAAGAAGGTGTTTTGATGTTGTAAGCATTAGTTTGTGTTTTATTGAGACTTTTGTAATTCGATATATTTGAACGGGCTATTTAATATTAGTTAACTTTTGTCTTTAGCATATGTATTTGTGTGTAATTGAAATGTTATTAGGAAATATCAATGAAAATTCTGGAATTTTGCAAAAATACCAAAAAAAAAAAATTCTTTGGTTACTTTGTTGGTGCTATGTAGATTTGTTTTTTTGGTGCTATGTAGATTTGTGAATATTTGGTGCACTGGTGATTGGTGGTGAATGCATATTGACACTAGAGACTTTATGGTTTCTATCATTGATTTTTGGTGGTGTGTTTAGAGATTTAATGGTGGACTGACTTGGTTTCTATCATTAATTTTTTGATGGTGTGTTTAGAGATTTAACAGTGTTCCTATTGAGCAGCACCAACAAATCCCATTATTTGGTGGTATATTTGTTGGTGTTTTCTAAAAAAATGCATAAATTCCAGCACCGAAAACTTGCTTTTGTACTAGTGAAGCTTAATATAAAGTGAGGAAGTTTGAAGTGCTAACAACATGTCGAACATAAAAATATTGTTCCGTGAAGCTTAATATAAAGTGATGAAGTTTTAAGTGCTAACAACATGTCGAACATAAAAATATTGTTAGTCGATGCTTAGAAAGGTAATTAAACCGAAGGTACAACTACAACAAAGTTAGCATGTGATGTAAAGAGTATGCTATATAGTGCTCGGTGTTCTCATATCCCCTAACATTATATTACTATAATGTAGTTTTTATATTTATAACAATGTATTATATAAAATCAATAACAAACATATAAAACTAGCAAAAACTATGTTAAAAAGGTGACATGGTATCATTCATATGTTAATGTGTTATTTATTTTTGTTCGTGTTACTAAATGGGTATAAAAGTAAATGTGCAGGCTAAGTTTGTCTTGGTTTTATAAGCTGAAGGGCTTAAGCAGAAGGGCTTATGTGTAGAAGTCAGAGAAGGTTGAGGATTGCGATCATCTGTGGCCTGTGGGCTTTTATCATGGGCTTGAGTGTAACTTATTATTGAAGGGAGTATAAAAGGCGAACCCTAATGTTCACTGTCTTCATTCTCCTTTCTTGTTTGAGTCTGTTATACTCTCTGGTTATTGTTAGAAGTTGTTAGAGAGCTGTTGATCCTGTGTGATCGTGGTTTACTTTGTATGTTGATGATCAACTGATATCAGTTGATCTTGTTGAACATTTGTTCATAATAGATTTTACAGTTGTAAGATATGGGGTTTCTAGGGGAAAAGATTTTTGGGTTGGTTTAATAAGATTTTGGTCATGTTTGTCGCTATATTCTGTGTTTGGTTGTGTTTCTGTTCATACCATAGTTCTTTACTGTTAAAGCAACAAGAATATGGCATGGGGGAGGTCCAGGATCAACTCCAAAAAGAAGCTCCTTGGTCGGAATCTGCAATCAAAGAACACCGTTAGTCTTAACACGAGAGGTGGCCTCCCGCGTGAGAATCAGTGGATTGATCTTAAGAGTCTAAGGGAAATGAAAGGATAAGAGTTTAGAGTGAGAATGAGAGAAGTGGACTTACTTTGGGGCTGAACAAGACTCTTCTTTTATAGGCAGATTGCTCTGCTCAAGAGAGCCTTGTGCTAGTTGGTACCTTCTAGTCTTGGTAAGCTTATCCTCCCTTGACATTGTTTGCAGGGTTAGCCTTGCCTCTTTGGGTAAGATTCAGGTTTGTATGTCTCGAGTACACCTTTATGTGCTTTAGGGAGAAGTCTAATCAGTTTGACTTGTTGGGTTCAAGTTCCAAGGTTGTACATTAACCTTATCTCCATGTCACCAGCCGTTGGTGCATCAGCTTCTCATCGGGAGCTTCCAGCTTTCGACTTTCCGCTTCTTACTTTCAGTTTATGTTTAGTATTCTTTATTGTTTACTTGCGATTGTTATTAACCTTGGTTTTGCTGACTGAGATCTCTGAGTTCCACGCCATCATTTACAAACTAGATGAGAGATATTATGTACATTTTAACTTTAGTTGTTTAATAATTATATTGAATAAATATGTTATTTGTTTACATGTTATTTGGTTATTACTAAGTATCCCACTTTAGTTATATTGAATCTTGTTGATGCATACATGATCACATATTGTGAAATGCATTTTTTATTTTGATGGCAACGGAAGTACGAGCATGTGATATCAATATGGAATGTAATTATTTATATGTTCATATAACATAGATTCTCGAATCATCAACAAAGATGTTCAAAAGATCAAAAAATTAAGTAAATCAAGCAAGAAATATTCGATAGAAGCACTATAGTTGATATTATGGTCGAGTCTTGTATCAACCATCCAAAGTGCACTTTAAAATGTTGCCAAGAGTTTAAATTCTTGAAGACCAAGCAATAGAAGTTCCACGAACGATAGGGCAGTTCGATCGTGGCTCGTGTGCAACCTCGCTCCATTATGTTATAGAAGATAATCTGTCAAAGTCAACAACGAACTAGACATCCTTTAGTATACAAGATGCATCAACGTAAGGATGAAAGAATTATGTTTATGTTGAACTTAAGAACAGTTAAAAAACGAACGACCATAATTTTTATAAAGCTCATAAACATATCTTTTATAGAAGAACAAAACTTATAAAATAAATCAGGCTTTATAAAAGATTGGATTAATAATAATTAGCTTTAAAGGGGAAAATTAAGATTAACCAATAAGCAAATGTTTTGTAAAATAAAATTGTTTTTGTTGTGAAACAAGCCTAATAGCAAACAATAAGAGAAAGAGATGTAGGGAGAAAGAGATATTTCATTGATAGATATATAATACAAGAGATACAATGGGAAGTATATATAGAAGAAGAAAATTTGGAGAAGAAGCTAATCTATTTTTAGTGTTGATAACCATAATACTAATAATATATTTATAACACTCCCCCTTGGTTATCAACTTGATATGCTTGGAGATGCTGCCTCGTTAAAAACCTTGCCAGGAAAACCCAGTGGGACAAAACCTTAGCTAAGGGAAAAAGAGTGCAGCGCGTATCGTCTCCCCCTGATACTTCTGGATCATGTACGTTGCCTCATTAAAAACCTTACTAAGAAAACCCAATGGGAAAAAAACTTAGTGAAGGGAAAAAGAGTGCAACTTATATAATACTCCCCCTCATTTGAACATGTATTCTTCTTCAAGTGACTAGTGCCCTTTTTCTTGAAAGTTGTTCAACGTTTTTGTAGTCAATGATTTGCCGCTTGATCCCTTAATGTGCAATTCTTTATGTTCGAAATGTTGTATATCTTCATATGAGCCTTCTAGTGCCTCTTCTTTTAAATAAATATCATAAGATCCACAACTGTGATTTGTTACATTCTCTGCATTTACAAAACTAACCAAACTTGTTTTGATAGGTTAGTAAAATATAAATTCATATCTTACATTCCTTAGATGTATTGAAATAGATGTTTTCCCATTTCAATACTTCGTCGTTTAACACATGCTATATCAAATCGATAAATACAATAAAGATATATAAAATCATCAATAGATAGCAAGAAATACTAATGCACAATTGCACTTAAAGATGGTACCTCTAGACCAAAAATTTAATTTCTTTCATATGAAGCTATAACAGCCATTTTATATATCAAGTAGTTGAACAACCTTTAACGTAGTTAAAGGATAAGCTTTGTCCATGGTAAAATGTGTCAACCTCTTATAGATATAGTTTGATTGATTACACATATACTCGAACTGCAGGTCGAGCAATAATTACAATGTGTCAAGGTCATTCAAAAATGCTCCCTCTAAAAGCTTGATAGTTTCTCTCGATGGTGCCTATACATCATTACTGTAAACTGCGATTATAGTGAACTTTTAGGAGAGGACTTTTGATAAAGATGGATGATATTATCAAACTCATATTGCTCTTTATAAGAATATCTCATGAGTTGTATAACACTCAATCCAACTATTTTATTCATACTATTTTTTTAAGTTTATAAAGATACATTCGTGAGGTTTTGAAATCAATGTTTCAGACATTTACAATCATTCACTTACTTCTTTCCACTTTGAAAAACAATGTATGTGCATACACTCTTTAGGAGTTCTGTTACATAAACCTCCTCATTGATTTCTATATCATATGCAATGATGTCTTGAACACTTGCTTCATTTGTATAATACATATTGTACCACGCTTATACACTGTACATTGAGATACCATAATCACCAAGTATAGGTTTTCTATGTATGTTTATTGTTGCACAAGAATTACATCTATAAGATGCTTCCACTTAATCTTATAAGCACTTAAATGCATTAGGATACTCATCAGAAGTTCCAATTATATTCAACGTATTCAAATATGAATTTGTATACAACGATCATATCGTTCTCGAGAACTTATTTTACATGATTTTCATAAATTAAATCCTTATGGGACTTTCATGTAAACGTTTAATATCTAGTGATTCATAACTTTCATAAGACACATATCGATTCTCTCTTTATATTACCAGACTAATTAAATATTACATCCACCACCGGAGAATACGTCTCCTCATAATCAGTCATATGCCTTTGCAAAAATACTTGTGCCACCAATTTTGTCTTATATCACTTTATTTAATTTTCACATGATTCGTATAAAAGACCCATTTGTATCCAACATATTTTACAACTTCAGTTGTATGGACTGTTGGTCCAGAAACTTTCCATGTTATTAGAGAATTCAACTCTGCCTTATTTATGTCTTTCCATTTTAGCCAATCATTTATATGTTTTCATTCATAGGCAGATCTTAAATCTTGATCCTCGTCACTTCATTATTTCAAGCACTATATTATATACAAAAGTATAACGACGTCGATTTTTATTTCGATTCCATACATATCTTAGACATGATACAACTTATCGAGATCTCTTTATTTTCAGGTACCTGAGGTTCTTCTTGAACCATCATGTCTAATGCCTCTTTAGGAGACCCTCTTATTATAACCTCGACTTGACCATCTTCATTAGCTGCTCCAATTTTTGAGGAATTTTAATCTTGGAATCGACTAGTCTACCACGCTTCAGGCATGCCATAGACTCATCACCACTATATGGTTGTCCTTGTAGGACACTAATCTTACTTGGAGCATTAGCAGTTGGTATATGTGACTTAGCTAGTCACAATTATTTAGGTCAGTAAATGTGTCTATGTGTCTGGTAACTAATTCATTAATCTTTGTGAATGAATTATCCTTTGAACTTCTGGTTCACATCATTTAATTTGTGGATCATGATAATTCATTCTTTCTCCAACTGCCTTTAATCCCTCCCTCATGTTGGGAATGTTAACCCATTAAAATGGATATCAATTAGTTGAGTCGTAAATAAAGCCATCTTTAATGGCTCACTGTATATATAACCATAGATAGTTGTTCATTCCCAACATGTATTTCCTTATCTCATTTAAGGTCCTATCTATGTGTGTTGTGGTGGATCAATAACAATATATATTGCACAACTAAAAACATTAGATGGGAAATATTTGGTTCCTGACCGAAACCAACTAACGGGGAGGAAGTATTATAACTTGTTGGCTTGATGTGAAATATTGTTGTGCATGAAAAATCACATGTAGCCAAATACAAATATGAATGTTGCTCTTACGAGCATTGGCTTTGTAATGAATTGCAAATGTTTAGTGATTGTCTCAACAAAGCAATTCTTTTATAAACATAAGCGATATGAAGTTCAACATTTATTCCAATAATCATTAATAACTTGGGAATTGAATTCACTATTATTACCAAAATAAATATACTATTCTGGATTAATATGCTTGCTATCACATTAACTAACCCACAATCACACAAACTTCAGGTTGTGGATTTGATAACCATTTAGACGATGCATCGATTTAAAACACTAAATGGTATCATGTTGGGATATGCATATCCTTTAATCACTTCCAGAATATTTAGGGATACACACCCTCCTTTATTTGGCAAATATAAAATTTCTCTTGAGAGCAAACATTACATGCTAATTATCTGCTTGAAGAATCTTCTAGTTCTTCATTATGTTTCACATCATCATTGACTCTGTGTGGTCTAACCGATCATGCCAACTAATTAAATAATTATAATCCATAAACTTCTGGTTTATGATCGTATGTGTATTACTTGCTCGTATGTAATACAAAACGTATAATACGAGAGAATATATTATAACTTCAAAGTTCAAACCATCACATTATGCAATCACTCCTTAGTTTGCCAGTTTTGTGGTCCATCTCATTATTCTTACTTTGCCACTTTTGGTGGTCCATCTCATTATTAAAATAATCATCATTACAAATTTTTCAATTATGTCCATGATCACAACATTTTAATGATCATTATATAATCAAATTCACTCTAGTAAATGGAATAATCGAACAAGGTTCATAGCTTTCCATTATTTACTTGGTCACACGAATATAAAATCATTTCAATCTTTTCATACTCTTTTAATGATATTGCTACTTCAAGAGCATATCTCATGTGTGATAAATGGAGATTTTTATCCGGTTTTTCAACATAAATAATCTTTCTCTTCACATCATATAAAATGATAAATAAGTACATGATCGAGTCATATAAGATTTATCGGTCCAAAATTGTATATCCTTTTTTTCAAACTGATAATGAGATTTACAGGGTAATACTTTAGATGTCATATCTAAGCATATTATACTTTATCATGATAGTGATAGTGATAATAAACCACAACTTGGCTTTAGTTATTCTAATCAATATCATTTATATAAACAAACGATTGCATATAAAAAGACATATATAAATGCAATACTAATAATATACACAAAGTTTAACTATGCAATACATAAGATGCTAATAACATTATGATATAAGATGTTTTTCTTTCATCAATTATAAAGAAATACACATACATACATGCACATATATATCATATCTATACAAATACATCTCCACTTGTCGATTCAAATATTTATAGCATAACATTAAAATTTCTATCATTTTACAAGTTATATTCAATACTTTAAAAGCATTAATAAAATTGCAATATTGATAATCTTGCTAAAAGCTTAGACAACATTTTTTTATCAACCGCAAGTAGTTGACTCTTAAAATATATAACCATTTAGAAGCATATCTCACTGTTATATTAATTCACACATATATTTTGACATACAAATATATCATGTATACGTTCACATATTATTTTTCAATGAAGTTAAAATATTAACAAGTGTATGATAAGTGAACCTTAGAACTGGACGAGGTCCGAATAGATAAAGCCACCAACAATAAATCATAATATACTATTGAGTAAACTGCCATTTTGATCCCTGAGGTTTGGTCACTTTTGCCACTTTAGTCCAAAACTCAAACTTTTTGCATCTGGGTCCCTATGGTTTCAGTTTTATTGCCATTTTGGTCCAAAAATGAAATCAGGTCATATTTGTCTTATAAAATCATGTTATTTTGTCCTTTTCCGCAAGGGCAAAATGATCATTTCTTTTTTATAAATAAATACCATATTTTATAAGACAAATATGGCCTGATTTGCCCCCGAGGAAAATGACAAAATTGCAGGATTTTATAAGACAAATATGACTTGATTTCATTTATGGACCAAAATGGCAATAAAACTGAAACCACAGGGACCCAGATGCAAAAGGTTTGAGTTTTGGACTAAAATGACAAAAGTGACCAAACCTCAGAGACCAAAATGGCAGTTTACTCTATACTATTTTTAAAAGAAACTGTAGCCTACCTTTTCCCTAATTTTCAACATATACAATTCCCATGACGGGAATAGTACTTCACAGCCATTGGCTGAAATGGGCGGCAGACCATTCCTATTAAACCAACCAGTTTATTATTTTATACATGTGTTAAAATTACGTTTTTGCCCTGAAATAGTGTTTTCCTGCCATTGGTTCAAATGGGCGGCAACCAATTTCCATTGGACCAACCAGTTTATTATTTTATACCAACTTTAAATTTACGGTTTTGGCCCCTGTTAAAAAATGCGGTTTTGCCCCAACTTCAAAATACATTTACCCTTTTGCCCCGAGCTAAAAAATATGATTTCGTCCTCCGTAAAAAAATACGCTTTTACCCTCAGCCAAAATTACGTTTTCGCCCTAGTTCAAAATAAAAATTTGTTTTCCCCCTGGCTCAAAAATACGATTTTATACCAGTTTATTATTTTATACCAACTTTAAAATTACGGTTTTGACACCAGTTAAAAAATTACGTCTTTGCCCCCAGTTCAAAATATAATTATGCTTTTGCCCCTTCTAAAATTTACGATTTTCCACTCGGTTGAAAATGACGATATCACCCTCAATTCAAAACGACGTTTTGCCCCTAGTGCAAAATAAAAATATTGTTTTCCCTAGCTAAAAAGTACGATTTTACTAAAAAAATATAACTTTGCTCCTAGCTAAAAATCGTGTCAAGGAGCTGCCTAACACTCGCTCATTAGTCCTTACAAGTTACTGTTTTGCCCTGAGCTCAAAATTGTGATCTTCTCATCGTTTTACTTGTTCTTTCTAGCAAAACTATAGTATTGTTTTTTTTATTGGTTGAGAATTATCGGTCATCGCCCCGCAACGCAGGCGGGCCACCACCTAGTATATTATAATTAGAATCCAATGAATAGTGTTTTAAATATTATAATAATATATAGTTTTTTTTAATATTTTATTTATCTTCTTTACTTTTAAGTTGGCTAAGCTTGTGTTAACCGGTACTGGTATCGAAAATACCGGTATAGTTATCGGTACATGAAGGTAAAAACCGACACCAGTCTGGTACAGAGAATGTCAAAAGTCGGTATCGAATTAATTTTGAAAATCTTTTAGTTCGGGAAATTTGGTATTGCTACCCGGTACCATTTGCTCATCCCTGATCACGGGTACCGTACGAACAACAACGGTATCGTGCAACTTTTTTTTGTTGATTTTCTTCAACTTTTAATGATTTCTTTTTTTAGTTTCAGGGGTAGAGATGAGCTCGATACCAACCAATATCGAATCGGTACTGGTACCGAAAATACCAGTTACGGTACCGGTATATGAAGGTAAAAACCGGTAGCGAACCGGTACCAGGAACGCCAAAAGTCGTACCGAATTGGTACTTAAGTCTTTCGGTTCGGGAAATTCGGTACCGATACCCAGTATCATTTGCTCATATCTGACCACAGGTTTCATACGAACAACATAATTACCATAAAACTTTTTTGGTTGATTTTCTTTTGGTTATCTTTTAGTGTTTTTTTTATATATTTTCTTTTTATTCTTGTCAGTGGTTCCATGCGCAACGCGCTTGTAGTGATTTCAAAACACATGTAAACACATACTAAACAACAAAAAACGTTCGCCGCAACACGGCAACAGCAAAAAAAACTAGTTTATTTAGAATTGAAAATCAAATTAATCTAACAACAATGAGAATTCTATATACCAACAAAACAATATGTGAACACTAACAATAACGAGAATTATATTGTATATATTCTACTAAATCTTAAAGGACAAAGTCGGTGAAAACCCCACCGGCTTTGCCTTCCTCCCCCTATTTTCACGGATATTGCAATTTTAGTACCTTAACTTTGTATCTTCAAAGTTTCATAAAATGATAAATTTAGTCCCTAAACTAGTACTCCATTTACAAATAGTTTGCTTTTGACACCCCAATTTTGTGGTAGTTTCCTTTTCAGCCCTAACTTTGTTATAGTTTCTTTCTTATATCAAAACTTTATCAAATTTTATTTTTACCCTTTCTTCGCCCTTAGGTTTAGAAAATGCAATTTTTAACCACTTAACTTTTTATGAACTTTGTAAATGCCACTTTAACCCCCTCCAGAGTTTTTGTCTTGACGACACCGGCTTTGCTCCCCCCCCCCCCCCATACTTTCATGGATGTTGCAATTTTAGCATTTTATGACAAATTTCATAAAATGACAAATTTAGTTCCTAAACTACTACTTGAAGGGGTAAGGTCCCAAAAACCTGGCTTCAAGTGCTTGGGACCATACCACAACCTCACCCTTCTAACTTTCTTTAGACCTTGCGCGACTGCGCACCGGTCCTACAAAAGAAGGATAGTTCAGGTATAATCTTCAAGTTACATTCACTTCACTTACACTTCTTCTTCTTCTTCTTCATAAACCCTATATTTATTCTCACGCCGGAGGGTGGTCACGGAGAAAACCCTCATTCTCCCTGTGGCGAGTCTAACGGTGGTTGTTTTGCAGTTATTGTGAAGAGAAGAAGATCTGTCACCCACGAACCGAACGAGGAGGAACCAACCCTTTTATGCAGAATCAAACCCCATGGTTTAGTTGATTCCGATCAATTAACCAGTGTTTCTTCACTACTTCTTTTACAAATAGTTTGCTTTTGACACCCTAATTTTGTAGTAGTTTCCTTTTCAGCCCCAACTTTGTTATAGTTTCCTTCTTACCCCAAAACTTTATCAAACTTTATCTTTACCTTTTCTTAGCCCTTAGGTTTAGAAAATGCAATTTTTAACACTTAACTTTTTATAAACTTTTTAAATGTCACTTTGACCCCTCGAGAGTTTCTGTCTTGACGACATCGGCTTTGCCTTCCTCCCCCCATACTTTCACGGATGTTTCAATTTTAGCCCCTTAACTTTAGTATCTTCAAAGTTTCATAAAATGCCAAATTTAGTCCCTAAACTACTACTCCATTTTACAAATAGTTTGCTTTTGACACCCCAACTTTGTGGTAGTTTCCTTTTCAGCCCCAACTTTGTTATAGTTTCCTTCTAACCCCAAAACTTTATCAAATTGTATCTTTACTCTTTCTTAGCCCTTAAGTTTACAAAATGCAATTTTTAACCACTTAACTTTTTATGAACTTTGTAAATGTCACTTTGGCCCCGTCAAGAGTTTTTGTCTTGACGATATAAATTCGAGTAAGTCGGGTCGCGTGTAATACATTATGATTGTAAGATATAAATTCGATTTACGTTATGTTTTGATCCAATCGCAATGCAACTATAGGATACATTGAGTTCAATCAGATACGTCAAAACGTGCGTTTTCATATGGTTAACACATCACATAACGCTTGGACTAATCCGTTCGATATTTGCGAAGTACCCGCGCCGCAACGCACGCGGGTCTTATTACTAGTTCAAATTTAAATTGATTTTGAGATTTTGTTACCAAAAACAATAAAAACAAAAGGAGCCATGAATCGTAGATATATTTTGGTAGGTATTATTTTCTTAACTTTTGAATCGTCGTAACTAGATTTATAAAAAAGTTATAATTTCCAAAGAAAATATGCTACTAAAATCACAAAGAATAAACGTTATACCAATTTAGTAATATTTTGAAAGAAATATTAAATATTAAAAATTTTAAGAAAACATTATTCGTTAACCTATACCTAACATTATTATGTTAACAAATATATGTAAAGCTAAATGCATATATGCAACATGTGCATGTCATATATATATGATAATATGACCTAAGTCTTATCCATGTGGATTCCAAAACTTTTTTTTTTTTGCCTAAAGTTTAAGATGACCTTAGATCACGATGATGAACAGAGATGGTCAAACATAACAACGACCACTGTGATGGTTGGCAGCGAAGCAACGACACTATCAAAGAGATAGGAAAATACGAATAATTTTAAATGTGGCAAACTCCTATTTACTTCGTCTGTATTTGAAGACCAAATATGCAAAAGACAAGGCTAAACAATACAAGTGTATCTTATGATAACTATAATCTAATTATTTTCCTTTTCGAATAATTATTCTAGTTTCAAAAATTCAGATTTCATTCTTCCATTAAAAAGTTAGTCAACACCTTCAAAACATCTTTGTAACTAAAATATCCGTGGCTTTAAAAAAAAACTAATATGTGATATTATGATCAGTTGTCTCATCACTTAATTTTCATCTCCATTGATATCATCCCATGTTTCCACCAAACACACATATATGGTAACAAAAGGTGAAACATTAATTTTAATTATAAATAATAAAATTGTACCTTTACTGTCGTTGACGTTGATGGCATGTTTAGAGAATTAAAGTTGATAATTCCCATAAATCCTATTCCACTTCAAAAGGAAAAACAACTCGTGCTGATAACGTGTTGTGAAACAAGCCTAATAGCAAACAATAAGAGAAAGAGATGTAGGGAGAAAGAGATATTTCATTGATAGATATATAATACAAGAGATACAATGAGAATTATATATAGAGGAAGAAAACTTGGGGAAGAAGCTAATCTATTTTTAGTGTTGATAACCATAATATTAATAATATATTTATAACAATTTTTATAATAATTTGATTTTTATCTAACAAATCTAACGCATTGAGATTTTTTTGATAACTTGTTGGATTTTATAATAGGGTTATTGGATTTTATCACCCTAAACTATTGGCTATTGGCCGCTGCCACCCTCAACTATTAAAGTGACGGACATCAAAGTGATAGTTGGGGGTGACAGCAGCCAATAGCTAATAGTTAGGGGTGATAAAATCCAATAATCCCTTATAATAAGAAAAATCGTATTATTGATAAAATAATCTTTTGATGTACGCTTTTTTTTTTAACTTCAAATCCTCATTGTGGGAATCGAACTCAGAAACCTAATGGTCTCTAAAACTTATCTCACCCACAAAATACCACTATTCTATAATGCGTAAGTAATATTTTATAGTTTATATATTTATACTTGTGCTATTTTGGGTTTTTGATATCACTTTATGATATTAAAACTCGTCATTTATACATTGTATTTTTTCATAGATAGCTAAACCTAATTAGTCAAGATTCAACTAGTATCCCTGCTTATATTTAAATTTATTGTCACCGACTCAAACCTTTAAATCAATCTAGGACTGAACATGTTTTTGTTGGAAGCTTGGTCTCGAGGAGAAGTTGAGATTCTGTAGGACACTTGATCCGACATAGAATTTGATGTTCGGCGATGCCCTTGGTCTAAATAAGAAGTTGAGGTTCGACAGGACGACAAGTAGCTAACCCTCGGTCAAGAGGATATGTCATCACATACTAAAAGTCTTTTTACTTGTTATCCCACTGGTCTAACACACCCCTTTTGACACATCTACTCTTAGTTCATCACTAAAGCAATTACATAACATTGTATTAATTAGAAGTTAATGTTGTGGTCCAATCTTACACCTTTAGGTTAGCAACTATAATGAGGAAGGTTAGTCTTTTCGGCAATTTCTTATTAAAAATCATAAGGCTAAAGGGTGTGTGGGTCATGGTTGGGACATGATTCTTCATGTAGGAACATGAATAGAATGTTACACCACCCTCTTGCCTGATCCACCATGGTTCCCATGGATTAAACCATGGCAACCATGGTCCTAGTTTCCATTTTTCAAGATTTCATTTCCTATTTATTTAGACAAAAATAAATTAAAATAAATAAGAGGATGGTGGTTTGGGTCATTACCACACCCTTAGGGTAGTGGTTTTAGATGGTGGATTGATCGGAGTGTCGCGCTCCGGTCAAAGATAATATTTATAATCCCAAATTACCCTTAACGATAACTAGTGGTAGCAAGGGGTCGAACCACGAAGAGTATGTGGTTTCCGAATGGAATTTGAATGAATTGTAATAGTTGTCACTTTTATGAAGCTTGCTAACTTGTTTTTTATGATTTTTGTTTATTAGAGAGATGTTGAATAAAAATACTAAAGTGATTGGATTGATTACTAACCAAAGATTAGCAATTGCAAGAATTATAATTGATTGTGTAAACAAGATAAAGAAAACAATAATGAGAGAAATGGTTCACACCTGGTTTCCGTAATTGCAAACCTAGGTTCCTACAAGTTTTAGAATTGACCTAATTGGATAAATGATTAACGGATTTAGTGTACCGTGACTTAGGTGCCAATAACTATCTTCATTCCTAAGAACGGACAAGAATGCACTTTGTAATCAACACAAGTAAATCCTAACCAAGATAACGCATAAGTGCACAAAGTCATAACTTTATCATCGTTCTACAATTTGTAAATTCAATTCAAATACACGGAAATTATCAAAGGTGTTCAAAATCAAAACACAATTTGTCACACAAGTCAAAACTGAATACAATTCGAAACACTAATTAATACAACTACCTATACCGGGGTGATTAGCAGCTCATGGTTGAAGGAACTTGATCACCGGATGCTTGGAACTTGATTTGGATCATCTTGAAGCTTGGAGAATGGAAGAATGGTTGATGGTTAGGGTTTTTGTGAGAGATGAGGGTAAAAGGAATGATGTATAGATGATTAGGGTTTGTGGATTGATGATTGGGAATGATGATGATGATTCTTGATGATTCGGGTGATGATGATGTTCAAGATGGATTGGAAGTGATTGGTAGGTGAGAATAGGCTCCAAGATTGAGATTCAAAACCTCAATAAAGTGTAACTTACGAATTAATGCCAAAAGAAACAATAGAAATCGTCCTCCACACCAAACTAACCAATTTTCGCGTTTCGGCAAACCAAGGCCTGTCGCCGACGGCCTGGGACCCGTCGGCGACGGCCTCCCCTTTTCTGTTTTCCGTCCGACGGCCTAATCCACTGGATACGCATTTTTTTATGATGACGGGGTTATCTAGGGCATGTCGCCGACGGCCTCTCCAGCTCCAATTCTCCGTTTTTCTATTTCGCACTCTCGTTTGATCCGTAACGCGTCCCGATTGTCCGTTTGTCATCCCGGTAGCTCGTAAAGCTCCCAAAAAGCACCTTAAACTTCATTAAACCTGCAAAACACAAATCTAATTAAAAGTAGGCTATTCAAGATTAAAACTTATGTAAAAACATTAAGTTACACCATTACTAACACCAGTTTTCAACCACGTATCACAACCCCACACTTGTCTTTTGCTTGCCCTCAAGCAAATCTGTTTTTTCACTTTCACGTGGGTCGAACAAGGAATACACTCCCCATTCCCGAGACGAAGGTTAAGGTCAACTGTCATACAAAAGTTCAAACTCTTTATAATTTGTACATATTTAACAGTAAAGTGAATAATCACATATGCAATGGTTATCCAAGATTAACCCGCCCATGAAACCAACAATTCATGCATATCCCTCACAATGTTCTCTCCACTTGGTTTATAACTTGGCTAATTTTCATAATGTATTAGCACTTTAAAGAATAATCGCTCAAAACCGATTAGAACACGTACCCGCATAGGCTTGCAACTCAATCATTCTCCACCACCGAACACGAATTCTAAGCACAAGTCATAAGGTCTTGTAACGGTTGTAACGGGGCTAGGTTAAGGGTAGGAAATAGGATATTTTAAAGTGGCTAAGGTGATGAAAATTCGATTTTATTACAAAACAACTATTCTTATGCATAGCTAACTACCAAAATCAAACTAGAAGGCAACAAGTTTTCGCCTTTTATTTCTCAAATTAAGAACATATATTTTTTTTTTCTTTTCGCAACAATTTTCTATTATTTTTCGTAACATTTTCTGATTTTTCTCTTTTTTTTATATGCAAACAAACAAACACAACTATACAAACTTGACTTCTATAATCAAATTTCCATCACACGGGTTTAAAAGAAAAAGGTCATGGGCTATAAGGTGGTCAAACGAAAGGATTAAGCTCAAAATTGGCGACTAATGGATAGATTTTTGGGTAAGGATACATAAATGGTGTAAAACAGAAAATGTTTACCTAATGCCTTAATCATTCTCGTGCTTGTATTCAGTCTATGATCTCAAACGTATCAAAAGTTGCAAGTTCTATAATACATGACTAATGGTCCACTCAAACAAAGAAACATAGGTATGTAATTCTATGATGTAAAAGTGGCTCAAAACCTCACATATCTAAAGGGTATGGTATGTGACATGCATAAAATGCTAGTTTCTTAAGCGGATTATTCCCAAATAACCACCCGCTAAATACCCGTCATGCAATTAATTTGAACTTGACCATGACAAAAGACCAAATGGGTTGTGCCATCCCTCGTTGACTTAGTCACTTGTGCTTTAAGATCGCTCTCGAAACATGACATTTTTGAAAATTTTTTGAAATTTTCCCCCATCCCCACACTTGAGGTAAACATTGTCCTCAATGTGTAGTGTTTAAATGAACGGGTCAAAATCGAAAACTTTTACTACTCCCCCATCCCCACACTTGAGGTAAACATTGTCCTCAATGTGTGAGAACTAGAGTTTTTAAAACGCACAAGGGATGTGACACGGCTAACTTCCCAAAAATTCCACCCCGGAAAATAACATACAATTACAATCCACTTATTACTAATCTAAGAATCAAGGTAAAGAGGAAACGCATGCACCAGATTTTTGTCGCTAAATGCCCATATCTTCTTCTTCTCTTCACAAAAACGGTCGTCCCTCGAACATGATGTACCTACAAATTTTAACCCTTGTGTAGAAGCATGCTTCTGACAACCATTGAAATTTGTTAGCTACTTAGTTCTACCATTTTTATGAAAGTGTTACCAAGTCATGCGTTAATTTACCTTGATTTATGTGGAAAAATAATTTACAACAATAACAATCCTAACTCACTTTCGTAGGAATCACGGTTGCATTTAGCTTATGCAACAAGTCCTTTTAAACCCCCCCCAATAGCTTGGGAGGACGAGAGGTCTCGTGAGGGTTATATAGGGAACACACCTACAACGTTAATTTATCTAAGAAAAATAAATACTAACGAAATGATAAATAAAGAAAACCAAAATATACAACAACAACAACAACAACAACAAAAATCATACCTCGCCCTCACCGCTGATATCTCTCGTTCGGGTCAACTGGCGGGTTCGGCTGGTATGGGTAACCAGTGAGGGCCTCGAACATCTCACGGTAATTATCGAGAGGTCCCGGTTCTCCTTGTCCTGGTGGCTGGTATGGTATCGAGATGAAACTGGACCCGACTGCCTGGGGCCAATGAGGGGATGGATCAGATGGGCCTCGTGGAACACGGAGGTTAGAGTAGTCGGTCCACCCCGCGTGTTCTACATAAGGAAGGCCTGCTTCATAGTCTCTTCGGTGTCGCTCCTGATCATGGAGGACTTTGGCTTTTTAATAGCCGTTTCATTGGAGATGTATAAAGCACTCCATCGGCGTTGTTCCAATGCATTTTTCTCATTTTGACGCCTTTCCTCATCTTCCTCCCATGCCCGTCTTCGGGCCGTCTCTTCCTCCTGCAGTTGTATCAAACGCTCCATTTGAGATCTTTGGAGTGCTTGTTGCATCTGCTGCTCTTCCATGTGTTTTTCCATCCTCTCGCGATAGGCCGCTTGGAGGGCCCACTATTCTTGCATCTGGGCCCCATGTGTTTCTTCCCAGTGCTGCCTTCTCCTATCATACTCTCTGCCCTCTCCTATACCCCCACAGATGTTGTCAAACACTTCCTGTTGGCCCCGGTTGAAATCCTTGTATGAGGGTACCCGTCGAAAGTTCACAAAACTCGCCACCTCTGCATTCAACTCCCGGTGTGGCCTCATGTACCTCTGCTTTGGTCCCCGTGGACCAGGAGGCTCAGTTTCGTCTTCCGTATCAACCATTTCCACATCTTCCTCATCCCATTGTTGCACATCTGGATCAACGAATTCATAACTGTGACCCAATTTGTCGGTCACCACGTACTTGCTTCTCGAAAGCTTCACATGTATCTTCCAATTTTTCTTTATCGCTACTAAGTTGAATTCTTCCAAAGGCTTAGATACCCAAAGCAATTCTGGGGGAAGACAGTTCTGCTGGAGGATCATGGCACTAATGAGGCGCACATATGGAATCATACGCCTGTGAAACGACTCCCGAGTGAACCATGTATTCATCATGATAATGTGCCTCCATGACAAAGTCGGTGTCCTGTACAACAAGGAATGAACAACTCTACAATCACTTGCTCTCACTCCTCCCCTATCACCAAATCTCACCAACACATTTTCTAGGGAAATTCCTTGAAGAATCCTCCCTTCCACCGTCATGTGGCTCCTTGCGGCCGCTCCCCCGTTGTTATATGGTAATATAGCCACCGTCATACCATCCGGATCATAACTGTTTGCATGGTTATCCAAGAAATGTTCAATGGCTGGATAATCATACGCTTGCACCCCCAATGAATCAAATCGTGCAATGCAGTTAATGGTTTCAAATGACATTGCCATCTCCCCTCAGCTCGTAGTACCAACCAATCTCCATTGATCCGGGGTATCATTCCTGTTCCTAAACCTCAACGACGCCAACCACTCGCACACCTCCGCTAAATAAATCTGGGAAGTGTTGTCTTCGCACCAATCAAGAACTCTCTCCTAGCCTTAACGCTCAAACATTTGAACAATCCCAATTTGTCTAAACTCCTCCACGTTGACCACCCTTTCACACACTACCCTATTCGGCACCGCAGTGGTCACATTATTGACCATCTTCCACTTCCACAGTTTAGCTTCCAACTTCCTATCTTGAAATGCCGAGAGAGCTTTATTTTTGTCTTCTTCCCAGACCCTAGCGCTTCGACTATCTTTGTATTTCATCCATGCCCAATCCTGCCCGTATAACCTTGCATCACCCTCTTCTATTGAGCTTAATTGTTCCCACTTCTTCGGTATCAATCCGGAAGAAGATCCCACTCCTGATGATGAGCCTTGCCCCGTAGTTTTCGCCTTTTTCCTACCTCCGGCCATAACTACAATCACAAAATAAAAGAATCATCATTATAAACCCAAAACCTTCACATACTCTCAAACTTTGAACATGATGAATGATATTGAACTTTTCAATTAACAAGCAAATGAAAAATCGCCTTTTTAAACTTCCAAAGTCGCCTATTTTATCATCTACCTATCAATTTTACTTGTTTATTCACAATTTCTTATGAGTTCAACAAAGTTTCAACATCATGCTCATGTTCAATCATGTAAATAACGAGTGTAATCACTTCACTATGGTTATCACATGTTCAAATCTTATCCAAAACACCCAATCATACTTAAACTCATGCTAGAACAACATACATTGTTTAAACAACCTACTCTTAAACTAACAAGTTTAAAATTTCGGAAGAAAAACAACTAAACATATGATAACCATGCGTAAATTTAAGTGAAATCCATACCTTTGATGATGATGAACAAGAAAAACTAAGAAAAGATGTAAAGCAAGAAACTTGATGAACACCCTTCAAAAACCCGAAATTTCACGCCCAGAAATCTTGTAAACGGGAAAGAATTGATGAAAACCGTGATAGGGGTTTTGTTCCTCTCGAAAAATTACACAAAATGGACTCAAGAATCAGATGATTTGGTGGAGATTTGAAAGAGTTATGGAGAGTTGAAGTTTTAGGGTTCTTGGAGTTTTGGTGGAGAAGATGAAGTTAAAAAGGTGAGGTCTAGAGAGAGAATAAGGATTTTTATGGTTTTGGTGTAACTTTGGTCCAATAAAACTGAATTGGGTTGAAACTTGTGGTTAATAAGGAGTTTGGATAAGGTTTGGTATGGTTAAAAAGGGTTCTAAATCGATTCAAGCACAAAGGAAACAACCAGCGCCGGCCAGACTTCCGAAGCCCGTCGCCGACGGGGTCTACTTTTTCCAAAAATGGGCGACGCCCTAATCCCCTGTATACGGGGTAATTGTGCCGACGGCCTTTTCTAGAGCCCGTCCTAGACGGGTCTACCCCCGTCGCCGACGCCCCTTCTTTTTTTCAGTTTTGATTTTTTTTTTATGAAAAATAGGGAGAAAATAAGGGCTTTTTATAAAAGAACTATATACAAACAAAATTCCTAAAAATTAATAAAAATCTTTTTATGATTTTTTTATAAGTTAAAATTTAGAAAAACATGAAACCGTTAACGGTCCTACCACCCCCCCCCCCCCCCAAAAAAAAGTCGTGTATTGTCCTCAATGCACATAACAAAGTCTAAAAACATGCTTATGTCTTCATGACTCGTTCGGAATGTCCAGACTTCACACAATCAAAAGGGTTAGTATGAAACGAAAACGATTATACCCAAATTACTCAAACAATTAAATAAATTATGCATAACTCTACACAAAATGTTACCGGTCCTTTTTAGTCGACCTCATAAACCGGGATGCTTACCACAAAGCTCACCGATTCCTTGTTTTCATCCATCTTTTCGTTACCATCGAAAAAAGGTTTTAGCCGATGGCCATTGACCATTTGCCGTGACCCATTCATCGGATCCTTGATTGTAACATCACCCAGTTGTCCGACCCGGGTGATCACATAGGGTCCCATCCATTTGCTTCGGTGCTTTCCGGGGAAAAACTTGAGCTTCGAGTTGTAGAGCCACACCTTTTGCCCAATCTCGAACTCTTTCTTCCTCAACTTGGCATCATGCACCCTCTTCATCCCATCCTTGTACTTGGATGCACATTCATACGCCATTTCCCTTAGCTCCTCCAACTCGCATCGCTTAAGCTTCCGTTCCTCTTTAATATGAGATCCTCCATCAGTTATGATGACACGAGGAATCCCTAACCTTGAAAAAATATTGGTTTGAACAAAATTACAAACTACGGAATGGTCGTTCGTCTTGGTGGCTATTGCTTCGACCCACTTTGATACGTAATCAACGGCCACCAAGATATACAAATTACCATAAGAATTGGGGAATGGGCCCATGAAATCAATACCCCACACATCGAAAATGTCAACGACGAGGATTGGTTGCATGGCATCTCATCCCTTTTTAAAATACTCCCTAACTTTTGGCATTCTACACAATTCTTAGAAAACTCAAATGCGTCTTTAAAAATAGTTGGCCAATAAAGACCACTATTCAACACTTTGTGACCCGTTTTGTGGCCACTAAAATGGCCACCACATGCAAATGAATGTAGGTGCTTCAACACGCTTGGAATCTCCTCATCGTCAATGCATCTTTGAATCACTTGGTCCGCACACTCTTTCCACAAATGCGGTTCCTCCAACCAGTAATACTTAATCTGAGACATAAAGTGTTGTCTCCTCCGTCTATCCCAATGTGGTGGTAAGTCACCTATAACAAGATAATTAACAATGTTAGCATACCACGGTAACTTATCTAATTTCATAATGTGCTCAACTAGAAACGACTCATTGATCTCTAAAGATTTAGGATCTTCCTCAACTATCAACCGGGACAAATGGTCCGCTACCACATTCTCGGTAGCCTTTTTGTCCCGGATCTCCAAATCAAACTCTTGGAGCAATAACACCCATCGGATCAATCTCGGTTTGGCATCTTTTTTCTCCATGAGGTACCTAACAGCAGTGTGATCAGAATAAATAATCACTTTACTACCCCATATGTATGACCGAAACTTATCCAACACATATACCACCGCGAGTAGCTCTTTTTCGGTGGTGGTATAATTCAATTGTGCATCCGAAAGAGTCTTACTCGCGTAGTATATGGCAACGGGTTTCTTGTCAACCCGTTGTCCCAACACGGCCCCCACCGCATAATCACTTGCATCGCACATAATTTCAAATGGTAAAGACCAATTTGGCGATTGCAAGATTGGGGCCTCAACTAATTTTTCTTTTAATTTGTTAAACGCGTTTTGACAATTTTCATTAAAATCAAATGGTTGATCTTTTAACAACAAGTTACATAAAGGCTTGGTTATGTCACTAAAACCCTTAATAAACCGTCGATGAAAACCCGCATGACCTAAAAATGACCTAACACCTTTAACGCTCGTGGGATACGGTAAAGTGGATATAACTTGTACCTTTGCACGATCGACCTCTATCCCACGACTCGACACCACGTGATCCAACATGATTCCCTCTTGAACCATATAATGGCTCTTTTCCCAACTTAAGACCAAACTAGTTTCTACACATCTTTTTAGTACTTTGTCTAGTTGGTCCAAACAAGTCTCGAATGACGACCCAAAAATTGAGAAATCATCCATGAAGATTTCCAAAGACTTCCCCACCATATCTGAGAAGATACTCATCATGCACCTTTGGAAGGTGGCAGGGGCATTACATAATCCAAACGGCATTCGCCTAAATGCGAATGTGCCATATGGACAAGTAAACGTTGTCTTTGCTTGATCTTCCGGATGGATGGCAATTTGATTATAACCAGAATTGCCATCTAAAAAGCAATAAAATTGTTGCCCAGATAATTTCTCAACAATTTGATCGATAAACGGTAAAGGAAAATGATCTTTGGAAGTTGCGGTATTCAACTTCCTATAATCAATACAAATTCGCCACCCGGTTACCGGCCGAGTGGCTACCTCTTCACCTGCGTCATTTTTTACGACTTGTATACCCGCTTTCTTTGGAACCGTCTGCATCGGGCTCACCCATTGGCTATCCGAGATCGGATAAATGATACCCGCATCAAGCCATTTCAACACTTCTTTCTTCACCACCTCCCGCATATTCGGATTCAATCTCCGTTGTGCATCTCGAACGGGAGTCGCACCTTCTTCCGTGATGATTTTATGCATCACCACCGAGGGACTAATTCCCTTTAAATCAGCAATGGTCCATCCAATCGCTGCCCGATTGGTGACCAAAACACCCATCAACTTCTCCTCTTGCTCCTCGGTTAAGTTTGATGCAATGATAACCGGGAGTGTGTTGCCTTCACCAACATAAGCATATTTAAGATGCTTAGGCAACACCTTCAATTCAACCTCCGGAGGCCTAACCAATGACGGCTTCAATTTGGTGTCAATGTTCTCCGGTAAACTCTCCACTTGGTGCGTCCATATCGGTTTTCCCTCTTTAACCGCAAGCACCTCCAAGCTCTTCACCTCTTCGTCTATGCATCGATTCGTCTCAACCTGTGACCTGTCAAACATAAAACATTCCTCCATTGTGTTTTCCTCATCCACGACTGTGTCGTAAAGAGGTGTTCACGTGTCAACAATGTCTGCCATATAGCATTCATCATCGACTGAAAGAGTCGTCAATCCCGAAAAAACATGCAACCTCAACCTTCAGTTTCTAAATGTCATGTCTATAGTTCCCGTTTTGCAATTAATTTGAGAATTTGCGGTTGCTAGGAACGGTCGAGCCAAAATCACCATAGGTTTCTTGGTTGGGTCCTTGGCCACATAATCAAGTTCCAAAAAGTCCACCGGATAGTAAAAATCCTCGATTTTTACTATCACATCCGAGACAATTCCACGGGGTAGTTTAGGTGTCAAATCGGCTAACACCACAGTAGTGTTTGACGATCGAAGTGGACCAAACTCGTATTGGTCGTATAAACTACCCGGTAGAATGCTCACACTAGCACCAAGATCTAAAAGTGCCCGGTTGATTTTAAAGTCACCTACTTGAATTGAAATGATAGGTGCACCCAGATCTTGGAGCTTGGGTGGAAGCGCACCCGAAAGAATCGAACTCACATTTTCGGTTAAATCTATTTTTTTTGGAAATTTGTGAGTTCGTTTTTGGGTACACAATTCTTTCAAGTACTTAGCATAAGACGGTACTTGCTTGATTGCATCCAAAAGAGGTAAATTAATTTTTACTTGTTTGAAAACTTCCCACAACTCTTCTTGTTGTGGACCTCTTTTGTTTACAACCTTCTTCACGGGTCCCTTCAATGCTTCGGGATAAGGGGCGGTATTAGCCTCCACACCCTTTTCCTTAGCTTTAGGGACGGGGATGGTCACAACGGGGGTGTCATTTTTAATTTTTAAATTATTTTTGTTTTGACCCGTTTGACCATCCTCACATTCTTCATCACTAGCATCTTCCACCACCCCCTCAACAAACTGGGGTGATGGTGTTTTGACACCGTTATCTATGACTCGACCACTACGTAAAGTTATTTTATTAATTGGTACCTCACGTGTGTTCTTCGAGCTTGACCCTTGATGCTTAGGATTCAACATGGTGTCACTTGGAAGCTTGCCCATGCTCCCGCTCATTTGTGCCATCTCCTCCGCAAGTTGGCCCACTTGCTTTGCTAATGCCTCATGTGCTTTGTCCCGAATCTCATTTGTCTTCTTCATCTCCTTAATATCGCTGTTAGATTCCTTAACCACATTCAACAAAGCGTCCATTTTGGCACTCAAATCATCACCACCGGTTTGATTATTCGACCCGCTTCCATTACCACCTTGATTAATGTAATTCCTCTGGTACCCACCTTGGTAATTATTGTCCCGACCTTGGTACCCTTGATTGTAATTACGTTGGCAACCCCCTTGATTACCACCTTGGCGATTTTGATATGATGACCCGCTTTGGTTACCCGGTTGAAAATTCGGGTTCATTTGATTCGCGGCATTCCCATATCGGAAGCTGGGATGATTTCTCAATCCGGGATGATAAGTGTTCGAATTCATATCATTATTCTTTCTATCCACGAACACTTGATTTACCTCTTCCATGTAGTCACCCGGTCCGTTTGACATTGATCGGTCTGATGACCAATCTCACCACAATCTTCACACACCGCAAAATGTACCGCATTTACCTCCTTCTTCTTCATGCAAGCTATCTCCCGTTCTAAAGTAGAAATCCGATCCTTAGAGTCAAGATCGGGAAGTGACCGGGATACGGGATGTTTTTTAGCTCTATCGGCCGACTCTTTTGCCTTGGACCGCTTACTCATCCTCTCGAGAAATTCCCAATCATCATCTTCATGATTACTTAATAAAGTTCCATTACTCGTTGACTCAAGGCAATTCCATGTCTCGTCATCCAATCCTCTCACAAAGCATTTAACCAACTCCTACTTTTCGATTTGATGATGTGGGCACTTTCGAATCAATTCCTTATACCTTATGAAAGCTTCATGCAATGGTTCACTTGAGAGTTGGCGGAAAGACCTAATTTCATCTCTAGCATCATCGGTCTTTGCCATCGAGTAATACTCGTCAAGGAAGACTTGTTGCATCTCGCCCCATGTCCGAATACTATTTGCCGGAAGTGTAAGAAACCATTGTTTCGCCGTATCTTTTAGCGAAAACTAAAATAGTCAAAGCTTGACCTCTTCCAATGCAAAATCATGCCCCCCAATAGTGTTACATGTGGACGAAAACTCCGCCAAATGAGTGTATGGTTCATCGTTAGACCTCCCATTGAAATGGGGAAGAATATTGATGTAGTGGGGCTTGCAATCGAACATCCTTCTTTCACAAACTATCAGAGAGTCATTGTCGGTGACCACCGGCCTAAAACGGTCATTTACTCCCCGTGGAGGTTATTGACGACGAGGTGGACCGTTAACTTCTTGATCAACCGGTCTTCGATTATCCCTTCGATCACCTCCTCTATTACCTCCTCGGTTTCCACCTTGATTACCTCTTTGATTACCTCCTCCCACGAAACGAGGAATCCGGTTAGGGTTAACATTGTTGTTGTTATTGTTGTTGTAGAACCCATCATTCCGGTTCCTTTGATTGTTGTTTCATGGTTGACGGTTGTTTCCGTAACCGTCGTTTCTCACATTCCCGTACCCATAGTTATCGTTCCCCACAAAATTGGCATTTTGGTAGCCAAACTCATCATCTTCAAAACCTCTATCATTGTAGATTTTGCCTCGATTCACATAACCACATTCGTCGTCATCTACCCGTTCATTATAATTACCCCCGTCATCCGAGTATTCCGAGTGAATACTCACATGCTCCGGCGATTGGTATCCGGGAACACTAAACGGCTCATCATCGGGAATATATTTTCTCAAGTCATCGATATTAAAGAACGGGTCTTCGTTCGTGGGATTGCCATGATCTCGATTGCCTCTACGGTCGGAATTAACGTTCTGGTCATCAAGGTTATTGGGTAAGGAGTTATGTCGGTGAAGATTTTGTTGTTGGGGTGTTCTTTGGGTGTTGTTGGGATTTTGGTTTCGGAAAGGTGGTGTGGGTGGTCCAGAGTTGTTATTACCACCCGGTTGCTCTTGAGGTATAGGTTGGACATTTTGGGCGGGATTGAAGTTTCCTCGAGTTTGGAATTGGTTTTGATTGAGGTTTGGGTAATTGAGATTTTGGTTGGAATTTTGGTTTGCCATTGAATCGGTTTCAATGGATGGTGTAAATTGTGGTGTTTGGGTGGTTTGGTTAGAAACAAGGGTTGCTTCTAACCGGCTTGCTAGGTTTCTTCTTGCGACTCTTTCAATCTCCAGTTCGTAGACTAACGGTGAAGTCCTCCCGGAATTCCTTGTACGCGTGCACTACCTGTAATCTGCACAAGTAACACAACCCGCGTAACAAGGAAAAAGACAAAGTACAAAAAGAAACTAGACAAATTAAACAGTTAATCACGCAAATTCAAACAATAATCCAAACAAAAAGCGCACACACTCCCTGGAAACGGTGCCAAAATTTGATCGGAGTGTCGCGCTCCGGTCAAAGATAATATTTATAATCCCTAATTACCCTTAACGAAAGCTAGTGGTAGCAAAGGGTCGAACCACGAAGAGTATGTGGTTTGTGAATGGACTTTGAATGAATTGTAATAGTTGTCACTTTTATGAAGCTTGCTAACTTGTTTTTTATGATTTTTGTTTATTAGAGAGATGTTGAATAAAAATACTAAAGTGATTGGATTGATTACTAACCAAAGATTAACAATTGCAAGAATTATAATTTATTGTGTAAACAAGATAAATAAAACAATAATGAGAGAAATGGTTCACACCCGGTTTCGGTAATTGCAAACCTAGGTTCCTACAATTTTTAGAATTGGCCTAATTGGATAAATGATTAACGGATTTAGTGTACCGTGAATTAGGTGCCAATAACTATCATCATTCCTAAGAACGGACAAGAATGCACTTTGTAATCAACACAAGTAAATCCTAACCAAGATAACGCATAAGTGCACAAATTCATTTCACAAAGTCATAACTTTATCATCGTTCGACAATTTGTAAATTCAATTCAAATACACGGCAATTATCAAAGGTGTTCAAAATCAAAACACAATTTGTCACACAAGTCAAAACTAAATACAATCCGAAACACTAAGTAATACAACTACCTACACCGGGGTGAAACCAAGGTGATTAGCCGCTCATGGTTGAAGGAATTTGATCACCGGATGCTTGGAACTTGATTTGGATCATCTTGAAGCTTAGAGAATGGAAGAATGGTTGATGGTTAGGGTTTTTGTGAGAGATGATGGTAAAAGGAATGATGTATAGATGATTAGGGTTTGTGGATTGATGATTGTGAATGATGATGATGATGATTCTTGATGATTCGGGTGATGATGATGTTCAAGATGGATTGGAAGTGATTGGTAGGTGAGAATAGGCTCCAATATTGAGATTCAAAACCTCAATAAAGTGTAACTTACAAATTAATGTCAACAGAACCAATAGAAATCGTCCTCCACACAAAACTAACCAATTTTCGCGTTTCGGCAAACCAAGGCCCGTCGCCGACGGCCTGAGACCCGTCGGCGACGACCTCTCCTTTTCTGTTTTCCGTCCGACGGCCTAATCCACTGGATACGCACTTTTTATGATGAAGGGGTTATCTAGGGTGTGTCGCCGACGGCTTGGAGCACGTCGGCGACGGCCTCTCCAGCTCCAATTCTCCATTTTTCCATTTCCGCACTCCCGTTTGATCCGTAACGCGTCCCGATTGTCCGTTTTTCATCCCGGTAGCTCGTAAAGCTCCCAAAACGCACCTTAAACTTCATTAAACCTGCAAAACACAAATCTAATTAAACGTAGGCTATTCAAGATTAAAACATTAAGTTACACCATTACTAACACCGGTTTTCAACCACGTATCATGGATTAGAGGTGAGTGACATGACGCTGACGTAGACATTCATGATGGTCATAAAGGTCTTGACCACACCCTATAGCCTAATAAGAATTGATGCTTAATTAATTGTTTTAAATAGATATATTAAAACTACGCATGAGAAAACATTATACAAAATGAATCTATTAGTTTAGATGAAAAATACATAATGTTTTTAGTATGAAACTAGTGGGAGAACCTGTGCTTCACAAAGTGGGACAAAATCATGCTTTTTAACAAAATTTTAGAAACAATAGGTAGAAAAAAACACTATTCAACGAAAACTTTTGTATAAGAGAAAGCAAAACCTAAAGTGAGCTTCAATCTAGGGTCGGCTCGAATTCATTTAAGCCTAGCTCGATTCGAATTTTAGCTGAGTGGCTCACTTCATAACAAATGGCAGACATACAACTTGATCAATCTCTTCTAATCACTAATCACAGAGTATAACATCAAAAGCAGAAAAAAAATCAAAAATAAGCCAAAATTATTGTAAAAAATCGCAAAAAAGAAATGACGTTCAGCTTGATCAATCTCTTTTGATCACTAAACATGGAGTGTAACCTCAAAAAGTGAGAGAGGTAGAAAATGAGCAAATACTGATGTAACCAAACAATTAATAATCTATAATCTATAATACCTTATTAAGAGAACTGAGTTTTTTTACCCTTTTGGTAATTTTGCCATAGGTATAAGTTATGAAGCAGTACGTACAAAAGAGCCAAGCTATTTTAGAGGGGTTAATCTTGCGCATTGCCCAAAGTTTTAAAACACTTCAGGAGGTATAATTGGAATTCTGTATTACCTCCCATGGTTCCCTCACGTTTGTCACCTTTAATTCACAATTCATTGGACATTAATTATATTCATCAATCGAATAATGATATATAATTGGCCATTCAATTTTGCCAATGAATGTCAGATCAGTTACAAATATGGTTAGTTTATATTCGCCAATTTCCCACTGCGCTACCCTAATTTTAGAAGAGACATTGCTGGTTCGGACCAGGTATGCCTTCTCACTCAAACACATTCTAATTAGATGATTATGATTATGATTATCTGACTTGTTAGTTAAAGAAAAGCGAAACCATTTTACTTGATTGAGACTTCGCATAATATCATGAATTGTCTTTAGATTTATGTCTTTTGCAACCTAATACTTACTTACTTGTTTGAGCTGTAGGTTAGTCCTCATGAATTTTTGCAAGTGGTTACGAAAGTCAGTAAAAACGGTTTCGTATAGACCTTAAAAGTTGAAGGACAAAGATAGGCAGGCACAGGCATTATCAGTTGGCAGTGGAAGTTTAACTTCATCATGAATATCATTTGCAGAACTTGATTCACCATAAACACTTGATGAATTCATAATGAATCAACGTACAAACAACACACACACACACGAATTGAATAGGATGATTATGAGTGAAGAATATTATAACGAAATATCTTAGTGCCGGTTATTGATCCCGGCAATTGTTTATATACATATTGAGAGGGACAGTTATTTCCGGCGGTTACTTTTGGCGGGAGTAACCACCATTTGAACCGGTATGTCTTAGCCGACATGTCCCTATACATATATTCGATACACATACTTATGTTTACATAATATACATAATAAATATGAAATATAATCAAGTTTATATATTCTAACACACCCCCTTAAACTGGATTATATTTGCGGGAGTGCATAAGAACGCTTCGATTGGCTTCATTCACCGCCTTCTCAGGCTGCCGAAAATCGAATCTCCGTCGCTTTTGTGCCTTCTTCAGTCCCATCCAGTCATTTCCAGCAAATAGAGCATAGTGCTCTCTATCTTCTTCTGGTATACATCCTGTGCTCATCGATCTTCTCCCCTTAACAGCAGCTTGATCTCCAGTTCCTGAATATTCTGGTTCTTGTTCGTGGAGGTTTTCCTTGTTCATTGTTTTGTCGTCTCTCACATCATCTTGAACCGACTTGAATTTGTAATTGTAAATGAGAACATCTAAATACATAGCATATATAATTCTCATAAACTCTCCATCATGGTAGTCATGACCCATATCTTTCGATACCATTGCCCACAGATTATTCGATGTTACAGTCCTGTGGCCCCCTTCCCTTTTTACTATCATATACAGTTCTAGCAAATTCACCTTCCGATTATTGCTCATGTACGCAGGAATCGGTCTCGTTGTGATTCCCATCCTTACTCTTAGAAACCAGTCTATCATTTCTTCGAATTTAACTTCTAATTCAAACTTGTATTTCATCACGTATTCATTGTCTTCCAACATATCTAAGAGAGCCTTACAATCTTGAAATTCGTTGAATTTCATTGCTTGAAGAATCATTATATTCCAATCGGGTTCATTGGAAGATAGATTCAATTTTTCGAAATAATCATTCAGGTAATCAGATTTGAACGCTTCATGATCTGATTCTCTATTGATTATTGATTGTTTTTCTCTCGAACCGAGTTCATCCTCTCTTGTTAAACCAGTTATATTATTTTTCTTATTCAAAAGGGGTCTACTAAAAGTGGGAAAAATTTTGCATTTTTCTCCATTAAATTGCACCGTGTATCCTTGAATCACCAATTGATCAAGACTGAGAACATTTCTGTCTAATTCGGGCGTGTAATAAACACTTTGAATTCGAAATTTCTCATTCCCTGATATTACATCCACAGCCCCTATACCCCTTATGAAAAAGAAGTGATTTTCACCGGTGTTTGTTTCAACACCGAACATATTCCTAATCCTCTTGAATGCATCTAAAATACCAGAGTAGTGACGTTTAAAACTCATATTTACATACCATATTTCAGACCAGAGACCTCCATCAGTGCCGTTGACGATGAATTCTGAGTTTCGAACTTCGTCTTCTTCATGTTTTTGAATGCCGGTATCAATGGCTTGCCTGATCAGAAGTGTTGCTTTGTGATTTTCTTTTACCTTGCAGTAAGTAATTTGATGTCCGGGTTGGTTCCAGTAGTAGCATCTTCTTTTGTAGGATCGTTTTCAGACCCGAACGAGTCGATCAGAAGAGTTTTTCTCAATACGAAAGGCGGAAACAGACGTATCAAGTTTAATTCAGCTAGAAATACACTTTAAACTGTCTTTTAATTGATTTGACAAAGAATTACAGCGAGTAGACACTTCGGCAGCACTTGGGCTCTCAAACCGGAATCTCAGAACTAACTCAAACGAAACCAGCAGACACATATATATAGGCAAGGTAATTCCGCTTGAAACTGTCTCAAGCGAAATCACATTCAAACGGAATCACTAATTTCGTTTGAACATGACATGGTGATTTCAAACGAAATTACAACTTCTAATTCCGTTTGAAATTGCCTCTCACCCTATATTTGACATTTTTCTCGAATAACGTGCCCTGATCTATTTACAAACATACAAGACTCGATACAAGACGAAGTCGACAGACGGATGCACCAACAGACTCCCCCTCGGATGTTGACGAAGTCTTCAGTGTCGAGTCTTCAATCTTCAGTCTTTATCAGTCCTCTCGACCTCTTCCAAAGTATCTAACAATGTAAGTATTCTCCATCTCTCTCTTCACTTTATCAACTTATCTCCCCCTCGGATGTTGATCTAATCTTCAATTCCAGAATCACAATCTGGCTCTTGAGTCTTCTAATTCTCTTGATCCGATCTCTTGATTCCTTAAGTTCATCAGCATCAGTAGTTCCAGGATCGTAACCTGGCCTACCTGCACAAACTCTACCTCACAATAAATTTCACAATTTTAACATTTGACAAATTTAGAAATTACCATTTGCATATATTAATCTCAAAAATGATTTAACATTTAAAACGTTTTTGATGATCACTTGTGAATCAAATAAAAAAATAATTTTACAATGTTAATCTCTGATGAACCACTGGAAGAAATATCATTTTTCTATTCAAACACACTCTCCCAACCCAGTTGTCATCATGTTTAGCACTTGAAATTTTGAAAATCAGTTCACCAACATCAGTTGTCGAAAATCTTTTTGATATTTCAAAATTTATGCTAAAACACACTAAACTCTTTTTGGATTTTTGAAATTAAGAAATGCAAAAAAAAATATACAAACAATATTTTTGTGAGTTTGTGTAAGAGGATCATATCAGTTTTTGAGACAAATCACCAACACCGTTAAGCTTTAAACATTTTCTGTTCTAAACGATTCACTTAGATTGTCAGTATACTGATCCACTTTAAATTTTCACACAAATTTCAACTGATTCGAGATACTAGATTAATGTTTTAAGCACTTAAACTTATTCGCGTGTCCCATCTCAGAATATACTCCCGTATCCAGATCCCAATATTCAGTCTTACAGGTGAGTATACCTAGATGATATCTGTAAAGGGGTTAAATGCGAGGGCCGTGAGAGCTCAGGTCAGAACTTCCGTTCAGCAGAGAGATGACGGCTTCGACTTTTGGTGGGTTCCCTTTAGAGAATCTTTTTTTCAACAGCACATGATTAGCATTTTTCAATGTTTCATCATTTTTTATGCTGAGGGTGGGCTATATTTCAAGCAAGTGTAAAGTATTCTCCGGGGACTAGGCCATTGCTTCCGCAAAATCAGAAGTCCCGGAATAATACCCCAGATATCACTAAGCATAAAGTGTCACACCCCAACCGATGGCGGAATCATCGGGGCGCGGCACTGAGCGAAACAGATTGTCCAGAAGTTTCCATAACAACTATCATTACCATTCAATTTAATTTAACATGTCCCATACCATGTCTCAAATAGCAAAACAAGTTATTACAGACAAAAACTAAACAAATATCCTGTTCCGACAACTCAGATTTAAACATAACTAATTTATTCGTTGGTTTCTAGGACTCCAGTTCCTAGCTTCGATTCCATCACATCACAAAGAGAAAACATGCAACCTAAGCACCTGTCACATACGTTAAAATAAAGTCAATAGATAAAATGTAAAGGTGAGCATACAAGTTTGATAATAGCATATAGAGTTCGAATTCGTTTACGCATAACCAGCACGTACACATAGTGAAATGAAGCACGTTAGTTATCGACATAGATCCATCGATACCAATGACTGCGGGTTGACTGCCCGAGGCAGTTCACAATACACGATTACCACTGTAATTCATGCAAGTGAAAGATCCATAACAACCCCCGTGTGAACGGGTGCTGAGTCCAAACTATAGTACTATCGTTGCTAAGGCAGGTAGACAGCATTCCATGTGTAAACATAACAAACAAGCATTCATAAGCCACGTATAACATGCATTAATGGTTAAGCGTTAAAATAGCTTGAGTAGTGTGATTGTTGTAGTTTGAATAGTTGTAACGTATGTAACACCCAAAAGTGCTAAAGCAAAAAGGGTTCGAGTATACTCACAGTGATATGGATTGAAGGGAGCGCTTTACAGCGAGTACGATTAGCCTGAATAGATTCGATAACGTAACGATAAGTGACGCGTAAAACAGTACAGGTGAGAGTGGGTAGGATGACTGATCGTGCGGATCAGTTATCCGTGAGTAGGAGTCATCCGTGCGCATGACCTATCCGTGCGGATGGTGATGCGTGCGGATGGTGTTCCATCCGGATAGGTTATCCGTGCGTGTGACTATCCGTGCGGGTGGCAACCCGTGCGGACTAGTTGTACGTGCGGACGGCTTATCCGTACGGATAGATTGCTTGTGTGGATAAATGTTCAAGTGGATTGTTTCTTCCTAAGATGTGTTTGTGTATGATGGCTTGTGCTTTGGGGTTTTCGTTGTAGCATTTTGAAAACACCAAAGTGTTTCTACCTTTCAAGCCGACCGCGCGGACGGCGGTCCGTGCGTAGGGTAGTCCGTGCGGGCAGCCTGTGCGCGCGGGCAGAGACAATCCGTCCGGATAGCCTGTTCGTGCGTACGGCTTGGCCGTGCGGATGGAGATGGTTTGATTTTCATTTTAAGGCCTTAGTATCTCATGATCCGAAGAGTAATCCATTCAGAGGTCGTCCGTCCGGATTGCTCGTTCGTCGATACTCAAACCTTGTTTGGAAAGCGGGTCCCAAGGGTAGTCCGTGCGGATGACAACCCGTGCGTATGACCTGTACGTGCGTATGGGCTGTACGTGCGTATGGCTCGTCCGTGCGGATAGCTTGTCCGTGCGGACAACTGGTCTGGTTGTTCCGTTCGTCTACACTTGGTTTCTGTTGTCGCTTATCGAGACGTTCTGATTACGTGGCAACCACTTGGAGTTGTGTTCTTACCCGCGTGACTAGGCCGGTCAGGAACCACCCTAACTTGGCCTGTCGGCGACTTAGAACGGTCGTCCCGGTTAACCCCGAAATCAGTTGTCTATGGGTAGGACTCCGGATCTAGAACTAGAGCATTACTATTGACGAGTAGAACCCTAGGACTGATCGGATTCGTACCGGTTTTAAGGGTAAAAGAAGGAGAGAACTTAGGTTTATTCCTTTCAACTCTTTTATCCTTAGAAATGTTTAGATCTAGTGAAGTTATTGTAAAAACTTGTAGAAATCGTTTAGATCTGAGATATTCTTGGTGGAATGAAGCCAAGCATGAAGTTCTTATGAACTTCATGATGACGTCACCCGTGAATACCTCGAATCCGGATGATTTCTTGGTTAAAATGGAAGATTCGAAAGATAGAAGTGTGTAGAATTGTGTAGTGATCAAAGATGTACAAGGATTAGTGCAAGATCTTACCTGGATTGAGAGAAATTCGAGAAAAGGTGAAGAATGCGTGTGGTTCGGACGTCACTTGTCAAAAGTGGAAAAAGTGGAGAGTGACCCGTGTATTTATAGGATGCCAAAAAGGGAAAGGGTGAGCCGTGCGCATGGCACGCACCCGGGTAGGTTATCCGCGCGGATTGGTCATCCGTGCGGACTGGCAATCCGTGCGGATGGGCCATCCGTGCGGATTGGCCATCCGTGCGGATGCCACCTCCTTGGGTGAGCTCGGTGCGATGTTGATTTGGTTCTGATTTGCGAGTGATTCGATAGGGTTTCCAAATCAAATTACTTTCAGTCCCAACTACTTCTTATATGGTTCGACTCGGGATTCGGGTTCGTTCATGTTCGAGTTAGACTTCGAGTTCGATTGAGTTTGCTTGATTATCCCAACATAAAATAACATAAAATAATCATGCACAGGTAACACGTAAGGCACACACACACACGTATAACGGCAAGTAAAATACACAGCCCGAGTTACGATTTGAGGTCGATTTGATTATCATAGCTTGATTAACTTTATCGCATTGTTACTTCCTATCGTTCACAGTCGTAGGTCGATTGAAATACAGTTAGCATGATTTGATTATTGCAATGTACAACATTTACTCCACATAATCTAGATATAATCCAAACAATTCTACGAGTCACGTCGCGCAAAATCGGTCGTTGACTTGACCTTGACTTTGACTTTCACTCGTGAAAACACGGGGTGTTACATAAAGACCTAGTATCTCAGAAAGAGGGGCCTTTCAAACAAGATTTCGGGGGTTACCCATATATCCGAGAGATGTTCCCCACAATATGAGTAAGTTTGAAATTTAGATTTATATCTCGTCACAATCTACTAAATGTGTAAAAACCTACTGGCACATCATCAGTGAGACCGTTTATCACATTTTGACTTTCCAATTCTTTAGCATGTTGTGATCGTCCACTGATGTACTATCATTTCCTCTTTTTTACAACAAAACTCATTTTTGATTTTATCATGTTTTTTACTCTTTCAAATTTTCTAATGTTTTTGGATTTTCTGAAATTCTTACTCCCCCTAAAATTCAAAATCATTTAAAGGAAATTTGAAAACAAACTATACAAAGTAAAATGACAACTGATATCGAATCACTTCAAATCGCCATCCACTTGGCATAAACAATCAGAACTCCCCCTTACAACAAACTATTTTCCCATTGTGATTTCAAAACACTTAAGTTTGTTTTAATCAAAATGGTTTTTCCGGAAAATTAGTTTTGTTGATTTTATAAAACCACTTGTAGGTTAAGGGATTTCATCACACTATTCATCTTTAACCACTTGAAACATTTAACAATTTTAAGTTCAATCAACAAACACCAATTGTAGAAAATCAAGTACAACTTAATGTCCATGATTTACCACTTGTAAGTCGAAATATCACCAGAGTGAATTTCTCATGAAAGATACCGATTCCTGCTCCACGATTACCAACTTGGGAGCTCCGGCAAGTCAAGAGTTTACTGATCATAATAGGTTCCATCCCAGTCAAAAACCTGGGACAACCCATTGTTACCTGGTTTCTTTGTTTTCTTCTCATAAAACTCCTTCACCCCTTTAACTTTCCCATCAATCATTTTACCAAAAATATGTTTCACTTTGGGGTTAAAAGTTTTTTCAATATCAAATTCTTTCTTTTCAGAGAAAAATTGATTTGAAATCTCAATTTTACCAACTTTTTATTTAAAATTTTCAGCTCGCAATGGTGGAAAATTGACATCATCCATTGGCGGAACTGATTTCCCATCTTTTAACTCAACCTGTGGCTCCTCTGACTTTGTGGAATCAGATTCATCGCCAGAAGATAGCTCCTCTGATTTTGACGAATCAGAATCATTGCTAGAACTATCATCAGATTTCTTAACAACCCACTTGTGATTGTCAAGATTTGCTTTCCTCTTATAAAATCTTTTTGAACATTCACCAACCTCAAACTTTGAATTTTTGAAAACTTTAAATTGTTTGGTTGGTGGTTCATTCTCAACAATCTTTCCTTTCAACTTAAAAGAAACTCCCTGTTTTGATTGAATTGCCTTTGAACAACTTCTGGCAATATGACCAATTGTTTTGCATTGAAAACAGGTTCTCGTCTCTGTCTTTTGAGCAACTTCCTTCTTCATCTCTTCTTGCTTCTTAGCAAGGAATTCTTTGTTTGATTGAGTCCTGAACAATTGCTCCTTTTCTTCTTCAGTTGATGTTCCTGAAACAAATATCATTTTTGATTTAAAGTCTCGAACATATTTTTCATTTTTATAATTTTCTGGTGGAATAAATCCAAGACCTTTCTTTTTGAAGTTACCGTTATGATTTGGTTTCTTTTGATAACCAGAACTATAACCTTTTTTCTTGTTTTCTCTTTGTTTAACTCTTGAGGTGTAAGGTTTAGGTTTTTCAGAAAGATTTACATCTTTTATTTCAGAAATATTAATTTCTGTTAGTTTGAAAACCTTTTTTATCATTTCCGGTTTAACACCTCTTATTGGAAATTCCTCATCAGAATATAATTTGTCTGAATCATTCAAAGTATATGTCACTTTGAATGTTTCGTCATTCAAATTAGATTTTGATAACAGGAATTCTTTATTGTACACTCTTTTTCCCTGTTTGATTTTCGAACTTGACATGTCGGACTTAGGCTTTGACTCTGATTTTGACTCCGACTTTGACTCCTCGGTTTCATCGTTATCCAACACCTGATCGACCACTTTCTTTATTAATACAGACTCATGATCAGTGTCAGACGATGTGAAAGTAACATCAATGTTGTCTGGAAAATTTTTGGTAGACTCAGACTCCCACTGTAAATTGGTTGCCTTTTTTACTCTTTATGAATTTGGATTTCGTGGAGAATATCCATTTTCAAGCGGGGGTGGACACTTGTTGTAACTGGCACTTTGTTTCTTACCAGATGTCTTCATTTCAGTAACTTTCTTCATTTCAGTCTTTCCTTTCTTCTTTTCCTTCTCCTTTTCAGAACTTTTGTCTTCAGTCATTTCTTCTTCATCAAATGCCTTCATGCCTTCAACAGTTGGATAAATCCTGTCAATAACATAAGAAGTACATGAGTAACTTTTTAACAAACGGTTTACACTTTCTGTTTCAATCCTTTATGTTTCCAGTTTCTGTTCAAGCACAACACATTTTTCAATGTAACTGTTAATACTTTTCTGCTTTGTCATGAAAGCTCCCTGAAGTGTTTTCATTGCTGTTGCTTGTTCACTGCTGGACTCATTGTATTGATTCATGGCTTTGTTCAGAACATCGTATGATTCTTTCAACCTGTTCATGTTGTTAATCAATTCACTGTTTTTCTTCTTCATGATCTCACAACTTTCACAATTCACTAGAATCTTTCTTGCATCAACTTCTTCATTGATTTTGAAAGCTGGAACTTCTTTTACCTTTCTCTTTACCACCTGAACTGCTTCATCATCACTGCTAACTGGTGTTTTAACTTTCTTCTTTTTCTTTTTAGCTTTTTCATCATCACTGTCACTTTCCTCAAGCATTTTCAAGTGCTCCTTCATTCTTTTTGCAAAATAATCATCATCAATATCACTATCTTCTTCAATTCGAGCAACCAAAGCTTTTGCTTTTAACATCTCTTTATCCGGACAGTAATTATCCCAACTAAAATTCTCCCAGCTAAACCCCTCAGGTAATTTTTCATCGTCTTGATTTATCAAACAAGCTTTGCTATCCGCTGAAACATATTTATCCCAACTGAAAGCCTTTTCTTTATCACCCTGATTCACCGTACAAGCTCTTTTTTATGGTTCTTCAATTTCCCTCCTGGCATGAGCAGTTTGTGGTTGTTGAGCAAATTGGTAATAAATGGCTTTCCAATAATAATCATTGTTGTTGAACGGATTTTGAGCTCCACTTGCTTCGCGGTTTGTGCACTCCCTCTTGAAGTGTCCTTTTTCCCTACAACGAAAACAAGTAACTTTAGATTTATCAAAACCTAAAGTAGAAACATTTGCATCACGAAAATCATCTCTTCCTGTAATTTGTTTGAATTTCTCAGCTCTCCGCAACACACTTGCTAAACACCACTTTATGTCCATTAATTCCATCTCTTCAGCATTGATTTGATCGTAATCCTCTTTTGTCAACATTGGATTCCCGATCCGACCTGCCACTAAGCTCTCATAAGACTCTAACATAGTCACTAACAAAGACATGTGACTTTTTGCAACCTCTTCAGTGTAATTTTGACCATTTCAAGATCTAAAACCATGTTGCACTGTAACTTCTTCCCATTCTTAATTGTTGAAAAGTTTGGATCATATGTTGGATATGAAGAAAATTCAGTTTTGCTATTTGATCCTTTAGATGACCCTACAGATGAATCTTTAGCATTGAATGCAGTTTGGATCTTCGGTGACATATTGGTTTTATCACTAACACCTCCTTTGTAATAAAGACCAATATCTTGTTCACCATCAAAGTCTTTCATTCTAGAAATCTTCCTTTGCTCCATCTCTTGAGCTTCCAACTTCTCAATGAACTTGCTCAAAGTTAGCGTGTTAAACCCTTTCTTGTTCCTCAACATCATCAAGTACGTACCCCAAGTTTCATGTTGCAAAGCATCAGCTAATTTCTCAATCAACTCTTCATTGTCTTTTGTGATGCTTACTCTATTCATGTTCATCACAAGATTACAGTATCGTTCAATAATCTGATTTGTGGATTCAGTTTTTAAGCCTCGTAACAAATCAAACTCCTTTTTCAAAAGCGATTTCTTGTTTTTAATCATCTCACTACTTCCAACAAATTTTGACTTTAACGCTTTCCAAATCGAATACGCACTCCCACTGTGTTGCAATAAGACCAAGATGTCTTCTTTAACGGCCTGTTGCAGTAAACTGATCATCATTTTTTCATTTTTGTATTTCTTTTTCTCATCAGCACTAAGGTCTTTGATAGCAATCTCCTCTTCGTCATCATTCGTCGGTCTAATGTATTTTGTCTCAACACATTCCCAAGCTTCCAGATAATTGGCTTGTACCCAATTCTCAAAACGTTCCTGCCATCCTTTGTACTCCTCGATGTTCATGAGCTTTGGCGGTTTTTGCATAGTTCCCGTTTCATTTTCCATGTTCAAGTTCTGAGTAACAGACACCGGAATAGTCGGGGTAGTAGCAAATGCGTTATAAAATTCCTCTTCCATGTTTCGGTAACAATTTTCACAAAAATCAGAATGTTCAAACGGAATTAACTTTCAAACGAAATCCCAATCTCACACGAAATTACCTGTTCAAACGAAATACCAGCTTCACACGGAATTACCTAATTTCGTGTGAAACAACGCCTTTTCAAACGGAATAGCAACTTGAAGTGAAATTACTAATTTCGTGTGAAAATTTTCAAAAGGAATTACACACTGAAGCGGAATAAGTCTATTTCAAGCGAAATCATGATGCTATTTCAAACGAAATACTGCTGATGTCATCATTCTCGAGCTGTTTTTCAAGCGAAATTATCAAGTTTACCAATTTTAGATCGAATTTAAGTCCAATTTTCTCAAGGATTCATTAAAACACTGTTTTGCACAATATGTGAGAAGATTAGCCGATTTTAACCGTGAAAAGTTGTTTAATTTTGAAAAGAAGGTGTAGAAATCAGAATTTGCAGCTGAATTGGTAAGAACTCTTCTTCTTGAACTCTGATACCACTTGTAGGATCGTTTTCAGACCCGAACGAGTCGATCAGAAGAGTTTTTCTCAATACGAAAGGCGGAAACAGACGTATCAAGTTTAATTCAGTTAGAAATACACTTTAAACTGTCTTTTGATTGATTTGACAAAGAATTACAGCGAGTAGACACTTCGGCTCTCAAACCGGAATCTCAGAACTAACTCAAATGAAATCAGCAGACACATATATATAGGCAAGGTAATTCCGCTTGAAACTGTCTCAAGCGAAATCACATTCAAACGGAATCACTAATTTCATTTGAACATGACATGGTGATTTCAAACGAAATTACAACTTCTAATTCCGTTTGAAATTGCCTTTCACCCTATATTTGACATTTTTCTCGAATAACGTGCCCTGATCTATTTACAAACATACAAGACTCGATACAAGACGAAGTCGACAGACGGATGCACCAACAGACTCCCCCTAGGATGTTGACGAAGTCTTCAGTGTCGAGTCTTCAATCTTCAGTCTTTATCAGTCCTCTCGACCTCTTCCAAAGTATCTAACAATGTAAGTATTCTCCATCTCTCTCTTCTCTTTATCAACTTATCTCCCCCTCGGATGTTGATCTAATCTTCAATTCCAGAATCACAATCTGGCTCTTGAGTCTTCTAATTCTCTTGATCCGATCTCTTGATTCCTTAAGTTCATCAGCATCAGTAGTTCCAGGATCGTAACCTGGCCTACCTGCACAAACTCTACCTCACAATAAATTTCACAATTTTAACATTTGACAAATTTAGAAATTACCATTTGCATATATTAATCTCAAAAATGATTTAACATTTAAAACATTTTTGATGATCACTTGTGAATCAGATAAAAAAATAATTTTACAATGTTAATCTCTGATGAACCACTTGAAGAAATATCATTTTTCTATTCAAACACACTCTCCCAACCCAGTTGTCATCATGTTTAGCACTTGAAATTTTGAAAATCAGTTCACCAACATCAGTTGTCGAAAATCTTTTTGATATTTCAAAATTTATGCTAAAACACACTAAACTCTTTTGTTGTAGCATTTTGAAAATCAGTTGTCGGATGGCCATTCGGTTGGATTGTCCTTCGCCTGGAATGGATGTGTTTGTGTATGATGGCTTTGAAGTTTTCGTTGTAGCATTTTGAAAACAGGGAAATATCTCTACCTTTCGGGTCGTCCGGTAGAACGGTCGTTCGATCGGATGGGGATCCATCCGGCGAGACATTTCTCAGAGAACAAGTTCACAGCAGGATTGTCATTCGATCGGATGGTCTTCCGATCGGATTGCAATCCGTTAGAAACTGATGGTCTTTGAAAATTATGGAAACGTTTAAGTGTGGAAGATTCATGTGTCGTCCGATCGGATTTTTGTTAGATCGGATGGCAATTCGATCGGACGGCAATCCGTTCGACAATCTGGTCATTTTGAAAACTTGAATGTTTTGTTAGGTTTGAAAAGTTTGCGGTTTGATCGAGACGGTATGACACGCGTTAAACAACGGAAACCCCGCCAAGTCCAGACTATCGGATCGGATGGGAACCACCCCAGTCCGATCAGTTAACTATTCATGACGGTTTGTCATGTTCAACCCGAAATCGGTTGTCTCTTTAATAGGAATCAGATCTCAGACCGACACTTCTCTAGGAAACGAGTAGAAGGCCTGAATGAGTTCCGATTCCATCGGTTTTGAGGGCATTGAGTGTAAAAGAGTTGAAAGATAGTTATGAAACCATCTTCCAATCCTTCTACCCATGAAAATGTTTAGATCTATGTGAAAATAGTGTTGAATCATGTTGAAATCCTTTAGATCTGAGTTGCTCTTCGTGGAACGAGGCCAAAACTTGAAGTTCATAAGAACCCCATTATGACATCTGTAGGATCGTTTTCAGACCCAAACGAGTCGATCAGAAGAGTAATTCACCAATACAAGTGGCGGAAACAAATGTATCAGTGTTATTTCAGCTGGATTCACTTTAAAACTGTCTTTATATTGATTCTGGAATGATTACAATTCAGAAGACACCTCGACAGAGCTTCACCGTCGGAAACAAACTTTCTAATCCCGTTTCAAATGACGACGGACATCAAGTATTTATAGGAGACATGATTCCGCTTGAATATGCTTCAAACGAGATCTAATTCCTCTTGAATATGTCTCAAGAGAAATCACTATGTTGATTCAAGCGAAATTATCATGTTGATTCCGTTTGAAATGACACAATGTCATTTCAAGCGGAATTACCTATAAATCCACTTTCTCGATTTCTGTGCCCTGATCTATCTAGTTTAGTACAAGACTCGATACAAGACGAAGTCGACAGACGCATGCACCAACAGACTCCCCCTCGAATGTTGACGAGTCTTCGGTTGTCAAACCTTCAGTCTTTATCAGTCTGCTCGCTTTCTCCAAATATTCTCCATTATAAGCATCCTCTATCTTTCTCTAACTCTTTCTCTTTTTCAAACTTGACATTCTACATCTTCAATCTTTCTCTCGATGTCTTCAGACTCCCCCTTTCAATGTGCTGGGATCGTAGTCTGGAAATCACCATCTTCAGGTATCGGAACCTGACTATGTTCAACCTTCAAACCTGCATATTCTCTACCACATACATAAGTTTCACAAATTTAAATTTTGCAAATTTAGAAACCACTTGCAGGTATCATTCAAAAATGATTTAAACTTTGATAACCACTTGAAAATATAACTTCTTCATACATTCTTTCCCAAACCTGTTCATCAAGTTTAGCACTTGGAATTTTGAAAATCATCTTTTCACTATCAGTTGTCGAAAATCTTTTTGAATTTTTCAAAATTTTATGCTAAAATACTCTGAAAATCTTTTTGGATTTTATGAATAAAAGAAATGCAATAAAGAAATATTTACAGACACTATTTTTGTGAGTTCGTGTAAGAGGATCATATCAGTTTGTGTGACCAATCACTAGCACCGTTAAGCTTTAAACATTTTCAGTTCTAAACGATTCACATAGATTGACGATATTGTTGTCCACTTAAACTCAATCTAAAAACTTTCGAAATGCTTACCTATACGTTATGGTATATTAATATTGCACTAAATTCTTGTGGACCCCACGATTTCAGCATATCCCCTCATCATGCAATACACTGACTCAAGTAATGCCTTTAAACTTTTATCAACTGTGATTTGTGCAAAACAACTCAGAATGTTTAAACATTAACAATCAGGTCGATACTTCCGTATACACAGAGAAAGTCCAATGTTTAAACAAAATAAGAAAAATAAAACAAGTTGAAGTTGTTTAGGCTTTAACCACCAGGTCGATACTTCCGTATACACAGAGGAGGTCCAAAGCTTAAACGAAACACCAAAGAAAATAAAGCAGAACGTTTAGGCAATAACATCCAGGTCGATACTCACGTATACGCAGAGGATGTCCAATGCTTAAACAAAATAAAGAAATAAAACAAGTTTAAATCTTTGCAAAATGAAATGCACAATCACAACGACTTTTCAGCAAAGTTGTGAAAGTTCACAGACTTAACCAGTTTTATGTCTTTCGACAATCAGCGATTACTGAGTAGGCACACAATCAAGAAGGACAAAACTAAGTACTATGCTTTCAACCATGTTTCCCACTAGAACTAGGCTTTTTCATTTAAGTTTGTATCGTTATCGCAAATCTACTAGTCTAGCTGAGCCTACCGTCACATCTTTAGTGAGACCATTTATCACATTTTATCTTTCCATTTCTTTAGCATGTTGTGATAGTCCACTGATGTACTATCATTTCCTCTTTTTCACAACAAAACTCATTTTTGCATTTTTCAATGTTTTTGTATTTTCAAATTTTCAAATGTTTTTGGATTTTCTGAAATTTCTTACTCCCCCTAAAATGCAAACACATTTAAAGAAATTTGAAAACAAACTGTACAAATAAAGTGACAACTGATATCGAATCACTTCAAATCGCCATTCTTTTGGCATAAACAATCAGAACTCCCCCTTACAACAAACTATTTTCCCATTGTGATTTCAAAACACTTAAGTTTGTTTTAATCAAATGGTTTTTCAAGAAAAATAAGTTTTGTTGATTTTATAAACCATTTGTAGGTTAGGGATTCATCACATTGTTTTCAAAATACTACTTGTAAGAATGATCCAATCAAGTTCAACCTAATGACCTTGATTAACCATTTGTAAGATCACAAACTCTTTTTCAACCACGTGTACCAACTATTTCCATTTGTAGGTTGAATTCTCAAGATGCCGATTCCTACTCCACACTTACCTACCTGGGAGTTCCGGCAAGTCACACTTATCAAAATTTTCAATTTTTAAAAATAATTTAAGAATGATGCCGATTCATGCTCCGCGATTACCAACTTGGGAGCTCCGGCAAGTCAGGATTTTAAGTAAAGAATACAGACACCCAAGCCTGACCAGCTTTAGGTGTAACCTTCTCAACTTCTTCAGAAGTTTGAACACTTCTTTTTGTTTCATAAAATTCTTTCACCCCTTTTGCCTTCCCATCGACCATTTTACCAAAAATCTTCTTAACATTCCCATTAAACACTTTCTCAACATCAAATTCTTTCTTTTCAGAATAGAATTGATTTGAGATCTTGACTTTTCCAACTTTTTCTTAAAATTTTCAGCCCGTAGTGGTGGAAAGTTTGCATCATCCACAATCGGTACTGATTTTTCAATCTTTTTCATAACAACTTTTGGTTCCTCTGATTTTGTGGAATCAGATTCATCACCAGAACTATTTCCTGAACCCTTAACCACCCACTTTTGATTTTTTAAATTTTCTTTTCTTTTTAAAACATTCTTTAAACACTCTCCAACCTCAAATATTGAATTTTCAAAACCATTAATTTTTCTGGTTGGAAGTTCAGTTTCTTCAACAACTTTTTCTTTCAGTTTACCAAAGACTTCCTGTTGTTTGTTGATTGTCTTTGGACAATTTTTGGCAATGTGACCAACTGTTTTACATTGAAAACAGGTTCTTGTATCTATCTTCTTCTGAACAAAGCTTTTCTTCATTTCATCTTGCTTCTTGGCAAGGAATTCTTTATTCGTCTGCTTTCTGAATGCTTGCTCCTTCTCTTCTTCAGTCGTTTTCCCTGAAACAAAAACAGTTTTTGGTTTATAAATTTTCTCATTTTTATAATTTTTCGGTGGAATAAAACCAAGTCCTTTCTTTTTGAAATTACCATTATGGTTTGGTTTCTTTTGAAAACTGTAACCATAATTGTAACCCATTTTCTTGTTTAAACGTTGTTGAACTCTTGAGGTGTAAGGTTTAGGGTTTTCAGAAAGATTTACATCCTTTATTTCAGAAATATTAATTTCTGTTAGTTTGAAAATATTTTTAATCATTTCTGGTTTAACACCTCTTATTGGAAAAACCTCATCAAAATATAATTTGTCAGAATCTTTCAAAGTATATGCTACTTTGATTGGTTCGTCATCCAAATTAGATTTTGATAACAAGAACTCTTTATTATACAACCGTTTTCCCTGTTTGGCTTTATGACTTGAGGTGTCGGACTTTGATTTTGACTCTGATTTTGACTCCGACATTGACTCCTCTGTTTCATCCTTATCCAACACCTTATCGACCACTTTTTTTATTAATTCGGACTCATGATCAGTATCGGACGACGTGAAAGTGACATCTATACTTTCTGGCAAATTATCTGTAGACTCAGACTCCCATTGTAAGTTTGTTGCCTTTTCGACTCTTTCAGAATTCGGATTTCGAGGAGAATAACCATTTTCGACCGGGGGTGGACATTTGTTATATACAACACTTGGTTTCGTACCAGAAATCTTCACTTCATCATCTTTTTTTGTTTCGGACTTCTTCTCTTCCGAAGTATTTTCTTCTTCAAACGTCTTCATTCCTTCCACAATGGGGTAAATCCTGTCAACAATAAAAGTAGAACATGAGTAACTTTTCAACAATTCATTTACTCTATTTGTTTCAATTTTCTGAGTTTCCAATTTCTTCTCAAGTTCAGCACATTTTTCTGTGTAATAAATGACATTGTCAAGCTGCCTCATGTATGCCCCTTTGAGTGTATTCATTGCCACAGCATGTTCACTGTTTGACTCATGGTACTTATTCATCTCTCTGTTCAAAACATCGTAGGATTCTTTCAGCCTTTTGATGTTGTGTAGCAGTTCATTGTTTTGCTTTATCAGAGATTCACAATTCATACACTTCTCTGCAACCTTGACTACCTCCTCATCTGCTTTGATTTCAAATGTTGAAACTTCTTTGACTACTCTCACTTGAACTTCTTCAGCTCTTTTCTTTTTTTCTGCTTCAGCTTGTCTCTTTTCTTCTTCTTCTTCTTCTTCTTCTTCATATCTCTTCCATTTCTCTTCTTCAGCATCCTTAATTTTTCTGTATTTTTCTGCCCAATATTCATCAGTATAATCATTAATAACACGAGCAACAAATCCTTTAGCCAGGAATTCTTTGTCTGGGCCATAATTGTCCCAACTGAAACCTTCTGGCAATTTTTCATCTTCTTGATCTACCACACATGCTTTACTATCTTTTGGAATGTATTTATCCCAACTGAAACCTTTTCCATTATCTTGATTAACAAGGCAAGCTCTCTTTGAATCTTCAATTTCTTTTCTTCCATGAGCTGTTTGTGGCTATTGTTGTTGATGTGGCTGTTGAGCAACTTGATGATATATCGCTTTTCGATAGTAGTCATTGTTTCCAAAGGGATTTTGAGCTCCACTTGCTTCACGATTGGTGCACTCCCTCTTGAAATGCCCTTTTTCCCTGCAACGAAAAAAGTAACTTTAGACTTATCAAATCCTAAAGTTGAAACATTTGCATCGCGAAAATCATCTCTGCCTGTAATTTGTTTAAACTTTTCAGCTCGTCTCAACACGCTAGCCATACACCATTTTATATCTATCAATTCCATCTCCTCAGCATCAATTTGATCGTAATCCTCTTTTGTTAGCATTGGATTTCCGATCCTCCCTGCAACTAAACCTCCATAGGATTCAAGCACAGTTACCAACAAAGACATGTGGCTTTTAGCAACTTCCTCGGTATAATTCTGATCATTTTCAAGGTTCAAAGCAATGTTGCATTGAAGAACTTTGCCACTTTTTGTTGTAGAAAAATGTGGATCAAATGTTGGAAATGAAGTGAATCCAGTTTTGCTGCTTGATCCTTGAGATGAACTTTCTGAAGAACTTTTTGCATTGAAAGCAGTTTCAACTTTTGGAGACAAATTTGTCTTTTCACTAACACCACCTTTGAAATACAATCTGATGTCTTGTTCTCCATCATAATTCTTCATTCTAGCGATCTTTCTTTGCTCCATCTCTTGAGCTTCAAGATGTTTGATGAACCCACCCAGTGTTAGCTCGTTATATTCCTTTCTATTATTCCTCAACATCATCAGAAACGTTCCCCAAACATCATGTGGCAACACATCAGCCAGTTTCTCAATCAACTCATCTTTATTTTTATTGATGCCCAATCTTGTCATGTTTTTCACCAAGTTACAATATCTTTCAATAATCTGCTTGGTGCTTTTCGTTCTCAAACCACGGAAAAGATCAAATTCTTTCTTCATAAGTGACATCTTGTTCCTGAGCATATCATCACAACCAAGGGACTTTGCTTCTAATTCTTTCCAAATCGAATATGCCCTTCCGTTATGTTGAAGAAGAACCAAGATGTCCTCTTTGATTGCTTGTTATAACAAACTAACCATCAATTTCTCATCTTTATACTTCTTTTTCTCATCAGCACTCATTTCTTTAATTGGTATTTTTCATCATTGTTCTTGAGTGGTCTAGTATATTGCTCTTCAGTATGTTCCCAAGCATCCAAATGATATGCTTCAACCCAGTTACCAAAACGTTCGGACCAACCATTATACTCATCAATATCCAAAAGCTTAGGCGGTTTTTGTGTTGTCCCTGTCTCATTTTCAAGCAATGTACTTTGAGTAACAGTCATTGGGCTAGCAAAGGCATTATAAAACTCGTTCTCCATGTTTTCAGTTTTCAAAAGTTCACAAACAGTTTACTTCAAATGAAATTCCACTCTTCAAGCGAAATTACCCTCTCAAACGGAATCACCCTGAAGCGAAATCAGACTTCTTTCAAACGGAATTATCTTTCAAACGAAATCAGTCTACTTTCAAGCGGAATAACCACTTTTAGACGGAATTACCTAATTTCATTTGAAAATACAGGCCACGTTCAAGCGGAATAAGGATTTCAAGCGAAATCACTCAAGCGGGATATCGGTTTCAAGCGGAATTACTGTCTAATTCCGTATGAAATGCTGATGACGTCAGCAAATTCAATCAGTTTTCAAGCGAAATTACGATTTTAACATGTTTTAGTTCGATTTTAGTTCTGAAACTTTCCAGGATTTGTTAAAACACTGTTGCGTCCATTATGTGAGAAAATTAGCCGATTTTAACCGTGAAAAATTTTTCAATTTGAAAAAGAAGGTGTAGAAATCAGAAAATGCAGCTGAAATGGTAAGAACTCTTCCTCCTGAGCTCTGATACCACTTGTAGGATCGTTTTCAGACCCAAACGAGTCGATCAGAAGAGTAATTCACCAATACAAGTGGCGGAAACAAATGTATCAGTGTTATTTCAGCTGGATTCACTTTAAAACTGTCTTTATATTGATTCTGGAATGATTACAATTCAGAAGACACCTCGACAGAGCTTCGCCGTCGGAAACAAACTTTCTAATCCCGTTTCAAATGACGCCGGACATCAAGTATTTATAGGAGACATGATTCCGCTTGAATATGCTTCAAACGAGATCTAATTCCGCTTGAATATGTCTCAAGCGAAATCACTATGTTGATTCAAGCGAAATTATCATGTTGATTCCGTTTGAAATGACACAATGTCATTTCAAGCGGAATTACCTATTAATCCACTTTCTCGATTTCCGTGCCCTGATCTATCTAGTTTAGTACAAGACTCGATACAAGACGAAGTCGACAGACGCATGCACTAACAATAATGTCTGTAGAACTTAGGGGTTTGACCGGGTCGACTGACCCGTTAATACATACTGATTATCTGACCCATCACACGTGACCCCCCAACCTCCTAACATGTGACCCGGGTAACCCGCAAGCTATTGAACTGTTTCTTTTCGTCCCGTTGACCTGTGAACTAACCCGCGAACATAAATTAACCCAACCCAACAATAGATTGATTTCTAAATTAATGTATGTATGTAGAGCTCATTATTGTTTCTTAGATGCTATCATCTTGTGTTTATTTCTTGCAATAGATATATAGTCATTTGTTTGGTGGGTGCTGAGTTTTGTCACTCAGTTTTTAGGGAGATGGTAGATTGCTTTAGACTTTGTGTTATGCAAAATATACCTGTATTCATCAACTTCTCAACTCCTGACCGACAACCTTTTTTAGGTAAGTAGTAGTGTTTTAAAAAGATAGGGCGAGTAGAACTCACGTTATATAGTCCTCGTGTCTTGGAAACTAGAGGGTTGTTAGAAAAGTGAAGTTCCTCGAGCACTCAATAACGTAAATAACATCCCATTACAATAACCATCAATCTCATAGTCATCTAGCCTAACAGTTCAATGAAATCTCAAACGGGTCAAACGGATTGAGCGATACCAACTTCTTGTTACTCTACAAGCACATACACTATTACAAATTCTTTCTCATTTATATATTATGCATTTACTCAGTTCAAAGCAAAAGATATAAAACATAAAATTTTGGTTCTTTAGCTTTGGTTGTGAAAAATTGATGAAAATGCCAATTTCTCCTTCTCCAAGATATCATATATGGGCTCCAAACTGTTTGCATCTTAATCTTTTTTGTTATCTTAATCTCTTTTGTTATAAGATGGCTCAGATATCAAACAATAGCCCAAGCTCCCGCAATGCTAACATCATCATCATTAGTTTCTTCTAGAATTGATACCACGCGTGACCACAGTTGACTTTCCAAAGTTTGTATGACTTGTTTTTATTGCATTTTTAGGTCTGCTTAAGCAACTTATATATGACATTGTACGTTCAGTTTTTACTGCATTTAACTGCCTTTTTACTGCATTTTGCCATTTTTTATTTCATTTTGCAGCATTTTAACTGTATTTTTTCCAGCATTTTACTGCGTATTTGACTGCTTTCTAACTGCATTTTAACTACATTTTTCCAGCGTCTTGGGTGCCTTTTTTACTGCATTTTAACTGCATATTTACTGTATTTTTTTATCGCATTGACACCAACTCTTGCTGTTGGTGTCTTTCCTTCGTTCTTTTTAATGCCCTCTGTGTCAACCATATGAAATACTTACTCCCACTTTTTTTTATCAACAGTTTATCTCATCATTTTTGTTTGGCACTTCCATTTGTAAAAGAAGGCGTAAAAGATAGATTCCATATTCTCATATAAAATTCCATTCTTTTGTACATCATAACAAGTAACCCAGAAGTTATAAATAAATGTAAAAATACGAAATAATAATATCCATTAAAACCAACAATTCATATAAGCATAAAGAAAAAATATATGTTTAACTTATAACATATAAATTGGTTTGTAGTGTGAGTTTCATTGGGGAACACTAAAAAAGTGGGAAACAGTGGGGAACCGACTCAAACGAACTCCGATTGGACTCATTCCAGCGGCGTTGGAACCGGCTCGTCGAACCCTAACTAGGATCTCTTAACCCTAAACACTAAATCATAACCCCTAAACCCTAAATATATTAGGGTTTGGCTTTTAGGGTTTAACTTTAGGGTTTAGCTTTAGGTTTAGCCTTTAGGGTTTACCTTTTAGGGTTTATAGTTTAAATTTTACGGTTTAGCTAAGGTTTTAGTCTTATTTTTTAGCTTTAGGGTTTAGAGTTTAGGAGTTAGGATTTAGTGTTTAGGGTTAAGAGATCTTAGTTAGGGTTCGACGAGCCGGTTCCAACGCCGCTGGAATGAGTCCAATCGGAGTTCGTTTGAGTCGGTTCCCCGCTGTTCCTCACTTTTTTAGTGTTCCCCAATGAACCTTCCCCTTGGGTTGTAATACGATACTTTTGCTGTTATTTTTAACAAAATATAGTTATGGTGTACTGCAGTACTGACATTCTGTTAATTCCTATCTTATATTCTAAAACTAAGATGATGAAAGCTAAACGAGCAGGTTCGGGAAACATGAGAAAGGCAACCTTTAAGAGCAACCTGACATCTTCAATGATGACGATCCAAACCAGGAGGACGATGCTAAAGGAGAGATAGAAGATGGAGATAGTTGATTCACACGGGCAGTTTTTTGGTGGTCTCAGATTATGGAGATACTCATGAAATAGGTACCGCTGAGAATGGTGACACATGCTACTATCCTTTGGTTTACTATCATGGCTTACAAGGAGCTGTTTATACAAAGAGACTACAGTCGCCATAAAACAACACTAAACGCCCATACTTTGTTACAATAATTGTAATTTATTGCAATAATTGCAAGGTGGTTGTTTTTAGTTTTGAAACCCTACTTTATCTTAAAACATTAAGTCTAATTACTTTACTTTTTTAATGACAAATGTTACTCCTAATATAAATTAAACATTTACCTAGGTTTAAACCTTGGACCTTACCTCCAAGAAACATAAACATCTACCAAGTGGGCTAACGTATAATTACTATACTACTCATCACAACTTCATGCTCATTATGTCCAAACTAGGAATACATGTATATCTGGAATACAAACTTAGGCTATTTTTGGTTCAAAGGAACAAAGTGTTACAAACCCAGAATGGGTTGTGGTTTGTGATAGACATCATAAATGAATCTAATATGAGTCGGGACACCCGCCGCAACGTACGGGCATTCCCACTAGTAAAATATTAATGAAACACGGTCCACAATGAAGTTGTATTTTAATATATAACGAGTTTTTAAGACCCGTGCGTTGCGGCGGAACTGTTAAACCGTACAAAATAGAATGTAAAAATGTTAAACCACGCACGTGCATTGTAGAGTGAGTGTTTCGTAAAACATTATCAAATAATTTATTTAATTAATTTGAAACATAAGATCAACCCACCTAAAAAGAGGAATAAAATAAACTAAAAAGCGGTTACCATAACCTAAAAATATAAATGTTATAACATTAATAAACATATTATAATCAAGTTTAATAATATTAATTAAAATATTTATGATAAAAGTTATTCACGGGAACGGGAACTGTATAATTAAAAGAGTAAATTACACCGATGGTCTCTGTGTACATCGACGGTCTCTGTGGTTTACCAAAATTTTAGATTTAGTCCCCATGTTTTTAAAGTACATGGATGGTCCTTATATAGTTTGCACTTTGTAACAAATTTAGTCCCTAGTTTTTTCCAGAAGTACATAGATGGTCCGCGTGATTTGCACTTTGTAATGCATTTAGTCCCTAACTTGGACATGCTATAGTTTTGTTGGTTGGAGACTAATTGTTAAAAAATACAAACCACAGGGACCATCCGTATATTTTTTTTTAAAACTATAACCAAATTCAAAATTTTGATAAACGTTAGGAACCATAGTGTACTTTACTCTAATTAAAACAATAAAAAGCGAATAATTAACAAAAACACTATATATAAAAAGACAATAAAAAAATAGGTTGTTAAAAACACTATGTATAAAAAGACAATAAAAAAATAGGTTGTTAAGAATAAAATATGTATAATTTAGACGTTAGCATCAACAATTAACAAAAACAACAAAGCAATAAAATAAATTGTCAAACTTATTTTCCAAGTTAGCCCATAACAAAATATAACTTTTTTTTTAACGCCAACAGAATCAATCCTGAGCACTCTCGGGGCACCCACTGGACCAAACGGAGTACTCCGAGAGTAACCCGAGTCCACCACCAATTCCGGGGAAAACCCGGTAACCCACTCGCCCGTAGGCACGACAGTGAAATTACCGGTACTTTTATTTACATTTTATATTAACTAAATTGCGAACATAAATAATAATTATTGACTATAACTTTTATTACTAACATATTTATATTAAGTAAATTGCGAACAAAAATAACAATTATAATTGATTAAGAGCTATTTACGAAAATGGCCATTGACCAATATCATTTTCCAAAATAGTAATATCATTTCCCAAAATAGTCCGCTCATGCGTTATTGGAACAGGGCATCAGCCCTCTTATGTGTCCTTCTTTCTTAAATGGACACGTGTATAGATCCAGCCAAAATTATGTGAAACTTGTGGGACCCTACTGATTAAAGTACATCCTGGAAAGGAACATGAGGACCCACCATCTACCACCCACCCTAGCCCCTACACCCCCATGCTGACACTTCTGTGAATTTACATAAAAACAACAAATCTCCAGGATGAAGCAGCAACATCTTCATCTTTTACACTGACACACATCTGTAACACAGAGACACAGAGAGAGAACCTTGAGGACTTAATTGACATGACATTACAGTTAATGGATTAAGACTGTAAATATGCAATTGGATATGTGCGTAATGCAGCCTAGCCTCTAACAAAATGAAGCGTGGGGGCACATTCCATTTTGAAATTAACGGATCCACATCCTATTTTCCACTCATTTGATAAATAAACCGGACCACTCTTTAGTCTAACCGGAAGAGGATCAAGCACCACTCATTTAACAAATAAAAGAAATAAGTCTAACCGGGAAAACGATCCACATGTCTCCACCCCTAAATCCCAACCGCTGCCATGGTTGCCGGAGACGGAGCTGGAAGCGTCTTCAACTCGCCGGAGATGGATCCGGAGGTATCTGCAACTCGCCGGAGATGACTGCAACTTTCAGACGCATCCCGGTACTTTCAGGCGCATCCCGGCACTTCCAGACGCATCCCGGTTCGAGACACAGACGCATGGGATGAGTCACGGACGTATGGGATGATGGGATGAGTCACGGACGCATGGGATGATGGGATGAGACACGTGTCACTTCTACATTGGCGGACGCATGAATGAGCCCTGCAGATGCAAAAGATGTCTCGTAATCGGTGATGCGCTTCTCCACAGACGCATAAGATGGCCATTTTCGTAAGTCAACAATATTCCTGGCCATTTTCATAAATTTCTGATGTGCAGGAAGCGGTATGTTAAAAACTTGTAAAAATGGTTAAATAAAGACTGACTCAAAAACTAAACTTTTTGACATGCTTTGGCCTAATAGGTATCGGTACTCTCATTGATAGTCCCCAGGTAGGCAACGGGTCCTTTTATTTGGATTTGTAAGAATGTCAGCCTAGACAGGAGTTCTCAACTACCGGTACTTAACCCTTCCAGTTACTACATGTCCGACACGAAAAACACATGTTTACAAATAATGTACAAAAAGACGAACTAAAAAAATAACCTTAAACTAGACACTCTAAGTTTTAAATTTATAAACTTAGACTCGATCTAAACCTAAACCACACATCCGGCAAGTGTACCGATCAGTGTAGTATAGCTAATGTAAGTCCGAGTATCGAACCCAAGGGACTCTGTTGAATTATATTAATGACTTTGTTTATACAAGACTGTCACGGACTAAAATGTTTTGTTTAATTGATGGGGGGGGGGGGTTTACTTGAAAAATATAAATTTGCAATTTATTAAAATAAACTAATTAAACAAGATAAGCAAAGCACAATTTAAAGCAAAGGATGAATTTCAATGATTTATGAAAGACTACTTAGGTTGGAATCCCACTTGTTATTAACAGGCTTTTTACCGGATAATTATGTGATATGAAACCGGGATCTTTAAATATTAAATCCTAAGAGAAAACAAATAGGTTTCCCAATCCTTCTCGGGAAGACATTTATGTAACTCTAAAGATTTATTTTTATTACCGGTTAATCTAGACTTTCTGTCGGTTATCTAGTGTTCTAGAAAAGTGCTTGGAAAGACTAACTTCCTTTCGGTTGTAAGTCTAAAGTAATTTAAGGAACTTGATTTGGTTTAATAGACAAGTTAGTGATAATTAAACTAAAACCAGGTTTCTTTCAAAACACAATCCTAGTAACACACTAAACTAGACCTATTAATATTTTTATACTTTTCGGCGCTAAAAATAGTAGAACATTAAAACCGGATTAATTCTTGATCATTATTTCTATGGTTTATTGGCCATTTTACCATAAGATTACCCAAACCCGCTAAGATTTTAAAATCAACATTAATTCTTTTTGTGAAAAGACATTCACCGGAATTTATGTGAAATATATGATCAAAATATTAACCAAGTTAAAATATGCATAAACACCAAACTAGTTTCTTAAATTATTTACTTATCAAGAACAAACCATAATCACACAATAACCGGCGTAAAAATTACATTTTTAACAAGTGTTCATCACAACCTAAGTAGTTTAAGGTGATTAGCCAACAATCATAATTATGCAAATTAAAACATTAATCTTAAAAACAGAATTCATGGCAAAATATGGAAAACAAAAGAAACAAGGATGAAATAAGAGAATTACAACCCTCAATTCTTCAATCCCGATTGTTCCCGAGCTTCTCCCGTTGATTCCCGCTTTCAAGACTTCACCACAAGTTGCTATGAATGCATACAAGATCACTCCTTGAACTTCTTGTATCAATTCTAGTGAATTGAGAATGTCCTCGTTCCTAGGCTTTCAAGTGGCTATCTATAGCCTTCATTTAGCTTAATTAATTCACCACTGAAGTTCCATTGTGCGTTTAATTTGGTCCATGTCTTCCATTATGAAAAGTTTGAATGATATAGTCTCCAACTGGTTTATGTCTCCCAATATTTAATTGATGTTGACCCATCTTGTGCTATAATGTGATGTTCTTTTTTCTTGGTCCCATCGAAAACAACTTTCCTAAGCAATTCATAATGGCAGCCAACTCTTGCGAATTAGTGTCTCCACCCTTTTTTTTTTCTTTTAGTTGAACTCCAACAATATTTATAATAATATATGAATGGCAGCCCTTTAACATAAAAGATAGAGATAGTGGCCCCGACCCACTCAAAGAAAATAGCTGCAAATTTGCTTCGGTCTCTGGCATTCTACTCTGCCCAACTGGCTGGTCATTTAATTATTACTCTTTTTCACTCCATTTGCACCTGGACCTAGCCAAACACAAGATAATATAATATAATACTAAAACTAAAAATAATAAATAAAAACCATACAATAATTATACATTTCACACTGGACAAATATGTGTATTTTACTACACATCAAATATCCCCACACTTAAATGTTTGCTTGTCCCCAAGCAAAGTCTTAAACAACTGTACAAACTGACATTTAAACGATTATCTTAAAATGGAAATTAAACACACATAAAAATTAATGTACATAAATGATTTAAAATTAGCTAATAATGATAGAGATGAGAAAACTAAATGTGATTTTTTTCAAAAATAGAGTTTTATCATCAATTACTCACTTACTTGCATCTTTGATTTGCTTCCCTCGGCTCACTTGTGTAAACTAGTGAATGTTGCACTAGTATTTTTCTGTGATCACTCAAAAGTCGGGCCATATAGTAACATGATCATAGGCTTGTAATGAAATCTCATCTTTACCAATTAACATATATAAATCATATAAATCAAGAGGACTTTTATTACGGGGTTGTAACGTGGCTAAGGTTTAAAGGTAGGGAATATGGCTATTTACTGGGTGAAGTGTTTCAATCCGGTCTAGCAAATTATCCTAACAAACCTTACACTATATATATATAGAGAGAGAGAGAGAGAGAAAGTATAATGTACAAAAAGGCTTATCCTACATTATCATACGCGACAAAGGCTATAACATGCGTAATTACATTTTTTTATCAATATAACGTGCGTTATTTTTGGTTCCATGCGTGATTTTCCAAAAAAAACTAACCCCCATGCGTGATTACATGTCCATGCGTGATTACATGTCCAAAGCGTGATTATTCCCCTGATCGGACGGTTGGAAGCGTAGCGTACGTGAAGTATGATAAGCCCTTTTGTATGTTAACCTACCCCTATATATATATATATATATATTTTAGACATCACACATACTCACAAACCAAGTGACTCTTTTAAGGTCAGATCGTCAAGACCGGTTTTATCCAAGATGTGAATCAAATCTTCCTTAATCCTGTAGTGAACATTACTTCCAACTCTAATGGATCGTTCGGCATCGAGCCTAATAGCCCCCACCCTCATTAGAAGCGTGTATTCATGTTGGGATTCAGTTTGACTTCTTCTACATCTTCCTGTGTGAGACCAATTTCCACAACCAATACATTTGTCGTATCGTTTAGCTCTTCTTTTCATAGCACTTTTGGATGTCCCACAAAATGGTGGCGTTTGTTCTTGTTGTCGCCACTTTTTTCTAACTTCATTACTTAAGTGAAATATTTTATCTCTTAGCTCTGCAGGTAATCTTGGTTTCGCGAATTGTAGACAACAAAGCAAATTTAAATCGAAAGAATGCATCTCCAGTTCTTTAAAGTCTGCCGGTAAAAGACCAAAACTAAATTGAAAGGAAAATTATACTAAACCGGAATTCACACAATGGGTTAAAACAAATGAACAGTAAAAGGCTCAACATGGTTTACTATTGGATAATTTTTTTTAAAGGTTTAAAAGAAAAGGGTAAACAACTGGGTTAATCTTATTGCCTCTATCCTCTTTATACAATTTTATAGTTAATGATTTTGACAAGTATATCCGAGACAAGTTCTGAAATGTATACTATTATGCGGCACACTCAATCAAATAAAGTCTTAAGCATATGATGAATGCTCGAGAAAGGCTCAAAACTCACTAAAATTGGGTGTGTATTTTAGATGCAAATTTATGAATAATTAGAAAAATTTCCATTTATGAAAAACACTTGAATATTTTCTCATTTGTATGATTATTAGATAAAAATAAGTCAAATATGCACAAAAATCAAACTATAATTATACAATTTTTTTTATGACTCAAATTTTAAGACTTAAACGATAGTTTCCTATCCCCACACTTAAATTTTATATTGCCCTCAATGTACGATGGAAAACAACTCAAAAACTAAAATAAATAAGAAATAAAAGACAAAGGGCAAATTGGAAAGGACTTAGCTGGTTATATGATGTATAAACTCCATACTCTTGTCCAATCCAGCTCGATCGTATAGCATTTTGGTCGCGATCAGCTTTGACTCAGACTAGCACACTTGGTAAATTCCTTGAAATTTGTGTACAGCTCCGAAATCACCCGAATGGAGATTGAGTACGGGTGGTGTGATTCAAACCTGCATAAACAAAAACAAGCAAAAACCAAAGCAGTACTGGAAAAAAAAATGACTCAAAAACTACTAAATTAAACATATAAACAGTGAATCAAAACATACATAAAACTAACTATCTACTTTAATCTTGAGTTTTCACTCAAGATCCTAAACGATGGTGATTGGTGGGACATCGAGACGAGTTACCTTCGTCTCGGTGGTGTCAATTGGTCCTCCTAGGTAATGTTTCAACCTATGTCCATTCACTTTCCAAGTGCCTCCATTCGCTTCATCCCTCAACTCAATTGTTCCGTATGGAAACACTTCGTTCACTATGTATGGTCCCGTCCACTTTGATTTTAACTTGCCTGCAAACAATTTCAACCTTGAGTTATACATAAGTACCTTATCACCGACTTTAAACTCCTTCAACTTCTTCAACTTCCTATCGTGTAATGCTTTCGTTTTCTCCTTTATGCTCCATGATCGTTCATAAGCGGCGTCTCTAAGTGCTTCCAATTCATGAATTTGAAAGTAACATTTCCTAGCTGCTTCCGTGAGATCGAGATTAACAGTTTTAAGAGCCCAAAGCGCTCGGTGCTCTAATTCAACCGGAAGATGGCAAGCTTTGCCATAGACTATCATGAATGGAGTTGTACCCAAAGGTGTTTTGTAAGCGGTTCGAAACGCCCACAATGCATCGTCAAGTTTATCCGACCAATCCTTTCTACTATTTCCAACGGTTTTTTCTAGGATTCGTTTGATTCCGCGGTTGGCATTTTCAACTTGACCGCTCGTTTGTGGGTGGTATGCGGTGGACAATCGATGAGTTACACCGTAGCGTGCCAATGTCTTTTCCATGAGGGTGTTACAAAAATGAGTACCACGATCACTGATTATCGCTTTAGGTGTACCGAAAAGAGTGAAGAGTTTTTTAAGGAACTTTACCACTACTCTTGCGTCATTTGTGGGTAACGTTTGAGCTTCTACCCACTTTGAAACATAGTCGATTGCTACAAGAATGTACCTATTCCCACTAGAAGAGGGAAATGGTCCCATGAAATCGATGCCCTATACATCAAAGATTTCAACAACTTGAATTGGATTTTGAGGTATCTCATCCTTGGATGAGATATTGCCGGTACGTTGGCAACGATCACAAGTCTTTACAAACTCTAGAGCATCCTTCACTACCGAAGGCCAATAGAAACCACAATCAAAGACTTTTTGTGCAGTAGTGTGTAGACCATGGTGACCTCCTGTTAGACCTTCATGTATGTGCTTTAGAATTTCCAAACCTTCCTCTTTACTCACACATCTTCTCAAAATTCTATCACCTCATATCCTGAAGAGATAGGGATCATCCCAAATATATTTTCTTGCATCTCGGAAAAACTTCTTCTTTTGTTGGGTGGTCATACCCCTCAACACCACTCCATTTGCTAGGTAATGTCACACCCCGATATTTCCACGTATTACTGGTGGGCCCGGTGGGGGAGTATCGTGACGTAGTTAGTAACATTACAGTCAAACAACACAATATTTAAATGCACAGCGGAAGCAAAAGATAGATATATTTCAACCGAATATAATTGTAATATCAAGTATCACAAACAGTTGAAAATAATCCACAAGTGGATCAAAAATAAATAGGAAACATTGTTCAACAGTTTTGACATCCAAGCTTGCGAGACTTATTGTGGACGCTAGGAGAAAGCCAGCCTAGTTCACGTAGTACCTGCACTTAACCTTTTTGGGAAAATACGTCAGTTTACACTGGTAAATACAATTAACTGACTCATTTAGAAAAGGTTTAATAAAATTGATTTGAATGCACGTGGCACAAACTTTTTATAACTTGGGATAATTATTTGAATATAATACTTGTAAAAGAATTACATGTTTCTTATGCGTTCAGTAGCCCGATCCGTAGACCGGGTTAAAGATCAATAGACACACCACATTATTATTTTAGGCACTGACGGGTGTACGCCTACACCCCGTGCTTAGGTCGTGGCCATTTCGTAAAATGATGCCAAGGATATCCGGGACATGGTCATTAACCCCCCAAAGGCTTTAAGCAAACAAAACATTTCAAAACGGAGCATATCAATGGTTTAACCTCTATTCGATTAAAGATTCAATGCCCGACCAAGCGGTATTTTATATACCGTACCCCAAGCCCGTATAAGGGAAAATAAGTTAAAAGTATTTACCTTTGCAAGTAATGTTCACAATAAGCAAATGCACGTAGCTTTTACCGGTTCTCCTATTCTGGAACGAAGGTTTATAATAACCTATTAGAATCCTAACGGGCCTTTAATTAAGCCTAAGCTTAGACCGGTTAGTTTTAAAGGAAGATACGGTTCGAACACGTGATTAAGCGAAGACCGGAATAGAATGTGGTTTAGACCCGACAAGTTTGAAGACTTGTATAATATGGGTAAACTAAACACATTCTGGATTTTGAGATAGTTCTCTTGTGCATCATTAAGATTTTTACTCGTGTAGTAGATCGGATGAAAGTGTTTGTCGATCCTTTGTCCTAAAACTGCTCCTACGGCGTAATCACTAGCATCGCACATGAGTTCAAAAGGTAAACTCCAATTGGGTGAGATAAGAATGGGTGCACTCACAAGTTTTTCCTTCAAAAATTCAAATGCTTTAAGACACTCCTCATTAAAGATAAAGGGTATGTCTTTTTCAAGGAGTCGTGTTATGGGGCGCGTGATCTTTGAAAAATCCTTAATGAAACGCCTGTAAAAGCCCGCATGACCAAGGAAACTGTGAACAGACTTCACATTTGTCGGTGGAGGAAGCCTACTGATGGTTTCTATCTTGTCCCTATCCACCTCTATTCCGGCTTTTGAATTTTTGTGTCCTAACACTATTCCTTCTGTCACCATGAAGTGACATTTCTCCCAGTTAAGCATCAAATTGGTCTCTACACATCTCTTCAACATCCTGTTAAGATTTAGAAGGCACTGATCGAAAGTGGTACCATAAACTGAGAAGTCATCCATGAAAACTTCCATAGAAGTTTCAAGCATGTCTTGGAATATGGCAACCATGCATCGCTGAAAGGTTGCCGGAGCGTTACATAACCCGAAAGGCATGCGTCGGTACGCATACGTGCCGTAAGGGCATGTGAATGTTGTCTTTTCCTGATCCTCGGGTGCAATGGGGACCTGGAAGTATCCTGAAAATCCGTCAAGAAAACGGTAGAACTGTTGACCCGCTAGACGCTCCAACATTTGGTCAATGAACGGTAGAGGGAAGTGATCTTTTCGGGTGGCGTCATTCAATTTTAGGTAGTCAATGCACACACGCCAGCCGGTAACGGTTCTAGAAGGAATAAGCTCATTCTTTTCGTTCATGATTACCGTCATTCCACCTTTCTTTGGGACAACTTGAGTGGGACTAACCCATGGTGAATCAGAGATGGGGTAGATCACACCTGCATCTAACAACTTCATGACTTCTTTCTTGACAACTTCTTGCATATTTGGATTGAGACGTCTTTGTGGTTGTACCACTGGTTTGTAATCTTCTTCCATGAGTATCCGGTGGGTACAATATGTCGGACTTATGCCTTTGATATCTGAAAGTCTCCAAGCAATGGCCTCCTTATTCTTTTTCAACACCTCTATTAACCGAGATTTTTCTTCCTCCACTAATTTTGATGAAATAATGACGGGAAAGTTTGACTCGTCACCTAGAAATGCGTATTCCAAATGGGAAGGAAGGACTTTAAGCTCAAGTGGGACGTGTGTTTCAATGAGAATTTTCTCGCTCTCTTCCCCAACTTCTTTTAAATCGAAAATTTCAGGAACCCAGTCGGTCCCTTCCTCGTCTTCACTTTCTTCAACAACTTCCTCAGCTTCTGCAACTATCTTTTCTTCCACCAAATCGGCTCCACTAATGAATTCGAAACAATGGTCAACGTACGATAAGAATGATTCGATGAAATAGACTGATTGACATGGACTAAAATCGTCGAAACCACTAGGGTGTTGCATGGAACGGGCTACCTCGAAAGTTACCTTTTCCTCACCAACTTGAAGAGTGATTTTACCGTCGAAAACATCAATGATGGCCTTTACGGTACGCTAGAATGGACGTCCTAAAATGATAGGAACTCTTTCATCAGCTTCCATATCAAGGATGACAAAGTCTATAGGAAAGACGAATTTATCAACCTTAACTAAGAGATTTTCAACTATGCCACGTGGATATTTGACTGATCGATCGGCTAAAGATAAGGACATGCGGGTAGGTGATAACTCTCCTAGGCCTAATCTAGCATACATTGAATAGGGCATAAGGTTTATTCTCGCACCTAGATCGGCTAAGGCTCTACACTCGGTGTCACTCCCGAAAAGACATGGAATGGTGAAAAGGCCCGGGTCCGTCAATTTTTCCGGCACCTTATTCAAGACTACAGCTGAATACCCCCCATTCAAAGGGATGTTAGAAAGCTCTCCAAGCCTATCTTTGCGTTTCAAAATATCTTTTAAGAATTTTGCGTATTTGGGCATGGATTGAAGAGCTTCAATGAAAGGAAGATTGATTTTTAACTGCTTGAACATGTCGAGAAATTGCTCGTATTCTTTGGTATACTTCTGACTCTTAAGACGAGCAGGATATGGGATACGTGAAAGATCTATGACGGGTGGTTGCTTAACCTCCATGGGTTGCTTTTCCTTGCTCTTCTCGACTTGAGGTTCCTCGGTGTGTGCGGTACTTACTGGGTTTAACCTGTTTTGCACCTTACCGGGGGCCTCCATCTCGATTTCTTCATCTACAGGCTCCTCCTCTTCCTCAACTCTCTTGTTCCCGATTACCTCTCCTAAGGTTCTGCCACTTTGAGTGGAAATAGCTTTCAATTGGCCAGATGGGTTTTGTTGGGTATTGCCTGAGAATTGACCAGGAGGTCTTTCTTGCAATTGACGGGAAATATCTCCGATTTACCTCTGAAGATCTAAGAAGTTTGAATGATTATTCTTGAGGAGAGCAGCATGGTCTTCTAAGATTCTTTGTGTGGATTGGTCTTTAACAAGTAACTGGGACAACATGGATTTAATCTCATCTAGACCACTACCCAAGTCTTGGTTGTTTGAACCTTGACTGTTTGAACCCCCACTTTGATATTGCCTATTTGATCCTCCTGATCCAAACTGAACCTGTGAACCCCCACCAGAGAACTGACCCTGATTGTTTAAACCCCCACTATAGAATTGACCCTGCCCCCTGTTTTGATTTGAATTTGCTTGGAAACCAGGGGGGTTACCAGAAGAACGGAACGTATTATTGTTGTTACGCCAATTTGAACTAAAGTTGGAGTTATTATTGAAAAGATTTGTTGGACCTCGGGTTTGACCTGTTATGAATTCAACTTGCTCAACAGTGAGCGTTGGACATTCAATTGTATCATGACCTCCTATGATGACCTCACACCTATCTACCTTAGCTTTAATCATGTCGATTTCTCTTTTGAAGTTCTCAAGAGCAGCAGCTACCGTTGTTTCCAAGCTAACTTGGTGTATTCCTCGGGCGGCAGTGGGAGTGGGTGTACTCGTCATCGGAACGGAAGTCCTAACGGTAGATCGATGATCGATATCAGAGTGTGCGAAACTTTCAAAAAGATCGTTACAGTCGGCAACTGTCTTCTTTCCCATGAGATGGCCTCCTGCTGAAGTATCAAATCGTGCGCGAGTTTCTGGAGTGAGACCGTTGTAAAATTTTTCTACAAGTGCCCAGTCGGATAGACCGTGTTGAGAACAACGGGAAAGCAAAGTTTGGAATCTCTCCCAAGCAAGATGATATGGCTCGTCGGGCTCCATTCTGAATGAGTGAATTTGATCACGAAGGCGGGATGCTTTGGTGGGTGGAAAATATTTTGCAAGGAAAGCATCTCGAAGACCGGCCCAAGTGGTGAACGTGTTCGGTGGTTGCGAATCAAGCCAGGTGGCTGCGCTTCCGGCTAATGAAAAAGGAAATACTTGAAGGTAACGAACGTCATTTCCGGCACCTTCAAGGTTGAAAGTGCTGCAAAGGCGTGTAAGGCGGTTTATATGCGCTGGAGCGTCCTCGTCATCACGACCATGGAATTGGCATGAATTGGTTATTCCAGTCATGATATAAGACGGAATTTGCCAAGATTTATCATTGTTTATTTCAGGAATTTGGATTGGTGAATTTGCTCCAGTGAAACCGGTAGTAGAACGCTGGTGTACGGTTTGATTATTAGCCATTTCGAAATAGGGTGGCGGACTTGAAGAGCCGGAGATTTCTAAGGAATCAGACTATGTTTCTGTTTCGGTTTCAAAGTAAGGATTTTCAAAAACTTGGTATCTACTTGTGTTACCTGATTCTCCTTCCTGATTGATTGTTTGTCGGCTGAACAGAAGTTCAGGATCGTCTCGTGGCTCGAATTCAGGTGCTCCACGGGAGCGCGTGTGTCGCATAAACTAAGGAAATTTTAACCAGGAATCGGAAAGAAACAAGTAAACACACTCTAACAAATGATTCAATAAAAATTAAAAATGCAAATAAAACGAAAATACAAAATACACTAATGATATTTAGACTCCTATGACTCACACAAAACAAATAACACGTAGATGTCAATTAAATGTAAACAAAATAATTAACGCAATCGCCAAAGTGTCCCCGGCAACGGCGCCAAAAACTTGATGTGCAGGAAGCGGTATGTTAAAAACTTGTAAAAATGGTTAAATAAAGACTGACTCAAAAACTAAACTTTTTGACATGCTTTGGCCTAATAGGTATCGGTACTCTCATTGATAGTCCCCAGGTAGGCAACGGGTCCTTTTATTTGGATTTGTACGAATGCCAGCCTAGACAGGAGTTCTCAACTACCGGTACTTAACCCTTCCAGTTACTACATGTCCGACACGAAAAACACATGTTTACAAATAATGTACAAAAAGACGAACTAAAAAAAATAACCTTAAACTAGACACTCTAAGTTTTAAATTTATAAACTTAGACTCGATCTAAACCTAAACCACACATCCGGCAAGTGTACCGATCAGTGTAGTATAGCTAATGTAAGTCCGAGTATCGAACCCAAGGGACTCTGTTGAATTATATTAATGACTTTGTTTATACAAGACTGTCACGGACTAAAATGTTTTGTTTAATTGATGGGGGGGGGGTTTACTTGAAAAATATAAATTTGCAATTTATTAAAATAAACTAATTAAACAAGATAAGCAAAGCACAATTTAAAGCAAAGGATGAATTTCAATGATTTATGAAAGACTACTTAGGTTGGAATCCCACTTGTTATTAACAGGCTTTTTACCGGATAATTATGTGATATGAAACCGGGATCTTTAAATATTAAATCCTAAGAGAAAACAAATAGGTTTCCCAATCCTTCTCGGGAAGACATTTATGTAACTCTAAAGATTTATTTTTATTACCGGTTAATCTAGACTTTCTGTCGGTTATCTAGTGTTCTAGAAAAGTGCTTGGAAAGACTAACTTCCTTTCGGTTGTAAGTCTAAAGTAATTTAAGGAACTTGATTTGGTTTAATAGACAAGTTAGTGATAATTAAACTAAAACCGGGTTTCTTTCAAAACACAATCCTAGTAACACACTAAACTAGACCTATTAATATTTTTATACTTTTCGGCGCTAAAAATAGTAGAACATTAAAACCGGATTAATTCTTGATCATTATTTCTATGGTTTATTGGCCATTTTACCAAAAGATTACCCAAACCCGCTAAGATTTTAAAATCAACATTAATTCTTTTTGTGAAAAGACATTCACCGGAATTTATGTGAAATATATGATCAAAATATTAACCAAGTTAAAATATGCATAAACACCAAACTAGTTTCTTAAATTATTTACTTATCAAGAACAAACCATAATCACACAATAACCGGCGTAAAAATTACATTTTTAACAAGTGTTCATCACAACCTAAGTAGTTTAAGGTGATTAGCCAACAATCATAATTATGCAAATTAAAACATTAATCTTAAAAAACAGAATTCATGGCAAAATATGGAAAACAAAAGAAACAAGGATGAAATAAGAGAATTACAACCCTTAATTCTTCAATCCCGATTGTTCCCGAGCTTCTCCCATTGATTCCCGCTTTCAAGACTTCACCACAACTTGCTATGAATGCATACAAGATCACTCCTTGAACTTCTTGTATCAATTCTAGTGAATTGAGAATGTCCTCGTTCCTAGGCTTTCAAGTGGCTATTTATAGCCTTCATTTAGCTTAATTAATTAACCACTGAAGTTCCAATGTGCGTTTAATTTGGTCCATGTCTTCCATTATGAAAAGTTTGAATGATATAGTCTCCAACTGGTTTATGTCTCCCAATATTTAATTGATGTTGACCCATCTTGTGCTATAATGTGATGTTCTTTTTTCTTGGTCCCATCGAAAACAACTTTCCTAAGCAATTCATAATGGCAGCCAACTCTTGCGAATTAGTGTCTCCACCCTTTTTTTCCTTTTAGTTGAACTCCAACAATATTTATAATAATATATGAATGGCAGCCCTTTAACATAAAAAATAGAGATAGTGGCCCCGACCCACTCACAGAAAATAGCTGCAAATTTGCTTCGGTCTCTGGCATTCTACTCTGCCCAACTGGCTGGTCATTTAATTATTACTCTTTTTCGCTCCATTTGCACCTGGACCTAGCCAAACACAAGATAATATCATATAATACTAAAACTAAAAATAATAAATAAAAACCATGCAATAATTATACATTTCACACTGGACAAATATGTGTATTTTACTACATATCAATTTCTCATTGATTAAATTGCAACAATCTTGAAATGGTTTCAAGTTTCAACTTGTCGTTCCATGAAAAATAAACCATCCCAAAATTCGTGTCCGTGCGTCTTCATGTTCTAGGTTAAAGGTTTACAACTTAAAACCACCTTCACGGCTTTACATCAAAGATATAGTGGGTGAGTTGAACCACTCGTGGTGGCCGGTTCCGGCGACATAAGAGGGTTCCGATTGCGCATCACCACCGCAAAACCGCCACAACGACCCCCACAACTACATCACCATCATCTAACCAACATCATCACCAAACCATCGCCGTAATCGTCATGACACCACCTCCACAAAACCATGCCTTCAACTTTTCCAATCTCTCTCTAAAAAAATTTCCAGCCCACGGTCTCCCACAACCATGAACAAACGACCGTCGCAGCCACCATCACTCTCTACCTCTAAAAACCCGAACTTCTACATTCTCTCTCTAAAAAACACCTCTATCTCCCCTACCGCATTAGCCACCATCACTCTCCATGATTTTCTCTCTCTACGTTACCAGGTCGTCACAACTTCGAGCTAGGGTTCTGCCAGCTAGCCGCCACGTCATCTTGGGCGATAGAGGACAAGCATTTCGTGACAAAGCATCGAGAAATGCCTCACGTCTACCTCGTCGACCTCCCCATTACCACCATAGGCAGATTGCCATCTACCAACTAAAAATCACTGTTTCTTAGTACTGGAGATAGGCAACGTTTGGGTCCGGCCGGAAAAGTTGTCGCGTCACTGTTGCAGCGTTGGAGGAACTTAAGTTTGAGAATGGTTATAGGTGTTGAGTGTTGATTGCTGAAGTTCTTTTTAGTCAACAGGAGTGGTTGTCATGTTGATTCAGTTTGTTGAAGTTGTCATGTGAAATGGCACTAAAACCCCTAAAAAAGACAAAATGCTATACAACTGGACCAGTAACATTCAACAAAATTGAACAGTAAATTTAACTCACAATCAGAATTTGATAATTATTATAGAGGAAATAGATATGTGCCCCGCCGTGATGCGGCGGGGACTTTAGCATATGTCTTCAAACTTTTGGTGATGTTGTTTACAAACTTAGATTATGATAAATACTGAAATATATGTACAATTGCTTATTGTTTACATTTGATAACCAAAATTATGCATGTCTACTTCAACTTGTAATGCAGCTTGTTTTTGGCAGATGCTACTAACCAGTTTGGTTAACTCATTAAGTTTGCTTTTAGTTATACGGTCCGACTCTATAACCTCTTGAAGGAGATCAGCAAGCATTTGCAACAAATCCAAGTGCAGCAGGAAAAAAAACTGTTGATAGTAAAGTATAGTAAAGGGTCAGAAGAAAAAAAACAGACTTCCAAACGTAAAAGCATACATATCAACCACATGTGTGATATTTCAGTTGTGGGCTGTTGTTTCGAAGAATTAAAATCATGCACCTAACAAAATAAGCGAGTTAAAAGGTATTCACCATTCACATTTTGATCTATGGTCTCCAAATGGGTCCGCATCATTTTTTGAAGCATCCTTAATGTAAGGGTTCTTCATACAAGGAGGAGGCATTACCGGACAACATAATACCATAACAAACTAGGAAATGTAACCATGCTTGTTTATGTGAGGTTCTATTGCTGCTTGATTATCAGTTTCACTTGCTACTGATAATCAGTATTAAATGTTGATTCTTGTTTAAGAAAAACAACATTACAATATTAAATGTTGATGATTTATAATGATATAATGAATCTTCTTCAGCTCTATGCTCATGTTAATTTCTAAAAGCCTTTCGACAGGCTGCAGGCATGTTGGATACGGGTTAGTTAGTCTGAAACCTCTAAACTTTAGCACACCCACTGCACATACACCAAAACAAAACCAACTTTATTAATACCTTGTACAACACAAAACGAGTTCGATGGTAAAATATTTTAAGATAAAGGCTTACCATGTGACGGCAAAGAAGCATTGTAGCGTCCCGAGGTTCTAATAAACATATAAGACATTCTTTACCAGGATCATTTCCAACTGAATTACCAATTCCATAAATCTCTTGCAACTCATATCGCATTTCATTAACCCACAAGATATGTTTGTCTACTCTTTAAGTTTATTTACCAGGATCATTTCCAACTGAATTACCAATTCCATAAATCTCCTGCAACTCATATCGCATTTCATTAACCCACAAGATCTGTTTGTCTACTCTTTAAGTTTAAATTATGGATAAACATGAGTAGAACCCTTTTATTTTATTGGTACTCCATCACAGAAGCCTTCTTAGGAATAAGAAACTTCAGTTATTAATGTAACAACCCGCTTTTTGAAAGTCAAAGTACAAGTCAAAGTCAAAGCCAAAGGAAGAAAAGATTGCAAATTGCGATCTGACACTCCTTGCTTGATTATTACATTGTACTTCTCGGCTTGTAATCGATACTCTGTTTTAATTTGCTTTAGTTGTATTATGTGGAGTACATGTTAATGAATCGCTATCAAATCGCAGTTTCAACGCTAATCGACTTATCGCTAATGACATCATTATCGCATCGCAACTCGAATTATAGGTTATGGATATTGTTTTACGTGTGTGTGCTATTATGTGTTACTTGTGCCTGTTATGTTTATGTTGAGGTGTTTAATCGCAATCGCAACTCTATCGCAACGCAATCTCATCGCAAACTCGAGATTTACGAATTACTTTTGTGATATTTAGTAGTTAGGTTACTTGTGTAACTAATGGGTAATATTATCGCATCGCTTACTCGAAACGCATCGCAACGCTCAACGCACAAAACGAAAACACGAAAACCAACTCGCGGCAACCAGTCGATCGAATAACCATTCGATCGAATGGTCATCCGAACGGATGACCATCAGATCGGATGGCCATCCGATCGGGTTGCCATCCGATCCGTCACTTGTGCACACCTTACCTCTTTTGGAATCCTATAAATACCTCCTGTCACATCATAAATAGTGATGTGACAGCTCTCTTGTTTGACCAGCGCCTCCAACCCTCTTTTCTCTCGATTTCTCGCAATTCTTGTAAGTTCCTTCCTCAAATCTTGTACATATATCATCTACACACACTCCTTCATCATTTTCACCTTTGAATCTTAACTTTTTACCATGAAATCCACTGGTTTGAGGTGTTCTAAAATGATATCATCATTGGGTTCTTATGAACTTCAAGTTTTGGCCTCGTTCCACCAAGAGCAACTCAGATCTAAAGGATTTCAACATGATTCAACACTATTTTTGCATAGATCTAAACATTTTCATGGGTAGAAGGATTGGAAGATGGTTTCATAACTTTCTTTCAACTCTTTTACACTCAATGCCCTCAAAACCGATGGAATCGGAACTCATTCAGGCCTTCTACTCATTTCCTAGAGAAGTGTTAGTCTGAGATCTGATTCCTATTATAGAGACAACCGATTTCGGGTTGAACATGACAAACCGTCACGAACAGTTAACTTATCGGACTGGGGTGGTTCCCATCCGATCAGATAGTCTGGACTTGGCGGGGTTTCCGTTTTTTAACACGTGTCATACCGTCTCGATCAAACCGCAAACTTTTCAAACCTAATAAAACATTCAAGTTTTCAAAACGACCAGACTGTCAAACAGATTGCCATCCGATCGAACTGCCATCCGAACGAACGACAATCCGATCGGACGACACATGAATCTTCCACACTTAAACATTTCCATAATTTTCAAAGACCATCAGTTTCTAATGGATTGCCATCCGATTGGAAGACCATCCGATCGAATGACAATCCTGCTATGAACTTGTTCTCTGAGAAATGTCTCGCCAGACGGATCGCCATCCGATCGAACAACCGTTCGACTGGACGACCCGAAAGGTAGAGATATTTCCCTGTTTTCAAAATGCTACAACGAAAACTTCAAAGCCATCATACACAAACACATCCATTCCAGACGAAGGACAATCCGACCGAATGGCCATCCGACCGGATGACCATCCGAACGGATTGTCATCCGATTGAATGAGCATCCGTTCGGATTGTCATCCGACCGGATGACCATTCGTCACTTCAGCTCACTTGCATCGTTTTACGTGCCACTCACCGTTTAAGCTATCGTTCTGTAATCAGGCTAACTCTCCAGCGCTCCCTTCGATCCAAGAGAGTGTTTATTACTAAACACGATCTGTGAGTATACTTGATCCCTTTTTGCTTTAAGCACTTTTGGGTGTTACATACGTTACTTATACTAAATCACATCGATCACACAACACAAACACTCTTTATACGCTAACCGTTACTGCATGTCGTATGTGTTACTCGATGAATGCTTGTATGTTATGTTTACACAGTGATTGCTGCCTGACACCATTAGCAACGATAGTGCTATAGTTTGGACTCAGCACCTGTCGTGGACGGGGGTTGCTAAGGGTATTTCTTCACCTGTCACGGTGGTGATATGTGTTGCGCACTCTACAACTCGCAGTCACGTCTGTGCATATTTCATTGTTGATAACCTACTCGCTTCACATTATACATGTTACATGCTGGTTAAGCGTAAACTCGCTTTTGCTACTATTATACTATTAAACTTGTATGATCACATTTAACTACATGTATTGACCTCTATTTTAACGTATGTGACGGGTGTTTGAATATGCTAAGATGCTTGCTTTCGTGGAATCAAGTAGGATGAGTTTAGAAACAAACAATTTAAATCTGAGTTGTCGGAACAACTTTTATTTGTCTTTGAGAACTACTTGTCTGTAATAACTATGTTGCTTATTATGTCATGGTATGGGACGTGATGCTTAAATAATTGGTAATTATAGTTGTTATGGAAACTCTTGGACAATCTGTTTCGCTCAGTGTCGCGCCCCGATGTTTCCGCCATCGGTTGTGGTGTGACAGATTGGTATCAGAGCCATAACTATAGGGAATTTGGCAAGACTCGACCTAGTCCAGGTCGATGTCTTAGAATTGACCTAGTCTATAGTCTAAGCACCAACAGACCAACTTGTGCATACCCGGTATGGGATTTGCACGAGCTTACTTGATATTCTCGCTCGAATTTTCTAGAAACTACACTCTTGCGTGAACATTGCATACCAAAGTTTTCCGCGCACGGTCAGCCTTTCCTAAGGCTAGTACCACACACAAATGAGCGATCTGGTTGAGACTAGGTGTGAAAACCGCAAACTCTCGACCAAATCACTCGTTCGACGTGCCATTTTTACTATCAACACGAGAATTTTTTGTTGAACCAGGAGTGAAATGCATACTTCGACGCGATTCTCTTTATCTATCTCGTGATTCTATCACACAAACAGGAATGGAGTCGCTAAGTTAGGGGTGAAACCCGAACCTTGATGACCTATTCCGCTCCATACTTGGTTTTAGAAAAACTCTCACCAAAGCCTCGATGGGTTCTGACGATTAGGGACACGTAATGGCCAAATAGATGCGTGCTGATCGCCTGGATTGAGGAAAGAGCACAGTTTGCTAAGCCAAAGTGTGCACCCAGAGTCCTTGAGGACAGTCGAATCACTTTGGGTAGTCGATGTCTGACAAGCCAAGACAATCTCTTCTTGATTTTATGTGCTTTTATTATGGATTTCGTCGCCGCTGACTCTGTGATTTATCGATTTTATGTGATTTTATGTGTTCTGATTTTGGTGATCTATACGCTTTTCGCTGTTCGCTTCGAACAACACGCACAACTCGCACTGCACATCTATCTCAACACGCTAACAAATCGCTTATGTTACTCGCAATCGCTGCTCGCTCGCAATACTCGATCGCTCTATGCCACTGTGAAAGATAGGTGAATACGTGCAAAATATAGTTGAATACATGCTTTCCTGCTTGAGTGGACTGCGTGCTTATGTGCTTATGTGCGTACGTGCTTCTGTGAATTATGTGCCTACGTGATTATGTGATTGATGTGTTCCTGTGCTTTAAAGGCTTTTAGTGAATTCGCTAGACTATACTAGGATTAATTGAAATTGTGTTTGAGTCCCGTGACGATGTCTGTTTGCCGACAATGTCGTTATTTGGATCACACAGTGCTCTCTCTGCTTGCCGAAATCATGAGCATAAATGTATCGCCGCACTCGTCGTAAAGCAGATGGCGAAAGTCAATCTGTAAATTGTCAGCGAACTGAACGAAAACGCTAGCAAGTCCTCAGAGGAATCAAGGACTGATGCTCCGAAAGCTACTTTTAGCTTCAAGCAGTTCAAAGCCTGCGGCCCGAAAGAATTCACCGGAGAAGACGGGCCTACGGCCATGTTTCAATGGTTCGATTCAATCAAAGTCACTCTACGCCAAAGCGGCTGTCCTGATAATCTTCGCACTATTAACGCTACCGCCGTTTTCCAGTCCAGGGCTCTGGACAGGTGGACTGCCGAAAGAAACAAGCGTGGTAATGATGCAGCCTATGGGCTTACGTGGGATGAGTTGAAGGACATCATGATGCGAGAGTTCTGCCCTCCCCGCGAGCTCCAAAAGTTGGAGGAAGAGTTCTGGCACATCAAACAGGAGGGTGGCGACAACGCTGGTTTAACTGCTAGCTTCAAACAGCTGAGTCTCATCTGTCCGGGTCAAGTTACTACCCCTGATATAACCATCAGGAAATACATCCGAGCTCTGCCGGATTGTGTTGCAGACTTTGTGCAGGCCGCCAAAACAACAACTATTGAGGAAACCTACCTGCTCGCTGCCGAGATTAACGACAAGCGAGTCAGGGCTGGTTATTTCGATAAAGCTGCCAAGAGTCTTCATCAAGTCACCATTGCTCCCACCGCTGAAACCGCCGCACCGCAATCTTCAAAGCTCTCACGTTTTTTTTTTTTTTGCAAGAGAAAGAACAGCAGCTCCAACAGCAAGAACTGTGCAGTTACTACAGCTCCACTCAATGCAATACCCGCTCAACCGCAGCCCAAGAACCGCCAAGTAGCGGCGCCTGTGACCAATGCACCGCCGGCAAAACGTGCATATACTGGCCCACATTCTCTCTTCCCTACTTGTACTTATCATCACCTGGTTGGTATCGCATGCCGGTTCTGTGTTCACTGCAACCTATACGGCCACTTCACCGCTAACTGTTGTATCGGTCCTCGCCAAGCTCAAGCACCAGTTCAAGCTCCTGCTCTACCAGCTCCGCAAGGACAGCAAGAAGCTCCTGCTCACGCAAGAGCCTTCTTTTCGTGTGGTGATCCCAACCATTTCGCAAACGTCTGCCCAAACAGAGTGGTGAAACAAGAGCCACAGGAGCAGCAGCAGCCAGCACCACAACAGCACCAGCAGCAGCAGCAAGCATAGCAAGCAGCCCGCGGGCGAGTCTTCAACATCAACGCCCGTCAGGCTCAGGCTGACAACAACGTGGTTAATGGTACGTTTCTCGTAAATGTTATATATGCTTCTTGTTTATTTGATACTGGAGCCGATAACTGTTTTGTATCGTTCGAATTTGAAAGGCTCCTAAACTATAAATGCGTTAACCTCCCATCGACCTTCGACGTAGAAGTTGCCACTGGAAGAACCGTCACCATCAGTTCTGTTCTGCGTGACTGTACTCTTGATCTCAACGGTCACGTTTTCCCGATTAATCTTATTCCGATGCAGCTCGGTAGCTTCGATGTCATAGTAGGTATGGATTTCCTTCGGGAGAATCATGCTGAAATTGTTTACTTTGATAAAATGATTCGTTTCTCTCTCACGAATGGTGATCAATTGTGTGTCTATAGCGAAGTCGCTTGAAAGAAGTTACAACTCATGTCGTGCGTCCAAGCTAGCAAGTATCTCCGCAAGGAATACCAAGCTTTCTTGGCACACATCGTAGTAGCGGAGGATAAGGAAGTTAAGGCAATAGACAAGGTGCCTGTGGTTCGTGAGTTTCCTAACGTCTTTCCTGATGATTTACCTGGCTTACCTCCCACTCGTGATATTGATTTCCGAATCGACCTCATTCCTGGAGCAAATCCTTTTGCTAGAGCGCCTTATCGTCTCGCTCCTTCTGAAATGTGCGAACTCTCGAGTCAGCTCCAGTAACTGCTTGATAAAGGCTTTATTCGCCCTAGTACCTCTCCTTGGGGCGCGCCTGTCCTTTTCGTCAAAAAGAAGGACGGATCATTCCGGATGTGCATCGACTACAGGGAATTGAATAAGCTTACCATCAAGAATCGCTATCCCTTGCCTAGAATCGATGATTTGTTTGATCAACTACAAGGTGCTACATGTTTCTCGAAGATTGATTTACGCTCAGGCTATCACCAACTACGAATTCATGAGGAAGATATAACCAAAACTGCTTTTCGAACCCGATACGGTCACTACGAGTTTATTGTTATGCCTTTTGGTTTGACCAACGCTCCCGCAGTTTTTATGGATCTAATGAATCGCGTGTGTAAACCCTTTCTCGACCGCTTCGTCATCGTTTTTATCGATGATATCCTGATCTATTCCAAATCAAAAACCGAACACGTGCAACATCTCCGTTTGGTTATTGAGTTACTCCAGGGAAACTGTCTCTATGCCAAATTCTCCAAGTGTGAATTCTGGCTTGAGGATGTCCAATTCTTGGGTCACATCGTAAATAGTTAAGGAATTCATGTTGATCCTGCGAAGATAGAAGCAGCTAAGAGTTGGGTTACACCAAAGAACCCGTCCGAAGTTCGTTCTTTCCTCGGATTGGCGGGTTACTATCGCCGATTCATCCCCGATTTCTCGAAGATCGTCGTACCGCTTACCTCTCTCACGCACAAGGACAAACCTTTTGTTTGGGGAACCAAGCAAGAGGAGGCCTTTCAAACTCTCAAAGCTATGCTTTGTAACGCTCCCGTGCTTTCACTGCCCGATGGAAACGACGACCTCGTAGTCTACTGTTACGCCTCTAACCTCGGGCTCGGTTGTGTTCTCATGCAACGAGACAAGGTTATCGCGTACGCGTCTCGTCAGCTTAAGATCCACTAGAAGAACTATACCACACACGATCTCGAGCTTGGTGAAGTTGTTTTTGCACTAAAGATTTGGCGACACTACCTATACGGTACCAAGTGTACGGTCTTCACCGACCATAAGAGCCTGCAACACATCTTTATCCAGAAATAGCTAAATATGCGCCAACGCCGGTGGGTAGAACTCCTCAACGATTACGACTGTGAGATTCGTTACCATCCTGGCAAAGCAAACGTCATCGCCGATGCTCTCAGCCGACGAAGCTATTTGCATAGCATTTGTAATACCCAAGCCCAGCACAATCTCGAAGCTCTTATCCGTGACACCCAACACGCTTGTTTTACCGAACGCACCTTGAAGAAGGAAAGCATTATCAATAATGGTGAACAATTGGTGAATAAATCAAATGGTATATTCCATTATCTAGTGTCACACCCCGACCACGTAGACCCTACAAAACGTGGCGGAAACATCGGGGAGTGTTGTAACAGAATCATTGTTTCATAACACATGGAACTTGAAATATTGTTTTATTGATTAAAAGAGTTACAATGTCTTGACAATCAAAGAAACATAACAAAATAACTAGTCTTGCATCTTTTATTGTCACTAAGGCCCATGTCCGCCTAAGTGTATCTTGATCAATCCTATGCTTCATTTCCTGAAACACATGTGAAAATAGGTACGTCAGCATAAAAATGCCGGCGAGTACATAGGTTTTGTGAAAATAAGATTCATGACATCTGTTTAAGAAAATGTTTAGTCATGAACCTTGTAATTTGCTTTGTCTTTGTAAATCATTTGAAAAAAAATAAGTTCAGATGATACGTATAAATAAGAGAATAATGCATGGTTAAATGAATAACCATGTAAAAATGAGTTTGTATAAGTTAAGTTGTTTGTAAAACAATGTATTGTGAAAAGTATGTTATTTGTATAAAATGTTATATGTCTAAATTGAAATGATTTCAAATAACGCAACGATATGTAATACCATACAATCACTTATATATAGGAAGTACCAGCGGCGTATCCACCATGCTTGTATCATATTACACACGCCTCGTTACTTAAATCACTTACTCAAACCAAACCACCAATATAAGATGTCTATGTTTAAACCAATTGTCAAAAGTCCTTGTATAAACCATGTCAAATGTTGATAGTCCAAAAGTAGTCAAGTAATGTGTAACAAATGTTTATGTATGGCTAGTGAAATGCATCAACTAAACCATAGATGAAATGCACAAAACAAAGTATTGAAGTAAAACTTGGTTTAAATCAAAGTTATGTTTTGTAAAATATATGCATGCTATACTGAATATGACCATTTATGCGGTATTGTAAAAATTCATACATCCAAGCCTTGCGACAGTCGGATAACTATGTAAAAATGAGTTATCAAAAGAATATGTATTCGGATTCGATCATTCCTTACGTCCAAACAAACCCGAGATTTCAGGAATGGGATTTGTCAAGTCCTATGGTACCACTACCTACTACCGAGCGGCGTGATCGGTGTTAATGAATGTATAGTATAGTTTAAACAAACCAAATGTCATACCAAAATGTAAGCATGTTTTATGAAGATAATGTACCTAGTATGCTAGAGTAAACATACAAGGTAGAGCTGTAAAACAATGTGTCCATATGTTACTGGAACATATGCAACAGAGATGCAATGTAAAATAATGTACTAAGCATGTACTAAATGGACATACATAGCATGTGATGTGATGTGATGTAAAACAATGTACTAAGTATGCACACAATGGACATACATAGCATAAAATGTAATGAAATCATGTACTAATAGTGTACTAATGAACATAGCATGTATATAATGTGAAAACATGGAAAGCATGAAAGTAACTGTCACACCCCAACCGATGGCGGAATCATCGGGGCGCGGCACTGAGCGAAACAGATTGTCCAGAAGTTTCCATAACAACTATCATTACCATTCAATTTAAGTTAACATGTCCCATACCATGTCTCAAATAGTAAAACAAGTTATTACAGACAAAAACTAAACAAATATTCTGTTCCGACAACTCAGATTTAAGCATAACTAAATTATTCGTTGGTTTCTAGGACTCCAGTTCCTAGCTTCGATTTCATCACAGCCCGAGAAGCATATAAACAACCTAGGCACCTGTCACATACGTTAAAATAATGTCAATACACAAAATGTAAAGGTGAGCATACAAGTTTGATAATAGCATATAGAGTTCGAATTTGTTTACGCATAACCAGCACGTACACATAGTGAAATGAAGCACGTTAGTTATCGACACAGATCCATCGATACCAATGACTGCGGGTTGACTGCCCGAGGCAGTTCGCAATACACGTTTACCACTGTAATCCATGCAAGTAAAAGATCCTTAACAACCCCCGTGAAACGGGTGCTGAGTCCAAACTATAGTACTATCGTTGCTAAGGCAGGTAGACAGCATTCCATGTGTAAACATAACAAACAAGCATTCATAAGCCACGTATAACATGCGTTAATGGTTAAGCGTTAAAATAGCTTGAGTAGTGTGATAGTTGTAGTTTGAATAGTTGTAACGTATGTAACACCCAAAAGTGCTAAAGCAAAAAGGGTTCGAGTATACTCACAGCGATATGGATTGAAGGGAGCGCTTTACAGCGAGTACGAATAGCCTGAATAGATTCGATAACGTAACGATAAGTGATGCGTAAAACAGTACAAGTGAAGGTGGGTAGGAGGACTGATCGTGCGGACCAGTCATCCGTGCGTAGAAGTCATCCGTGCGTATGACCCATCCGTACGGATGGTAATGTGTGCGGATGGTGTTCCATCCGGATTGGTCATCCGTGCGTGTGACTGTCCGTGCGGGTGGCAACCCGTGCGGACGAGTTATACGTGCGGACGACCTACCCGTACGGTTAGATTGCTTGTGTGGATAAACGTTCTAGTGGATTGTTTCTTCCTAAGATGTGTTTGTGTATGATGGCTTGTGCTTTGGAGTTTTCGTTGTAGCATTTAGAAAACACCAAAGTGTTTCTACCTTTCAAGCCGGCCGCGCGGACGGCGGTCCGTGCGTGTGGTAGTCCGTGCGGACAGCCTGTGCGCGCGGGCAGAGTCAATCCGTCCGGATAGCCCGTCCGTGCGCACGGCTTGACCGTGCGGGTGGGGTTTGTTTGATTTCCATTTTAAGGCCTTAGTATCTCATGATCCGATGAGTAATCCATTCAGAGGTCGTCTGTCCGGATCGCTCGTTCGTCGATACTCAAACCTCGCTTGGAAAGTTGGTCCCAAGGGTAGTCCGTACGGGTGGCAACCCGTGCGTATGACCTGTGCGTGCGGATGGTAATCCGTGCGCACAGCTTGTCCGTACGGGTGGCTAGTCCGTGCGGGTAGCCTGTCCGTGCGGACAACTGCTCCGGTTGTTCCGTTCGTCTACACTTGGTTTCTGTTGTCGTTTATCGAGACGTTCTGATTACGTGGCAACCACTTGGAGTTGTGTTCTCACCCGCGTGACTAGACCGGTTAGGAACCACCCTAACTCGGCCTGCCGGCGACTCAGAACGGTCGTCCCGGTTAACCCCGAATTCAGTTGTCTAGGGTACAACTCCAGGTCTGGAACTAGGGTATCACTATTGACGAGCAACACTAGGACTGATCGGATTTGCACCGGTTTTGAGGGTAAAAGAAGGAGAGAACATTAGATTTATTTCTTTCAACTCTTTTATCCTTAGAAAAGTCTAGATCTAGGTGGAATCGTTGTAAAACTTGTAGAAATCGTTTGGATCTGAGATATTCTTGGTGGTATGAGGCCTAGCATGAAGTTCTTACGAACTTCATGGTGACGTCACCCATGATTACCTCAAATCCGGATGATTTCATGGTTAAAATTGAAGATTCGAAAGGTAGAAGTGTGTAGAGTCGTGTAGTGAATAAAGATGTACAAGAATTAGTGCAAGATCGTACCTGGATTGAGAGAAATCTGGGAAAAAGGTGGAGAGTGCGTGTGGTTCGGACGTCACTTGCCAAAAGTGGAAACAGTGGATAGTGACCCGTGTATTTATAGGATGCCAAAAAGGGAAAGGAAGTGAGCCGTGCGCACGGCACGCACCCGGGTAGGCTATCCGCGCGGGCTGGCCACCCGTGCGGACTGGCAATCCGTGCGGATTGGCCATCCGTGCGGATGGGCCATCCGTGCGGATGCCACCACCTTGGGCGAGCTCGGTGCGATGTTGGTTCGGCTCGGATTTGCGAGTGGTTCGATAAGGTTTCCTAATTCAAATCACTTTCAGTCCCAACTACTTCTTATACGGTTCGATTCGGGATTCGAGTTCGGGTTCGATCATATTTGAGTTAGACTTCGAGTTCGATTGAGTTCTCTTGATTATCACCACACAACATAAAATAAGCATGCACAAGTAACACGTAAGGCACACATACACGTATAGATGACAAATAAAATACGAAATTCGAGTTACGATTTAGTGTCGATTTGATTAGCTTGCTTGATTATCTTTATCGCATTGTTACTTCCTATCGTTCACAGTCGTAGATCGATCGAAATATGATTGGTGAGGCTTGATTATTGTAATGTACGACATGTACTCCACATAATCTAAATATAATAGAGACAATTCTACGAGTCACGTCGCGCGAATTCGGTCGTTGACTTTGACCTTGACTTTGACTTTCACTCGTGAAAACACGGGGTGTTACAGCCTCCCCTTGTTTAGGAAATTTCGTCCCGAAATTAAGCTGGAGCTGTAACTAGTTCGTGAATCATATGTGAGAGTCCGTTGGTTAGAATCGGCCGATTTTGGATATCATTGGGAAGAAGTTCGAATTATTGTAGGTCCGGATTCGTCTTCGATTCGATTGCGTGACAACACGTTCAACGTGTGGAATCCGTGAACGTACGTGATCGAACACACGATATCGCACTAGAACCGTGATTCTATTGAAAAGATGACGAGCACAAAGCTCCGGAATCACATAGAGAGACTTTCTCTCTCTACAAGATCTCCGCTAATGTCACAAATGAGCAAAAGTCTTGACTCTAACACTCTAACTCCCTATTTCTGCTACGGTTAAGATTGACGGAGGCGATAGACATAATGCACTAACAGACGTGATCCTATTTATAATAAAAAAAAATTCAATCTTTATTAACTTTGGCGGCTTCTGTTGGCTTCCATACATATTATCATATTTCAAATTTTCTGAAATCTCTCTCGAATACTCGCTGTTTTAGTTGGACGTTGCTTCTTCGTTAAACAGCTGTGGATACTTTGCCTTCATGTCGCTTTCGAGTTCCCAAGTGAACTCCGCGCCTTGTTTGCCTTCCCACCGGACTTTCACAATGGGAATGCGTGAGCGCCTGAGTTCCTTGGTTTGGCGATCCATGATTTCGACAGGCTTTTCCACGAAGTGCAATGTTTCGTTCACTCGTAGGTCGTCTAGAGGAACGTGTTTGGCTGGTTCGTAGATGGTCTTTCGGAGGTTTGACACGTGGAAGATCGGGTGGACATTGTTAAGTTCTTCCGGTAATTCGAGTCTGTAGGCGACTTTTCCGATCCTCTCCAGAATCTTAAAAGGTCCCACATACCGAGGCGCTAGCTTTCCCTTTTTGCCAAATCGGACTACACCCCTCCAAGGTGATACTTTTAGGAGTACGTAGTCACCAATGCCATACTCGCGGTGCTTGCGCTTTTTATCGGCGAGAAGCTTCTGTCTATCCCGAGCCTTCGCTAGGTTGTCCCGAATTTGGAAGATTTTGTCTGTTGTTTCTTGTAGTAGTTCCGGACCGGTTAGTTGCGAGTGACCGATCTCGTGCCACACAATAGGCGATCGACATCTTCTTCCGTATAAGGCTTCGAAAGGAGCCATCTGGATGCTAGCCTGGTAGCTGTTGTTGTACGAAAATTCGACTAACGGAAGGTGTCTATCCCAATTACCACCAAAATCTAGAACACATGAGCGGAGCATGTCTTCAAGCGTACGAATCGTTCTCTCGCTCTGACCGTCCGTTTGTGGGTGGAACGCGGTACTTAGATTGAGCGTCGTACCTAATGTCGTTTGAAACGTTCCCCACAATCGTGACGTAAATCGAGCATCACGGTCAGAGATGATGTCACGAGGCGTACCATGTCGACAAATGATCTCGTCGGTGTAGATTCGGGCTAATCGTTCCACCTTGTAGTCCTCTCGTATTGGCAGAAAGTGGGCTGATTTGGTCAAGCGGTCAATGATGACCCAAATGCTGTCGTGACCTGATGACGTGGTTGGAAGCTTGGTTACGAAATCCATAGCTATGCTCTCCCACTTCCACATGGGGATTGGAGGTTGTTCGAGCAAGCCAGAGGGTCGTTGATGTTCAGCCTTGACTCTAGCACAGGTTAGGCATCTTCCGACGTAGAGAGCGATATCCCGTTTCATGCCCGGCCACCAGTACCTATATCGAAGGTCATGGTACATTTTGTCAGCACCGGGATGAATAGAGTATCGGGATTTGTGGGCTTCGTCCATGATAATTTGTCGCAGGTTAGTTCGCTTGGGAATCCAGATTTTGTCTAAGAAGTGGAAAATCCCGTTCGATTTGCTCACAAGTTGGGCTCCGTCGTGGTAGATTCTCTCTTTCTTCAGAGTGCGCTCGTTGAAACATGCATGCTGGGCGTCGCGAATAAGAGCTTCGAGATTGTGCTGGGCTTGAACATTTCGAGTGCTAAGCAGATAACTCCGTCTGCTAAGTGCGTCGGCAACAACATTTGCTTTGCCTGGGTGATAACGAATCTCGCAGTCGTAATCGTTGAGAAGTTCTACCCATCGGCGTTGACGCATATTTAGTTCCCTCTGATTAAAAATGTGTTGTAGGCTCTTATGATCGGTGAAGATCGTACACTTGGTACCATACAGGTAGTGTCGCCAAATCTTTAATGCAAAGACAACTGCGCCTAGCTCGAGATCGTGGGTTGTGTAGTTCTTCTCGTGGATTTTGAGCTGACGGGATGCGTAAGCAATAACCTTGTCTCGTTGCATTAAGACACAACCGAGACCAAGGTTAGAAGCATCACAGTAGACAATGAAATTATCGTTTCCGTCGGGTAGCGTGAGGACAGGAGCATTGCAAAGCATGTATTTGAGGGTTCGAAAGGCAGACTCCTGTTTGGTTCCCCAGAAAAAGGGCTGGTCTTTATGAGTGAGAGAAGTGAGTGGTACGGCAATCTTCGAGAATCCTTCGATGAATCGTCGATAATAGCCCGCCAGTCCGAGAAAGGAACGGACTTCAGTCGGGTTCTTAGGCGTAACCCAGCTCTTAACAGCTTCAATCTTCGCAGGATCGACGTGAATGCCCTGACTATTTACGATGTGACCCAGAAATTGAACCTCCCCCAGCCAAAATTCGCACTTGGAGAATTTGGCGTAGAGTTGGTTTCCCTGAAGTAACTCGAGAACCAAACGTAGATGCTGCGCGTGTTCGGATCTCGTTTTGGAATAGATCAAGACATCGTCGATGAACACGATGACGAAACGGTCAAGATACGGTTTGCACACTCGATTCATCAGATCCATGAAAACTGCTGGTGCATTGGTTAGGCCAAAAGGCGTGACAATGAATTCATAATGGCCGTAACGAGTGCGGAACGCTGTTTTGGGAATATCCTCCTCCTGTATACGTAGCTGATGGTATCCGGAACGCAGGTCTATCTTCGAGAAACACGTAGCGCCCTGTAGTTGATCAAACAAATCGTCGATTCGAGGCAGGGGATAGCGATTCTTGATAGTCAACTTATTCAATTCCCGGTAATCGATGCACATCCGGAACGTCCCATCCTTCTTTTTGACGAAAAGGACTGGTGCGCCCCACGGAGAGGTGCTCGGACGAATAAAGCCTTTTTCAAGCAATTCTTGGAGTTGGGTTGAGAGTTCACGCATTTCGGACGGCGCTAGTCGGTAGGGAGCTCTGGCAACAGGGTTCGCTCCGGGAATAAGGTCAATGCGAAAATCGATATCACGCTTTGGAGGTAGCCCGGGAAGATCCTCGGGAAAGACTCGAGGAAATTCTCGAACCACTGGAACGTCCTTCACTTTCTTCTTCTCTTTCTTTTCCTTCTCCGCTGCTACGACATGAGCCAAGAAGGCCCTGTACTCCTTACGGAGATACTTGCTGGCTTGTAGGCATGATATAAGTTTGAGACCCTTCGAAGTAGTATCTCCATAGACGCACAATGAATCACCGTTGCCGAGGGAAAAACGAATCATTTTATCGAAGCACACAACTTCGGCATGGTTTTCGCGAAGAAAGTCCATGCCTACTCTGACATCAAAGCTTCCTAGTTGCATTGGGATAAGATCGATTGAGAAGATATGATTGTTGAGCTCGAGTGTGCAATCACGAATAACAGAGTTTACAGCGACGGTTCTTCCGGTAGCGACTTCAACTTCGAATGCAGAGGAGAGTCGAGAGCGCTTACGACTAAGGAGTTTCTCAAATTCGAGTGACACAAAGCAATTATCGGCTCCAGTATCAAACAAACATGAAGCATAAATACCATTCACAAGGAACGTACCATTGACCACGTTGTTGTCGGCCTGGGCTTGACGCACGTTGAGATTGAAAGTTCTGGCACGTGCGGCCTGTTGCTGTTGCTGTTGCTGTGGCTGCGGTTGCTGCTGTTGCTGCTGGGGTTCTTGTTTCACCACCCTATTCGGGCACATGTTGGCGAAATGGTTCGGGTCGCCACATGTGAAGCATGCTCTGGCTTTGACTGCGGGTGCCGGAGGCGCTTGTTGACCCTGTGGGGCAGCGAGTAGAGCTTGATTGGCAGGAGCTTGACGAATACGGCAGTTGGCAGTGAAGTGGCCGTAGACGTTGCAATGAGCACAGTAGCGGCATTGAATAGCAGTTGGATGAGGATAGGTGCAAGTAGGGCAGAGTGGGTGTGGTCCAGTATATGCACGCTTTGCAGGCGGTGCATTGGCCACAGGCGCCACTACTTGACGCTGTTGAGCAGGTACCGTTTGGATTGGTGCAGCAGTAATCGCACAGTTCTTGTTGGTGGAGTTGTTCTTTCTCTTGTTCTTTCTCTTGTTGCCTGAGGACGTGGGTTCAGCAGTCGGTGTAGCAGCAGTGGCTTGATGTAGATGCTTGGAGGTCTTATCCCACATCCCAGCCTTGACCCTTTTGTCATTGATTTCAGCGGCCAGCAGATAGGTTTCTTCGATCGTGGTAGTCTTAGCCGCTTGCACGAAATCAGCAACGCAGTCGGGCAAAGCTCGGATGTATTTCTTGATGGTCATCTCAGGGGTCTTGACCTGGTCAGGACAGATAATGCTGAGCTGTTTGAAGCGAGCAGTGAGACCAGCATTGTCTCCATCTTTCTGATGTATGTGCCAAAATTCATCTTCAAGCTGTTGACGTTCGTGAGGAGGGCAGAATTCCTCCAGCATGACTGCCTTGAGCTCATCCCACGACAACCCGTAGGCTGCATCATTCCCTCTCTTGTTCCTCTCGGCCGTCCACCAGTCCAGAGCACGGGACTGAAAGACGCCGGTAGCATTCAGAGTTCGAAGATCATCAGGGCAACCACTTTGTCGCAGAGTGACCTCGATAGAGTCAAACCAGTGGAATAGAGCAGTAGGACCTCCTTCGCCTGTGAATTCTTTCGGCCCACATGACTTGAATTGTTTGAAACTGAAAGGTCTCGCAGCAGCTTTGGGACCTTCAGTCCTTGATTCCTCGGATGACTTGCTGGCATTCTCGCAGACACCGCTCACAGCCTTTGCTACCGCTTTCGCGACGATGGAAGCAAGGCGTCTGTCCCTCTTTTCCTGACGAGAGAGCCGATGATGGGATCCAGACGACATTGTCTGCAATAGACACCGCCATGGAACTCACCTCACACGTCTAGGATTACTAAAGCTCAGTAACACGTACCATGTAAACGCATATAGTCACAGATCACATACTTGCACAAAATCACTTAAGCACATAGAGCACGTAATCACAATATTCCTAAACGTGTAAGCACAATAGCAAGAAACACATATATTCCTAATTACTGAGGCAGTCAGAAAACAGAAACCTAGTATTCAGAGTTTGCGAGTGTTCGAAAGCAGTGTAACGCGAGTGATCTGAAATTGTTTTGTGTCGAGTGAGATTTGTGTTTCAGCAGAAGCAATAGTGTTGGGTCGAAACCAATAGTACCTCAAAACGTTAACAATTAATAGAAAGTGCATAAAACTTTCATAAAGATTGATAAATCGAAGGTAGATTGTCTGTGGCTAAATAGACTTCGACTAACCAAAGTAGCTCGACTATTCACAAGGATCCTGCACAACGACCTCCAGGACTATGCCTTTGCCTCGATTCTTGGGCGTCGGCGCAATTCCCTTTGATTAGGTTGTGTCTTTAGCCCGTTGGAGTCCATCGAACTTTGGTGGAGTTTTGTATAAAAGCGGGACGAGTCGTCAAGGTTAGGGTTTCACCCCTATCTTACAACTTCCGTCCTTGTTTTTGATAAAAGTTGAGGAGATTATTCATCAAAATACGGATTTCACTCCTGATTTGGTATAATTCTCCTCGTTTGTAGCTGAAAACGCAAGCTAACTAGGCAACTTAGTCGAGAGTTTGCGGTTTTCACACCTATTCTCGACCTCATTACCTGTTCACAACTTGCAAATTTGAGTGTAATGTTAGAAAAGAGTGAGTGATAGTGGTGAGTTTACGCATACGCGTGAGTTGGTCTGTTGGTTCTTAACTATAGTCTAGGTCTCTAAGACTTTGACCCGGACTAGGTCGAGTCTTGCCTAATTCCCTATAATTATGGCTCTGATACCAATCTGTCACACCCCAACCGATGGCGGAATCATCGGGGCGCGGCACTGAGCGAAACAGATTGTCCAGAAGTTTCCATAACAACTATCATTACCATTCAATTTAAGTTAACATGTCCCATACCATGTCTCAAATAGTAAAACAAGTTATTACAGACAAAAACTAAACAAATATTCTGTTCCGACAACTCAGATTTAAGCATAACTAAATTATTCGTTGGTTTCTAGGACTCCAGTTCCTAGCTTCGATTTCATCACAGCCCGAGAAGCATATAAACAACCTAGGCACCTGTCACATACGTTAAAATAATGTCAATACACAAAATGTAAAGGTGAGCATACAAGTTTGATAATAGCATATAGAGTTCGAATTTGTTTACGCATAACCAGCACGTACACATAGTGAAATGAAGCACGTTAGTTATCGACACAGATCCATCGATACCAATGACTGCGGGTTGACTGCCCGAGGCAGTTCGCAATACACGTTTACCACTGTAATCCATGCAAGTAAAAGATCCTTAACAACCCCCGTGAAACGGGTGCTGAGTCCAAACTATAGTACTATCGTTGCTAAGGCAGGTAGACAGCATTCCATGTGTAAACATAACAAACAAGCATTCATAAGCCACGTATAACATGCGTTAATGGTTAAGCGTTAAAATAGCTTGAGTAGTGTGATAGTTGTAGTTTGAATAGTTGTAACGTATGTAACACCCAAAAGTGCTAAAGCAAAAAGGGTTCGAGTATACTCACAGCGATATGGATTGAAGGGAGCGCTTTACAGCGAGTACGAATAGCCTGAATAGATTCGATAACGTAACGATAAGTGATGCGTAAAACAGTACAAGTGAAGGTGGGTAGGAGGACTGATCGTGCGGACCAGTCATCCGTGCGTAGAAGTCATCCGTGCGTATGACCCATCCGTACGGATGGTAATGCGTGCGGATGGTGTTCCATCCGGATTGGTCATCCGTGCGTGTGACTGTCCGTGCGGGTGGCAACCCGTGCGGACGAGTTATACGTGCGGACGACCTACCCGTACGGTTAGATTGCTTGTGTGGATAAACGTTCTAGTGGATTGTTTCTTCCTAAGATGTGTTTGTGTATGATGGCTTGTGCTTTGGAGTTTTCGTTGTAGCATTTAGAAAACACCAAAGTGTTTCTACCTTTCAAGCCGGCCGCGCGGACGGCGGTCCGTGCGTGTGGTAGTCCGTGCGGACAGCCTGTGCGCGCGGGCAGAGTCAATCCGTCCGGATAGCCCGTCCGTGCGCACGGCTTGACCGTGCGGGTGGGGTTTGTTTGATTTCCATTTTAAGGCCTTAGTATCTCATGATCCGATGAGTAATCCATTCAGAGGTCGTCTGTCCGGATCGCTCGTTCGTCGATACTCAAACCTCGCTTGGAAAGTTGGTCCCAAGGGTAGTCCGTACGGGTGGCAACCCGTGCGTATGACCTGTGCGTGCGGATGGTAATCCGTGCGCACAGCTTGTCCGTACGGGTGGCTAGTCCGTGCGGGTAGCCTGTCCGTGCGGACAACTGCTCCGGTTGTTCCGTTCGTCTACACTTGGTTTCTGTTGTCGTTTATCGAGACGTTCTGATTACGTGGCAACCACTTGGAGTTGTGTTCTCACCCGCGTGACTAGACCGGTTAGGAACCACCCTAACTCGGCCTGCCGGCGACTCAGAACGGTCGTCCCGGTTAACCCCGAATTCAGTTGTCTAGGGTACAACTCCAGGTCTGGAACTAGGGTATCACTATTGACGAGCAACACTAGGACTGATCGGATTTGCACCGGTTTTGAGGGTAAAAGAAGGAGAGAACATTAGATTTATTTCTTTCAACTCTTTTATCCTTAGAAAAGTCTAGATCTAGGTGGAATCGTTGTAAAACTTGTAGAAATCGTTTGGATCTGAGATATTCTTGGTGGTATGAGGCCTAGCATGAAGTTCTTACGAACTTCATGGTGACGTCACCCATGATTACCTCAAATCCGGATGATTTCATGGTTAAAATTGAAGATTCGAAAGGTAGAAGTGTGTAGAGTCGTGTAGTGAATAAAGATGTACAAGAATTAGTGCAAGATCGTACCTGGATTGAGAGAAATCTGGGAAAAAGGTGGAGAGTGCGTGTGGTTCGGACGTCACTTGCCAAAAGTGGAAAAAGTGGATAGTGACCCGTGTATTTATAGGATGCCAAAAAGGGAAAGGAAGTGAGCCGTGCGCACGGCACGCACCCGGGTAGGCTATCCGCGCGGGCTGGCCACCCGTGCGGACTGGCAATCCGTGCGGATTGGCCATCCGTGCAGATGGGCCATCCGTGCGGATGCCACCACCTTGGGCGAGCTCGGTGCGATGTTGGTTCGGCTCGGATTTGCGAGTGGTTCGATAAGGTTTCCTAATTCAAATCACTTTCAGTCCCAACTACTTCTTATACGGTTCGATTCGGGATTCGAGTTCGGGTTCGATCATATTTGAGTTAGACTTCGAGTTCGATTGAGTTCTCTTGATTATCACCACACAACATAAAATAAGCATGCACAAGTAACACGTAAGGCACACATACACGTATAGATGACAAATAAAATACGAAATTCGAGTTACGATTTAGTGTCGATTTGATTAGCTTGCTTGATTATCTTTATCGCATTGTTACTTCCTATCGTTCACAGTCGTAGATCGATCGAAATATGATTGGTGAGGCTTGATTATTGTAATGTACGACATGTACTCCACATAATCTAAATATAATAGAGACAATTCTACGAGTCACGTCGCGCGAATTCGGTCGTTGACTTTGACCTTGACTTTGACTTTCACTCGTGAAAACACGGGGTGTTACAGTAACAAGTAGGCACATGTGTTCCACCCCAAAACGTTTGGAAAACAGTAAAAGAGGGGTCTATGTACTCACTTGAGATTGCTCAGAAGTCCTAAGATAACCACCAAGCAATGCTAGAGATCTCGGAATATCAAACGGCACCTAATATAGGTAACTACATTAATAAACCGGACCTAAATCGGAAGATCGGATAGAATGAGGGCTCGTAAACCAAATGAGTATGGGAACTCATGTAGTATGTTTTAACAAAGCCTACATACTAAATGAAACCTAACCTAAGTGCTTACGACCCATTACGACCCGTTTAGGTAGCTTATGCTACTTTAACGCGTCGTTCGCGTAAAACGCGTTCGGACCGCCTAACTAGTCCTATGACAAGTAACATATGCCTTAACATGTCTAATATTGTTGTCAAATCATTTTAGATGTCAAAAGTTATGTTACATATGCTTAAAATGAATTTTGGCGTCAAAAGGGCATTTTGGTAATTTACCTAAGGCATATAAGCTACCTATCATACAACTACTTAAACGAAGCGACCATAAGGTATAATCTCGGAAGGTTATTCCCTATATACTATGGTCACCTAATGTGCTTGGTCGGATCCTAATGATCGACCAAACGGGTCGGGTTCGAAAGTATAAGCGATTGTTTAAATCGCTTACCTTACGACCCTATATAAGCACTAAACTAAAAGTGACGAGCTAAGCATGTTAAAACATGCTTAACTAAGTTTAGAAAACAGGTTTGGTATAAAAAAAAACGGTTTTGATACCCATAAGTAGTTTGGTTACAAAATACGCAAGAATACGTATTCTGACCGAAACTACGGCTCGTCACTGAGCCTAGATAACGTGGTAATCAGTAGGTATAGTCACAAAGGACTATAACCATCGTGATTACAATCACGTTGCGAAGTTCAAACGAACTTCGCATTGACCATAAGCTGGTTAATGCAGAAAGTCAAACAAAGTTTGACTTTCAGACTCGAAAAGCAATAAAAGAACGAAAGAATACTCACGTAGGGTCCCCGAATGCTAATCTAGATCAAAATAGCTCAGGTATGAAACAAAGGTTTCAACTTAGAGCATTTGAGATCAGATTCTAGTGAGTTTAGAGGTTGGATGGCAAGGGGTATTTATAGTGAATGGTCCACCATTAGGATCGTTTGTCGAAATACGTGCCTTAATCTCATCCGTACATGTGTCGGAACCTTATGGTACCCAAAAAGGCCACTCACCATAAGAGTTTGACACTTGGCACTTGACCTTTGGAGAGTGTTAAGGGCTGTTAAAAGATGAAAAAAAAAGTTTTGCTGCATCTGGCCCCTGTTTACGGACCTAGTTTGGCAGATTTACAGTTTCAGTCCCTGCAACCTCAAAACTTGGTTTTCGATGCGTTTTTTTTTTTTTTTTTTGACACGTTTAAGCCCTGTTAACCCCATTTCAAAGCTCTAAAATGAAGTTAAAGTATAGGGAACTTAAAATGTGTTCAAAAATATCTCGGGTGTCGGTTCGTTTAGCCGTACGGTTACGTTGTTCGGTTAATTACGACGGAATGCGCATAAGCGCGAAAAATGATCCAAATGGCGTGACGAATGGATTTTTCTTATGCCAAACACTAAAATAAAATATTTTAGTGCTTACATAAATTTTTGGATGTCCGGATGTATTCAGAACGTAAGTTATGCACGAAAATGCAAACTTGTGCACTTTTTGACGCTTTTAGTACCTGAATGAGCCAAAAGTTTATTTTAGCACACCGAACCCCTCAAAGCCTATTTCTAAGCTATATAAAGGATATTTAAGGTGTTTTTAACTTATGGTCATGTTCCGGAATGTCTGTTACAGTTCAAATTGGCATACTTTCGCAGTTTGTCAAGTTTAGTCCCTGTAAGCGAATTAACTTGTTTTTGCCATACCAAAGCCTTCAAAACTTATTTCTAAGTTATGTAAAGGTTATTTAAGGTATGTTAAGCCTATGTCACTATTCCGGAGTGTTTTTTGCATTAAACTGGTTATATTTACGCATCGGTGCGCGTATAACCTTCCAGAAAGCGATTTAGAGTTTGGAATTGAACAAAAATTGATATGTGCAAATGATACACATATTTTTACAAATCCCAAGTATGAAATATAATATTTCATTGGTTCGGTATTTGTTTGATGGCCGTGGAGGCACAGGTGTTACAGTCTCCCCTACTTTAGGAAATTTCGTCCCGAAATTTATTTAGAGGAAACTTGTGAGAGTTTAAAACATGAAGTTGAAAAGATCGAACAATATTGGTTAGGGTTCTAAACTTCTAGTAACTTTAATAACATTATGCTTGCAATGTAAGAGGGACACTTATATACAAGTATATGAAGCGTCATTGGTGCGTCCACCGTACCTCCATTACATCGTTCTCATTTTGTTATTGTTGTCGCTATCGGTTCTTACACATAATAAATCTTACTGGGTTTCTGTGCACTAAATTTCATAATTATGTACGCGTCCATAATTAGACAATTCCTTGCACAGTTCACACAGTCTATTTTATAATGTGTAGTGTAAAACCAAATGAACAAACCTGTGATGAGTGTGACTAGACCGCCATAGAGTCCTTTTAATTAAGTCAATAAATGATCTAAATAGACTATCAAGGAGTCTGTTCAGCTACATTACTAGATGTCGTCCTTTAACCAGATTGTGAATCAATCTTTTTTACTAGACCTCTAAAAGGGTCTCTTATGAAACATGGAGTGGTACTATATAATCCAAGGGTCTTAACTATTATATAGAAGCCCATTAAGGATTTAAGGCAGTACCTTTTGACTATCCTACTACGAATCCCTCATATGGAGATATGAAAGATCCTGCGAGGATTTGGATAACAAATATCCAGAGTATAAAAACACAAAATGCATAAAAGAAAACATAAGATGAATAAACACATAGTCACATAACCACAAAATTGTTTGTTAATTTGTCTTGTTAATTGCGTACATGCATTTAAAGCACACTAGGAATCCATTCCGTGGATTTCATTTGGTACTTTAAACGTTATCAATAATCTAACTATAAAGATAGAAAGATTCAAAAAGAAAATTCGATTTCGATTATTAGGAACCGAAATGTTCGAATTTAGGTACATAAGGAATCCAATTAAGGACTCTGATTTGTATGACAATTATCCACAAGGATCTAATTGTGAAGATAAAAAGATCCCATATGGATTTTAGAGGTTGAAGATGTTTTGAAACCTTGCACTGGACGTGCTTAAGTCAAAACATGAAGTTGAAATGCTTATGAAGTTGAGATGCTCGATATGCCAAGGCGACATATGAAGCGAAATTTGAAGGTTAAGTCAATGCATGAGAAAAATATTTTTTTTGCAATACTATGCATGGGGTTCTAAAAATGTGTTCAATGTTTTTGAAACCTTATATATAATACCTTTGAAATCATAAAGTAGTTGTATTAGGTAGGTATATTCATAAAAATGTTTTAAAATCATGCGAAATGAATTTTGAAATTATGTATAAGGTTTTTGGAAAACATGAATGATGCTTTTGAAATCATGCACTTGATAAGAAAATATATTGTACTAATATTGTTTTCAGGCTATATGAGACATTTTGAAATCATGAAGGTTGTTTTTGAAAATACAGACAAAGCTTTGTGCATTTGTTATGTTTAAGTAAATACACTATATTAAAAACGTTTTCGAACTATGTATAGGATGTTTTGAAATCATGTAGGTTGTTTTGAAAACTTATGTTATGCATGTTGAAGAAATCAGAACGTAATGGGTATGAGATTTGAAAATACTCTTAGTTATCTATCCAAGAATTCAAAGGCACAGATGTGTGAAAAGCACGATTACTCATAATTTCGATTTATTTCTTGTACTTCGTTTCCTAGAATGAAACGAGTACTTAGAATTTTCCAAAGGAATCATGAACAAACGCAAGAATGGGAAATTCGCAAAAGTAGTTTGTAAGGAATATAGTTCCTTAATGTAGGTATCATAGGAAAAGTCATACACATATGTAACTACAATTGTACATCAGAATTTGTGAACAATAATTTATTTATAAACAAAACAGATTGTTTCACATTACAAGAAAATAAAAGAACAAAAGCATAAGACAGCAACATCCTTTGTTCAGTCAAATGCTCATCCGAGGGTCAGATTTGCATTAGCAAGCTTTGGGCAATCCCTCCGGAAATGGCCCATCTCGCCACAGTTGTAGCAAGACCCCGGCGAGAAACGAGCTTGAGCAGGATTGTCATCAGCTTGATTTGGTACAGCTGCAGTTGGGCAAACCCTTGCTGTATGACCTATAAGTCCACAAATCTGGCATTTGCGGCACTTCACACTAGCATGATGATGGAGGCTACATTGGTTGCACAAGGGTGCAGTTCCATTGTATGGCTTCCTAGTAGGGGGTTGAGCTGGTTGGTTGGGGACGGCTTGATCATTGTGAGCGACCACGGCGAAATTCTGAGAAGCCTTTCGCTTCTTTGACTTCTTAGGAGATCGTTCATCCATGGTCTTTGATTCCTCGATTGGTTTCTTGGCTGATGGTGCTGTCACCTGACTAGGTCCTGCCTGTCTTGGTGACTCTTGAGTGGCTTCATCCTGGAGACGATACATGGTAGTAGTTAATTCAACAGTCTTCAGGACTACTTCGCCTATTCGTTGAGCGAATTTGGCTGTCTGCTCGGACATTTGACCGGTGCTGAGAGGAAGAGACATTCTAGAAGCAAATGAAAGGCATAGGAAGAAACAGGTGAAAGGTTATTGGATAATCAATACAGAATGGTAACGAATGAAAATTGTGATCATTTGTTTGTTTCCTAAGGCAAACAAATGAGATGGTGACAAATCAAAGTAAATGGGTCAAAAATAATGTATCGCGAAGACATGCTCGCCTATAAGTGAACACTCATCCCAAGAATTCCCAGGTAAGCACAACTGGTCTCGCGTCTGATGAGATGTATACGAAGTGCTTGCCTAGACAGAAAACCCAGAATACAGGCATTCACCCTTCCAGTTTGCACGTGTTCACATTATTTAAAACCCAAGACCTTGACGAGGTTTTGAAAAACTCAAAGGGGTTCAAAACCATATAACAGAGGGTTCAAAACCTTACAATAAAGGGTTCAAAACCTAGTAATCAATCATCCTATAACAGATGATTAGTTTTCAAAGTGGTTTTGAAATTTATGTTCTTGTTGTGGTTGTCGCCTAAGGATAGGTGACAGTATTGTTTTATGACTAAACACAAGTAAACTCGCGTTAGGGTCCTAAGAAGGTTATAGACTAGGTCAAAGTATTACTAATAACCTAATTCCCTATAACCATGAGCTCTGATACCAACTTTTCTGTCACACCCCGACCACGTAGAACCTACAAAACGTGGCGGAAACATCGGGGAGTGTTGTAACAGAATCATTGTTTCATAACACATGGAACTTGAAATATTGTTTTATTGATTAAAAGAGTTACAATGTCTTGACAATCAAAGAAACATAACAAAATAACTAGTCTTGCATCTTTTATTGTCACTAAGGCCCATGTCCGCCTAAGTGTATCTTGATCAATCCTATGCTTCATTTCCTGAAACACATGTGAAAATAGGTACGTCAGCATAAAAATGCCGGCGAGTACATAGGTTTTGTGAAAATAAGATTCATGACATCTGTTTAAGAAAATATTTAGTCATGAACCTTGTAATTTGCTTTGTCTTTGTAAATCATTTGAAAAAAAATAAGTTCAGATGATACGTATAAATAAGAGAATAATGCATGGTTAAATGAATAACCATGTAAAAATGAGTTTGTATAAGTTAAGTTGTTTGTAAAACAATGTATTGTGAAAAGTATGTTATTTGTATAAAATGTTATATGTCTAAATTGAAATGATTTCAAATAACGCAACGATATGTAATACCATACAATCACTTATATATAGGAAGTACCAGCGGCGTATCCACCATGCTTGTATCATATTACACACGCCTCGTTACTTAAATCACTTACTCAAACCAAACCACCAATATAAGATGTCTATGTTTAAACCAATTGTCAAAAGTCCTTGTATAAACCATGTCAAATGTTGATAGTCCAAAAGTAGTCAAGTAATGTGTAACATGCTTAACTAAGTTTAGAAAATAGGTTACCTTACGACCCTATATAAGCACTAAAGTAAAAGTGACGAGCTAAGCATGTTAAAACATGCTTAACTAAGTTTAGAAAATAGGTTTGGTATAAAAAAAAACGGTTTTGATACCCATAAGTAGTTTGGTTACAAAATACGCAAGAATACGTATTCTGACCGAAACTACGGCTCGTCACTGAGCCTAGATAACGTGGTAATCAGTAGGTATAGTCACAAAGGACTATAACCATCGTGATTACAATCACGTTGCGAAGTTCAAACGAACTTCGCATTGACCATAAGCTGGTCAATGCAGAAAGTCAAACAAAGTTTGACTTTCAGACTCAAAAAGCAATAAAAGAACGAAAGAATACTCACGTAGGGTCCCCGAATGCTAATCTAGATCAAAATAGCTCAGGTATGAAACAAAGGTTTCAACTTAGAGCATTTGAGATCAGATTCTAGTGAGTTTAGAGGTTGGATGGCAAGGGGTATTTATAGTGAATGGTCCACCATTAGGATCGTTTTTCGAAATACGTGCCTTAATCTCATCCGTACATGTGTCGGAACCTTATGGTACCCAAAATGGCCACTCACCATAAGAGTTTGACACTTGGCACTTGACCTTTGGAGAGTGTTAAGGGCTGTTAAAAGATGAAAAAAAAATGTTTTGCTGCATCTGGCCCCTGTTTACGGACCTAGTTTAGCAGATTTACAGTTTCAGTCCCTGCAACCTCAAAACTTGGTTTTCGATGCGTTTTTTTTTTTTTGACACGTTTAAGCCCTGTTAACCCCATTTCAAAGCTCTAAAATGAAGTTAAAGTATAGGGAACTTAAAATGTGTTCAAAAATATCTCGGGTGTCGGTTCGTTTAGCCGTACGGTTACGTTGTTCGGTTAATTACGACGGAATGCGCATAAGCGCGAAAAATGATCCAAATGGCGTGACGAATGGATTTTTCTTATGCCAAACACTAAAATAAAATATTTTAGTGCTTACATAAATTTTTGGATGTCCGGATGTATTCAGAACGTAAGTTATGCACGAAAATGCAAACTTGTGCACTTTTTGACGCTTTTAGTACCTGAATGAGCCAAAAGTTTATTTTAGCACACCGAACCCCTCAAAGCCTATTTCTAAGCTATATAAAAGATATTTAAGGTGTGTTTAACTTATGGTCATGTTCCGGAATGTCTGTTACAGTTCAAATTGGCATACTTTCGCAGTTTGTCAAGTTTAGTCCCTGTAAGCGAATTAACTTGTTTTTGCCATACCAAAGCCTTCAAAACTTATTTCTAAGTTATGTAAAGGTTATTTAAGGTATGTTAATCCTATGTCACTATTCCGGAGTGTTTTTTGCATTAAACTGGTTATATTTACGCATTGGTGCGCGTATAACCTTCCAGAAAGCGATTTAGAGTTTGGAATTGAACAAAAATTGATATGTGCAAATGATACACATATTTTTACAAATCCCAAGTATGAAATATAATATTTCATTGGTTCGGTATTTGTTTGATGGCCGTGGAGGCACAGGTGTTACATCTAGACCGAATTTGGATTCCCAAGCGCACCAACTTACGACAAATTCTACTAGACAAAGCCCACAAATCACGATATTCTATTCATCCCGGTGCCGATAAGATGTACAAGGACATGCGCTACAAGTACTGGTGGCCGGGCATGAAGAAGGATATCGCTATCTACGTTTCGAAGTGCCTGACTTGTTCAAAGGTCAAGGCTGAACATCAACGCCCCTCTGGCTTACTCGTACAACCCAAGATCCCTATGTGGAAATGGGAGAGCATAGCTATGATTTCATAACGAAACTCCCGCGTACGCCATCAGGACACGAGAGCATCTGGGTTATCATTGACCGTCTCACCAAATCTGCTCACTTACTACCAATACGGGAAGACTATAAGGTAGAACGATTAGCACGAATCTACACCAACGAGGTTATTTGTCGACACGGGACACCTCGTGATATCATTTCTGACCGCGATGGTCGATTCACTTCGCGTCTTTGGGAAACGTTTCAATCTGCTCTCGGTACTACTCTCAATCTTAGTACTGCCTTCCATCCCCAGACCGACTGTCAGACTGAACGCACGATTCGTACCCTCGAAGACATGCTTCGCTCGTGTGTCGTAGATTTCGGTGGTAATTGGGATTCGCATTTACCTTTAGTCAAATTCTTGTACAATAATAGTTATCACTCTAGCATCCAAATGGCACCATTTGAGGCATTATACGGAAGAAAATGTCGATCGCCTATTGTATGGCACGAGATCGGGGACGCACAAATTACCGGTCCTAAGCTGTTGCAAGAGAGGACAAACAAAATCCTCCAAATACGAGACAATCTGTTGAAAGCTCGGAGTCGTCAGAAAAGTTACACCGATAGACGCCGCAAGCCCCTTGAATTTGACGTTGGTGATCACGTACTCCTAAAGGTTGCACCTTGGAAGGGGGTGATCAGATTCGGCAAGAAAGGAAAGCTCGCACCTCGATATGTTGGACCCTTTAAAATTCTGGAAAGGATTGGCAAAGTGGCCTACAGACTCGAACTACCGGAGGAACTGAGTAACGTCCCCCTGACTTTCCACATTTCGAACCTCAAAAAGTGTCTAGCCAACCAGGAATTACATGTCCCTCTTGAGGATCTACAAGTGGATGAAACATTACACTTCGTGGATAAGCCTGTCGAGATCATGGGCCGAGAAACCAAGGTACTCCGACGCTCACTCATTCCCATTGTGAAGGTTCGCTAGGAAGGCAAACGCAGCGTCGAGTTCACCTGGGAACTCGAAAGTGACATGAAGGCTAAATATCCACAACTGTTTGTTACGCCTGCGCCTTAAATTTCGGGATGAAATTTCCTAAAGTAGGGGAGGCTGTAACAACCCGCTTTTTGAAAGTCAAAGTACAATTCAAAGTCAAAGTCAAAGGAAGAAAAGTTTGAAAATTGCGATCTGACAATCCTTGCTTGATTATTACATTGTACTTCTCGGCTTGTAATCGATACTCTATTTCAATTTGCTTTAGTTGTATTATGTGGACTACATGTTAATGAATCTCTATCTAATCGCAGTTTCAATGCTAATCGACTTATCGCTAATCGCATTGCTATCGCATCGCAACTCGAATTATAGGTTATGGATATTGTTTTATGTGTGTGTGCTATTATGTGTTACTTGTGCCTGTTATGTTTATGTTGAGGTGTTTAATCGCGATCGCAACTCTATCGTAACGCAATCTCATCGCAAACTCAAGATTTACGAATTACTCTTGTGATATTTAGTAGTTAGGTTACTTGTATAACTAATGGGTAATATTATCGCATCGCTTACTCGAAACGCATCGCAACGCTCAACGCACAAAACGAAAACATGAAAACCAACTCGCGGCAACCAGTCGATCGAATAACCATTCCATCACTTGTGCACACCTTAACTCTTTTGGAATCCTATAAATACCTCCTGTCACATCACAAACAGTGATGTGACAGCTCTCTCGTTCGACCAACGCCTCAAACCCTCTTTTCTCTCGATTTCTCGCAATTCTTGTAAGTTCCTTCCTCAAATCTTGTACATTTATCATCTACACACACTCCTTCATCATTTTAACCTTTGAATCTTAACTTTTTACCATGAAATCCACTAGTTTGAGGTGTTCTTAAATGATGTCATCATGGGATTCTTATGAACTTCAAGTTTTGGCCTCGTTCCACCAAGAGCAACTCAAATCTAAAGGATTTCAACATGATTCAACACTATTTTTGCATAGATCTAAACATTTTCATGGGTAGAAGGATTGGAAGATGGTTTCATAACTTTCTTTCAACTCTTTTATACTCAATGCCCTCAAAACCGATGGAATCGGAACTCATTCAGTCCTTCTACTCGTTTCCTAGAGAAGTGTCGGTCCGAGATCTGATTCCTATCAAAGAGACAACTGATTTCGGGTTGAACATGATAAACCATCATGAACAGTTAACTGATCGGACTGGGGTGGTTCCCATCCGATCAGATAATCTGGACTTGGCGGGGTTTTCGTTGTTTAAAGCGTGTCATACCGTCTCGATCAAACCGCAAACTTTTCAAACCTAACAAAACATTCAAGTTTTCAAAACGACCAGACTGTCGAACGGATTGCCGTCCGATCGAATTGTCATCCGATTGAACGACAATCCGATCGGACGACACATGAATCTTCCACACTTAAACATTTCCATAATTTTCAAAGACCATCAGTTTCTAACGGATTGCCATCCGATCGGAAGACCATCCGATCGAATGACAATCCTGCTGTGTACTTATTCTCTGAGAAATGTCTCGCCAGACGGATCGCCATCCGATCGAATGACCGTTCGACCAGACGACCCGATAGGTAGAGATATTTCCCTGTTTTCAAAATGCTACAACGAAAACTTCAAAGCCATCATACACAAACACATCCATTCCAGACGAAGGACAATCTGACCGAATGGCTATTTGATCGGATGACCATCCGAACGGATTGTCATCCGATCGAATGACCATCCATTCGGATTGTCATCCGACCGGATGACCATTCGTCACTTCAGCTCACTTGCATCGTTTTACGTGCCACTCACCGTTTATGCTATTGTTCTGTAATCAGGCTAACTCTCCAGCGCTCCCTTCAATCCAAGAGAGTGTTTATTACTAAACACGATCTGTGAGTATACTCGATCCCTTTTTGCTTTAAGCACTTTTGGGTGTTACATACGTTACTTATACTAAATCACATCGATCACACAACGCAAACACTCTTTATACGCTAACCATTACTGCATGTCGTACGTGTTACTCGATGAATGCTTGTATATTATGTTTACACAGTGATTGTTGCCTGACACCTTAGCAACGATAGTACTATAGTTTGGACTCAGCACCTGTCATGGACGGGGGTTGCTAAGGGTATGTCTTCACGTGTCACAGTGGTGATATGTGTTGCGCACTCTACAACTCGCAGTCACGTCTGTGCATATTTCATTGTCGAAAACCTACTCGCTTCACATTATACTTGTTACATGCTGGTTAAGCGTAAACTTGCTTTTGCTACTATTATACTATTAAACTTGTATGCTCACCTTTACACTACGTGTATTGATCTCTAGTATGTGACAGGTGTTTGAGATGCTAGGATGCTTGCTTTCGTGGAATCAAGTAGGATGAGTCTAGAAACAAACAATTTAAATCTGAGTTGTCAGAACAACTTTTATTTGTCTTTGAGAACTACTTGTCTGTGATAAGTGTGTTACTTATTATGTCATGGTATGGGACGTGATGCTTAAATAATTGGTAATTATAGTTGTTATGGAAACTCTTGGACAATCTGTTTCGCTCAGTGTCGCGCCCCGATGTTTCCACCATCGGTTGGGGTGTGACAATTAAGGCCTGAATGAGAAATTCAATCAGAGAGTTGAAGAACAAAAGAATGAAAGAGTGAAAGACAATAAAAACTTACCAAGACTTGAGACAAAATCGATCCTCATTGCTGCACACCCCTTCGTTTCTCCCCAATTACTCGACAGTTGATGCGTCCCTCTAATTGTCCATTCGCCATCTTCGTTCCTCTTAAGGTGTTAGATGATCACAAAACTAACCGGCTATTCACCGGGTTTAAGGAAATTCTTCTATAGAAATTGGCGTTCCTTCTCGAGCGGGGGCCTAAAGCCCTACCATGAGTTGGATCCCCTAGGACGTGAGTCCGATATCTTGTGAGGGACGAAGAATCAAATCGAGTTGCAAGAAGGGTCGCCAAAGATTAGTCGGCCAGAAAGCAACTCTGGAAAGGGCCTAAATATTCGAATGCGAGTAGAGTAGCAAAACCTATGCCTAAACTTATAACCCTAACCAATAAGGCACAATCGATTAAGTTAAAAAGAAATACAATTTTATACACTGTCTCCAAAATTATTGCAGTACCTGATTTCGTAATGTGTCACGCAATCGATGAAGCAGAATAGCAATAGCTGAATTCAAGAGTTTATATGTCTAAATACATAACAGACACATATATTATATATACATACATTAACCCTAGATACAAACAAATAGAGACCATTGACTTCAGCATGTGGTGATAACCACATTATGCAATGTTGAAAAAAATGCTCCAGTACCATAGGCTTATGGCAAAATAGTTATGCCAATCCCCGGGCTCATTAGCGTTTCTTACCAAAACCACAATTAGATTTTTAATGGCTTGAAAATAACTATATATCAAGTAATAGCAAAACAACCAGTAAAGAATAAATCATTTAAACTAATCCTAACTTAAAAAAGATAAGAACTTTACTCACATTTATTATGTAATAAGTTATACACCAAGTCTTCACCGGCACCTGCACCTCCACAATAGGAGGAGAAGACGAACACTAATAAGATACGATGCATTGTTTCCTCCTTGATCTTCCATTCACGGCAACATCTACGCATAAGCTCTCAATAACCCTACGTAAAATTCATTCAATTAGCAAAAAAAAAAAAACATAACTCACACACCCTCTAATAACACATAAAACTTGGTCATGATTATCTCTGAAGAAGTCAAATCAAGAGCGTTGGTGACGAGAAAACGGAACAACCTTGATTGAACGTAAACAAAGTAGGACATCTGCCCGAGCGCTACCCTTGGTTTAAAAAAGCGCGCCTTAAGCGCGCTTAAGCGCAAAGCGCATCTAGGCGCAAACCTCATCGCCTTGTGTGACATAAGGCGCATGATGTATAAGAAGCGCAGCTGAGGCGCAAACCCCATCGCCTTGTGTGATATAATCTATACTGTATTATAATGAATGAGGGAGTAGTATTTTAAGATACCAAAAAAAATAAGAACTTCTTTCCTCTTTATTTATAAAAACACCCCTAAAATAAGGGTAACTTGTTCTTTTAAACACTAATTATATTTTAGTCCCTCGTATTATTACACTTAAATCCCTTTATTTTAACAAAATATGGCTAATTAGTTACACTTATCATTTTCCACAACAAATTTATAATTATTTTATGTATTCTTGTCATATTTTATAAACTATAATGTTTTAAAAAATCCAAAGGTACCGTGATAACCTACTCATTTTTTGTCAAAATTTCGATAGTTGTCTTGGTAAGTATTGTTGTGCGGATTAAAATGTACAAGTAGATGATGCATTAGTATACAAGTTATTAAAGCAGTGTGTCTTATCACATTTCAAATGCTCAAGACTCTCTACGTTGTTGTCATTAGTATCAATTTAATAATATTCTAACCCTTTTCACTCTGATTTTCATTTGATTAAGATTGTTCCCCAATTTGTTCCGGCGACTAGATTAAATTTCGAAACCTTGCACAAACGGGTTTGATATGAGCTTTGTTCGTATTCTGTATGTTTGTGTATTTACTTAGTTGGGTGCACAGACTTACTTGAGTTAGCAGATAGTAAATTGACATCAAACAAGCTCACTTGTTTTATCTAATTGGTTATATTAAAAAACTGTATATAATACCGTATTCAACAAAATGGAATTTTAGTTTTCATAAAAAAATTATAAAAACGTTTTTAGAAGCATTTTCGTTTTCATGAAACCTTTTTTTATAAAACCGTTTTTTATAAGTTTGGTAAATAAGTTTTCTACCAACAAACTTTTAGGAAAAAAACTTCATAATCTAAACATAATACATCTTAAAAAACTGAATACCAGATTATGTTGCATTTTTTAGGGATTATAAGTTCAAAATTACTCTTATAGATAATATTAGTGAGTTGAAAAAAACTACATGTTATTCAATTCGTTGGTTTATAGGTTCTATGTATGGTATAATTAATTAATTTTTTCACTTCAAGAAATTTCTTGTTCTTTAGAATTTTTTGTTTATAGATATTTCAATTTTCTGTTGTGTATAACTTTGATTTATTATTCTATGCTCACACTTAACATTCATCTTATTTATTATTCAGTAGTTTTGGAGCTTCAATATTCATCCTTTCAGATCTTTACATAAGTATGTATGTTTCTAAAACATGATATATTGTTTTTTTTATATTATGTTTAACTGTGAATGTGAACGTCATTTTTTATTCTATATTATTTATAACGGCAACATAATAAAAATATGTAACTAAAATACTTACAATTTTTTTCAGTTCCCCAAACTACTCCAGCTACTACTGATGTATCAGTCAAAGAGGAGAACAGAGAAGAAACTCATACTCCAAAAGATGTAACAATCAAATAGGAAGAGATAAAAGTAATTCCGGAGGACGCTGATCTTGATTATGACAAATGGTGATGTGACAATATAGATGACATCCTTGAGATGTTTAAGCCGTATGATTACTAAATTGATCTCATCATGATGCAAAGTATTTGGCACTTGAGCTTTTAGTTTTCAACTTTTATAATTAAGACTTATATTTCTTTATTTGTGTACTACTTTATATAACTTTTATTTATGTAAGACTTATTTTTCTTATTCGTGTGTTACTTTATTGCGTCAATGGTTTCTTGAAGTACTTGATAATCTAAATTCTAAATTTAATAATTACTAGACATGTGTAATACTTATGACATATATCCACCACCATAATGCTACCATAAATATTATACGAATAAGAAAACTACAAGAAACGAGTGCCGCAATGCAAAGTGTTACCCCTGCCGCATCGCGCGGGCACCCTACTAGTTATAATTACATATGAAATTACTTCCAAGCATACCTCAAGTTGTAGACATAAAACTGTTAAAAAGAGCTGAGTCTAATGAGTCAAACTCGAGTTTAAACGGGTTCAAAGTCGACTCCACTCCTTTCCACCTAGGGCTGTTTATGAGTCGAGCTGAACCGAGTGTACCTTTGCTTATTTTTGGCTCGTTTACAAACCGAACCGAGCGGAGCGACTCATTTAAAATCGAGCCTTAAATCAAACGAGCATTTTTCGAGCAGTGAATATTCCGAGCGAGCGTCGAGCGAACTTCGAGCAATTTTGTCAACTGTGTCACTCGATTTAAATTTGTGGAGAGAGATAATGATATTGTTGGGTCTCAAGTTTTTATATCTTTAAAAACAGGCCTATTTCATGGTATCATATTTTTCTTATAAATAACAATGATATGGTTGATGAGGTGATGATTATATTGCACGAACAATGACGTCGTTGAGAGCAGGAAATGATCGAACTAGGGTAACAACATGAGACACTAAGGCGATGAGCAGACTGTCGTTTAGCGGTTTAGGGCTTAACTTTTAGATTTGGTGTTATTTTTTTATTGACGTAATTAGGCTAGTACGTATAGATATAGTCTTAAATTTGTATATAGCGGATCAAAATCTAATAGAGTAGTATATATAAAACTATAAATTTAATTTGGATTCATGTATATATGTATGTGTGTATATATAGGTGTGTGTATATGTATAATTTATATTTTTGTATATATGTACATATACGTGTTTATATATGTATGTATATATACTAGTTAAAAATAATAATTCGAGTCGAGCGTACCTTTGCTCATGCTTGGCTCGTTTACAAGCCGAACCGAGCAGAGCGGCTCGTTTACAACCGAGCCTCAAATCGAACGAACATTTTCCGAGCAATTTCCAAGCAAGCGTCGAGCGAGCGGCAAACGGTTTGAACGACCCTATTTCCACTCTATAACGTTTCTAACACAATAAAGTAGAATATTAATTATATCTTTAAATTATAGGAAACTCATACTCACTTTTAGAATTATATTTTTTTTAATGGTGACCTTTTTGAGTGACCTAATGTCACACCGTCTAAACGGCGGCCCAATCCAATATCTGCCCATACTACGTTGTCTTAACCGGACCCACACTGGGTTGGTCAGACTTGGTTACGGCGTTCCCCCAGAAACCGTACTGCCTCCACACGAGATGCCTCGCTGAAGTAACAGCTGGATGAAAACCGGGGTGCGGCTCAGGATTAAACCCCCCTCGGTGGGTTTGTCACCATCATTGCCCAATATGCATCCCAATATGACATAAGTGGGAATTGAACTTGAGTCTCCATTGGAAAACCCAAGTCTCCTACTACTAGACCACAAATGAAGGATTTTTTGAATTATATTGAACATCTTTCCGTTAAAAGATTATTTATTCAAGGTTTTCAAAACCGGACCGGGCCGGCCGGTCAGACCGGTCCGGCCTGGATCAGGAGCATATACCGGGACGATTCAGCACATAGATCCGTTTCAACATTAGGCCGGCGGTCGGACCGGCGGGTCTTTGCGTAGGATCGGGCCGGCGACATCTGCAACCTCCTCCGGCGACATCTGCGACCTCCGACGACATCTGTAACCTCCTCCGACTGATGATGATGCACTTGTGAGGAAAATAATGGATTAGTCGTTCTCCATTATTGTTGCAGAGAGAAGCTTTTGAACGGCCGGACAAACTCCAACGACATCTTCCAGGTGTTTAATAGCTCAGCTCGTCTTTGTCAGTGAAGTTGAGAAGATGTTGATGTCGTACCACCAAGGAGCCAAATATGCACGAGGAGCTGTCGTAAGCGATTCTTTGACGTAGGAGGTGGTGGTGTGAGCCGGTGTATTTAGTAGCAGGCACTGAGAAACAAGAATATAAAATTGGGGTGAACAAAGATGAAGACCTGAGGAAAAGTAACATTAGCGGACGTGAGATTTTTATGAACTGCATTTAATAAAAATTCATAAAAAATGTTTTCAAATGTTAAATGCAGAGTTGCGTGTAGTTGTTATTTCTTTTTGTGTTTTTCTACTTATTTAATATCTATTATTTTATACGTTACTTATATGTTTTTGGTTTTTTAATATATAGACAATTATTTTAGTAACCGGTATTTTGTTATTCCTTACTTTTAATATGGGAATTTAATAGTATTTTGTTTTAAATTATATACATATAATAATTAATTATTATTTATGTTATCCGGTTCTTAAATCCGGTCCAACTGGTTGAACCGGTTCAACAAGTGAACCCGTACATTGTCCGGTTCGACTTTCGGTCCGGTTTTAAAAACATTAGTTAAAACTATATACAAAACTAATAAAAAAAATAGAAGATCAAACTAAATACGATATAAAGTTAGCCTCATTTAAAAAGAAGCATGCAATCATTAAACTAAATCACATGATGATGTTTGGCAAAGGAGGGCCATGATGGAAATCGGGAAGTGTTCATCTACTTTGTGTTTGGTTTTAAGTATATGGGGTGTTTTGTTTGGCTGGTAAAAGTGTTTTCATCAAATTAATGTATTTTAATATATCTGAATATGATGGCCGAAATTTTTTTTATTTCTTTTTAAAATTCAACTTTTAACTCATAAGTGCATCGATAATAATATTAGTAATAATGTTATTTTTATATGAAAAGTACTTACTTAGATTTGTTCTTGTCAAGATTTGAAGTCGCATGGCATGCAAAATCACATTTTTGGATGACAATTGTGTCGGATATTGAGTTTGAGTTAAAATTGATAAAATATCTACATGTTTTTTATTAAAGATACTTTAATGAACCGTAACTAATGTTTTCAGAACTGGACCGGACGTCGAATCGGTCTCCCTAGCAGTCCATTGGTCGGACCGGATTTAAGAACCGGACAACGTTATAAATAATCTAAAAATATTAGTTATTATTATATATACATATATAATTATAATTATATTATACATCTAATTTAATATGAATATGTATTATTTTTAGTATAGATTTTCTATTAATAAAATATGAATAACATATTGGATAGAGATAATAATTTCAAATAAAAAATAACGTACAAAAAGAATTGAATAAAAGTATCGTATGTACATAATCTTTACTTTCTGAACATAAGAAAAGCTTATGTGGCTACCATAGAGGCTGTTCAACAAAGTTTTTCTTATGTCATTACTATATCATCAAACCTAATATATAAAATCACTTTAATTTTCAAATCTCTGGCTCACATTCAAGTTTCAAATGTCTGCCCACATACAAAAGGGCAAAGCTCTATACACACTTCAAACCTCTGCCATCAAAACCTCTGCCCATATTCAAAATTCAAAATTCTGGCTCCATATTCAAAATTCAAATCATATGCGTATATAACATAAATGATTTTGGCTTCACAATAAAAAATTCAATCCAAGAAATAAACCTTTTGCACCAAAGGTTGAACATTCTTGCAATGCCATCTATGGAACCAATCTTCCCCCAAGAAGATTGGAACTTGGCACAAGAAGTTATCAATCCCACTGACGTGTGCGCGACTACGCATATTTTTATAATGAAATTACACACAATTCGGTTTTAAATTTATAAAAATGATTATTACTTTAACATCAAAACACACACAAAAGAGGCAAGTGTACCCCGTCATATATGTAGTAAAGTATCGGTAAGAACCAAGTATCGATCCAAGGAAATGGGCGGAGGAATAATACTAGACCTTTGTCACTAAACTACCGGTAAAAACATTAGTTGTTTGATTTTTAATAAACTAAAGTAAGCATAAACAACTACTTATAAAAACATAATAGATTTCAAATATGAAAATAGATAAATAGCCTTGCTTATTACGCAACCAAAGCATGTCAACTAAGTCGGTTTTGGCACTAGAAGCATTTGATCAATTCTCCAATTTTGAGACAATTAGTATCCCTTTCGGGAATCCTAACGTGACAATCATTCGGAAAGTTAAAACGATAAACACACTTTAACCACCTAAAATTGTTCTTTAACGTGCAATTGATAAATGTCTATGAAAATCTCTTAAAAATAAGTTAGTAATCCGTTAGGAGTTTTCTATCCTCACTTAAACAAGGAAAGCGACACCGATAAACACAATGCAACCACCGAGACAAGCATAAACTAGATTAAATCACAACCGAGTTCATTTTACAAATCTTGCACATAAATTCACCAAGATAGCAATTTTGGCCTAAACTACTAACTAAGCTAACAAATCATGGCAAGAATTTATAACGACACCATTTAACCCGTTAAGGTCCTTACGTGACGGCAAGCTTTCTTGATTAACAATAATTACATTTTATTAAACCACTAACCATTTCTAGTATCATGGTGCACACATTTTAACCAAGCTAAACTAGTTAACCAAGTTTAAAGTTTACTAATACAAGATTAATTAAGCTTCATTTTCAACTATCTTAACTAACCAAATACCAATCATCCAACAAAATTACTTATAATCAAGAAATCAATATCAATAACAAGGTTGCAAACTAATCATCAAAGATTAACATAGAAAATACTTCCAAGTGTCATTACAAACAAAGATTAACATACTAATGGTTATAATCAAGCAAGGGATTGTTGTGTTTTTGCCCAAAGGCTACAATAATACATAAACATTAATCTAAATGCTTGAAAGATTAACAAAATTATGGAAATATTAGAAAACCAAACCATAAACAAGCACTAGATTAAGAATCCGGATAGTAATCGAGCTAAACGGGACAATGTGGCTTGAATCCGGGTGAAAGCTAACGCCTCCGGAACCTGAAAATCGCCTGAATTGCTCTCCAAAATTCCAGAGTTACGAGCAGAATGTTTCTGCATGTTTTTTATATCTTTTAGCTCTCGCACGGTCGTGCACTTTATTGGCACGACCGTTCACTTTTTGCATTATTGGAGTTACTGTTCACCATACCGCATGACGTCATCAGATCTTGACCGGTCTTCCGATCGGCACGGGCGTGCCATGGGTTGCACGGGGGTGCATCACCGAGATGGGTTTGGCACGACCAACTGCACAGGTAGTGCATATCCGGGCTGGGGCTGGTCATCGCATCCGCACGGGGGTGCCACCAGTCGCACGGGGGTGCGTTCCCGGGATTTCGTTGCATTCCTGATCGCACTGGGTGTGCAATGCCGAGCTGAGCCTTGTTGTCGCATCCGCACGGGGGTGCCACCAGTCGCACGGGGGTGCAACTTGCCCAGGTCAGAATTTTCCACAGAATGTTCGCAGTTTATTCGTTTCGCCCGAAAAATCCTCGTTTTCACTATCATCTTGTCTGGTATGCTGTTTTAGGCCTGTAAACAAAAGTATACCTGATTAAGTATCTGAATAACGGTTTTACGGCCGAAAACGCATAAAATGGGGATAAAATGGGGGACTAAAATATGTATAAATTGGTGAATATCAAATCTCCCCACACTTGAACCTTGCTTGTCCTCAAGCAAGCTAAACTAAAATGCGATAAAAAACAAGAATCTAACAAGAACGAGTATTTACAAACTATTTATTGAAACAACTACAAACGGTTAGCCGGTTTTTCGAAAGACAACATCAAATGAATCAAACCAAACAAGCATATGCAAATATATGTAGATAACCAAAAAGGCCGTGACTTCACTTTCAATTGACTTAACATGCTAATCTTCACACAACTCACAATGTTCACATACACTCGGCTTTATTTGTGAAACATACATAAAATGTGTATGTGCAAACACTCAATGCCTCGTCAATGAAATGTGTAATATCATAAGCTTGTCATAAGATCTCGTCTCCACCAACTAACATGCGACAAAGTGTAAATCAAGAGGTCTTTACGGGGTATAACGTTAGGCTTGGGCGAAGGGTATGGAAATGAATATTTAAAGTGGCGAAATGGTTAAAACTCGGTTTTAGCGTTTAACTAGCGTAAAACAATACAACTATACATACTAACGCCTTAAAAGGCGACTTTAGCGAAATCGAGCTTATCAATCGAAATTTTATCATTAAGCCTTCAAAATTGCTTGATTTTCGTCGACTTCACCCTATTTTAGGGTGTTTTATTTTCTGTTTTTTTTTTTTTTTGACAAATTAATGGATTTGTACAATGAATAATAAACTATAACAAGCGATAGTTAAACGATTATTTTGACCGAGTTTCAACACTAAAAGGGTTTAAAACATGAAAAGGCTAAATTTGGCTAAGTGGGCGATTATGTTGGGTAAACAAAGGTAAACGGGAAGGCTCGACATGATTAATCCTAAAGGGTAACGTAGGGTTTACGGGAAACACAACACAAAGAACAGGGATAACACAAAGGGTTTTCTAAGTGCCTCTATCACTTCTACACAATTTTGCAAGTTCATGGTCTTAACAAGCATGCTAGTGACAAGTTCTAAATTACACATGACATCCGGCTCACTCCTACTCCGAAATGAACAAATATATAATAATTTCAAGGCTCAAATATGCTCACGTAACGGAAGGAATGGGTAAAAGTGTGAAAACTATCATGCAAGTCTTTATTTGTTTGTCACGCTTTCCGGTTTTCTTTTCAAATTTTATTTTGCTTGTCGAGTTTTTATCATGTCCGAAGCTTTCTAAAACCCAACCAACCGGTTTATTTACTAAAAATAATATATACAAAATACAGATATTTTTGAATGATTTTTCTGATTTTTTTAGGATAAACAAAGTCAACCAGTTAAACCCCTCCCCACACTTGAACTTCGCATTGTCCCCAATGCGAAACCCGAAATATAGAGAAAAAGGAGAATAACACTCCCCTGAAGATGATTTAGATGAAACGAGTCTCCAAAGCTGCTTCTGTGGTGTGCTCCGGTCCAAGATTTGCTTCTAAAATCTGTAATGATGTCACAAAGCAAATCAAAGCAAAGCAAAACAAAACACAAGGGAGAATCTAGTCGCAACATATACTATGATCTAGATAATTCGCATCATTCTTGCAAGGATTAGGGTTTCGTTTGTATTTATGAAGGGAACCCTAAAAAGCCTTGAAGAATCAGACGGATCTAACCTAGACAAAGGAGGAAACAGAAAATCGAAGATGGAGAACATACCGTGCGAAGGGATGTGTGAAACCGTGCGAAGAAATCGTTCGATTTGAGGCAAAAACGCTCTGGAACGGCTAGTGCTGATAGGGTTTTCGCGAATTATGAATGGGGGCTGCAGATGAGGGTATTTATACTGCCAAATGACAGAAATGCCCCTAGCCTCACGCACGGTCGTTCGACCGCTCGCTCGCACGGTCGTGCGTTCCCGACATCGTTCAAAACCCTCCTCGCTGATCTCGGCAATGCACCGGGGGTGCGACTCATGGTGCCGGTCAGCTCGCAAACGCACGGACATGCGACCCATGGCACGGGCGTGCCACAGCTGCAGATCAGTTTTTTTCTGCAGAATGCATTTTCAGCACCTGTTTTGGCCGTTTTTCGCCATTTTTTCAACACGCAAACTGTTTTAACATTATCCCAACATAGAACCTTCGCTCGGCACGTATAAAAATAGTACAAACTAACGTAAACTACCAAACACACCTAAATTACGCTAAAACTACAAAAGCACAAAAATGGACGATTTTACCCTTATAGCGCCAAAGACGCTCTTGCTACATTTTTAATCACCGAGTCAGTAGCGTAGACTCATGCTAAATTTTTGTCGGCGAGTCGATAGCAAGACTCATACTAAATTTTTGTCGGCGAGTCGATAGCAAGACTCATGCTAAATTTTTGTCGGCAAGTCGATAGCAAGACTCATGTCCCCACACTTGTTACATGTGCGGGTCATTACCACGCCCCTTCGGATTCCGCACCATATTAATAATACTAGATCTAATTTCAAAAACAGGTGCATCTATAGTAGGTCGTAGGATACTCGGCTCCAGGCCTGCCCGTCCGGGCTGATTTGATTCATTCAAAGGTCGCTCCTCGTCCGCCATGATTGCGTTCCTACGTCCCCTGAGCCCTCGGCTTCAGCGGGTACCACCGTCTCGTCCACAGCTGCTGCGAGTTGCAGCGCAACCGCGCGGGATCTCTTACGAAGACGTCTCCTCAGATCACGCTCGGGTTCGTCTGAAGGCTCAACAGCGTCGGGAGCGGGGGGTTGAGGACAACAACCTTCAAACGAGAAATTGACACACATGCATGTAATATTATTATAATAAAGGTTTTTTTTTTTTGCTGAAAAGAAACAGAATATTATTTTAAATGGGCTGAAAATTTTATAAAAATCCTAAAATGGGCCCGAAATTTTATAAAAATCAACACAATAAAAATAATCGAATCGGCTAGTGTAAAAATGATTTTTCGGAGCCGAAAACTCACAGAATAAATGAATAAATAAATCCGGATTCGAACAAATAAACGGAACAAAAATTTACAAGTGTACAAAAAATAGACTTGGAAAACGAATAAATCAAATTAAAACAAGAAATATTAACAAATAAATAAACAAATAAATAATCAAGAAAATATTCACAAATATTAACAAGTATATACACCGATAAAACAATGACTCGGGTCGTTCCTAAAGCTCACCATTTCCCCGGCAACGGCGCCAAAAACTTGACGTGTGCGCGACTACACATATTTTTATAATGAAATTACACACAATTTGGTTTTAAATTTATAAAAATGATTATTACTTTAACATCAAAACACACACGAAAGAGGCAAGTGTACCCCGTCATATATGTAGTAAAGTATCGGTAAGAACCAAGTATCGATCCAAGGAAAAGGGCGGAGGAATAATACTAGACCTTTGTCACTAAACTACCGGTAAAAACATAAGTTGTTTGATTTTTAATAAACTAAAGTAAGCATAAACAACTACTTATAAAAACATAATAGATTTCAAATATGAAAATAGATAAATAGCCTTGCTTAATACACAACCAAAGCATGTCAACTAAGTCGGTTTTGGCACTAGAAGCAGTTGATCAATTCTCCAATTTTGAGACAATTAGTATCCCTTTCGGGAATCCTAACATGACAATCATTCGGAAAGTTAAAATGATAAACACACTTTAACCACCTAAAATTGTTCTTTAACGTGCAATTGATAAATGTCTATAAAAATCTCTTAAAAATAAGTTAGTAATCCGTTAGGAGTTTTCTATCCTCACTTAAACAAGGAAAGCGACACCGATAAACACAATGCAACCACCGAGACAAGCATAAACTAGATTAAATCACAACCGAGTTCATTTTACAAATCTTGCACATAAATTCACCAAGATAGCAATTTTGGCCTAAACTACTAACTAAGCTAACAAATCATGGCAAGAATTTATAACGAAACCATTTAACCCGTTAAGGTCCTTACGTGACGGCAAGCTTTCTTGATTAACAATAATTACATTTTATTAAACCACTAACCATTTCTAGTATCATGGTGCACACATTTTAACCAAGCTAAACTAGTTAACCAAGTTTAAAGTTTACTAATACAAGATTAATTAAGCTTCATTTTCAACTATCTTAACTAACCAAATACCAATCATCCAACAAAATTACTTATAATCAAGAAATCAATATCAATAACAAGGTTGCAAACTAATCATCAAAGATTAACATAGAAAATACTTCCAAGTGTCATTACAAACAAAGATTAACATACCAATGGTTATAATCAAGCAAGGGATTGTTGTGTTTTTGCCCAAAGGCTATAATAATACATAAACATTAATCTAAATGCTTGAAAGATTAACAAAATTATGGAAAGATTAGAAAACCAAACCATAAACAAGCACTAGATTAAGAATCCGGATAGTAATCGAGCTAAACGGGACAATGTGGCTTGAATCCGGGTGAAAGCTAACGCCTCCGGAGCCTGAAAATCGCCTGAATTGCTCTCCAAAATTCCAGAGTTACGAGCAGAATGTTTCTGCATGTTTTTTATATCTTTTAGCTCTCGCACGGTCGTGCACTTTATTGGCACGACCGTTCACTTTTTGCATTATTGGAGTTACTGTTCACCATACCGCATGACGTCATCAGATCTTGACCGGTCTTCCGATCGGCACGGGCGTGCCATGGGTTCCACGGGGGTGTATCACCAAGATGGGTTTGGCACGACCAACTGCACAGGTAGTGCATATCCGGGCTGGGGCTGGTCATCGCATCCGCACGGGGGTGCCACCAGTCGCACGGGGGGATGCATTCTCGGGATTTCGTTGCATTCCTGATCGCACTGGGTGTGCAACACCGAGCTGAGCCTTGTTGTCGCATCCGCACGGGGGTGCCACCAGTCGCACGGGAGTGCAACGATGAGCTGAGCCTTGTTGTCGCATCCGCACGGGGGTTTCACCAGTCACACGGGGGTGCAACTTGCCCAGGTCAGAATTTTCCACAGAATGTTCGCAGTTCATTCGTTTCGCCCGGAAAATCCTCGTTTTCACTATCATCTTGTCTGGTATGCTGTTTTAGGCCTGTAAACAAAAGTATACCTGATTAAGTATCTGAATAACGGTTTTACGGCCGAAAACGCATAAAATGGGGATAAAATGGGGGACTAAAATATGTATAAATTGGTGAATATCTCCCACCGGATGGGACAGCATTCCCTCGAAACCTCTTCAAGACGCTTTACAAGAAGTTCCGGTCGAATTCGCACCTCCTCCACATGAGGAAGACAATGAGCCCGCTTTCCTTCTCCCCCGGGAGATAGAGGAGTGGCTTAGCGATGTGTGAGGAGCCCTTTCTGGAAAAAAAGTTCCAAAGGCCTTCTTCAAACCGAAAGATTCATTTTTCGGAAATTTTGTTACTATTAAAATAAAAATATCTAGGCTAGGGCTTCTTTGTGGATCAAGGTTTCTTGCATTCTATAACCTACTTATCCAGTTTTTAGTTTGTACTTTTTAATTTCTAGGAACTATGTATTTTGCTCTCTAATGAATGATGGTTTTTAGTTAATAAATGGTGTTTGGATGATGTTGTGATGGTTGAACACACTCGAAATGGTGGAGGTTACCAAGGGAACTTTAAAAATACACCCCATGCACAAAAACAGAGCCTCCCGACAATTTTCCTTCATTACAGCAAGTTCAGCACGGTGCCGTGCTCAGCCCAACACGCCCCCGTGCCCAAGGATCTGCAGAAAATGCCCAGTACAGGTAACTGGACACGGGGCCGTGCTCACTGAACACGCCCCCGTGCCCAGCCTTCTGTTCGATATGATACTGGCAATCTGACCATGGGGTCGTGTGTCACACCTGACTTTTGCGGAAGCGTAATTATGTGTGACTTGCTTAATATCATTGCATTCAACCATAACAAACAACTATATGATAAAACTAAAGATGTTCATCCATTGAATAAGTTTGAAAACATCACAAACAACATCGGCTTGAAAACCAACACAAACTTCAAATCCAAATACAAACCATGCAACTTGTTTTAGAGTTCCACAAGGACTCGACAAAAGACATTAATAAGAACCAGGCTTTGGAAGATGTGTTTTATCCAGGATAAGACACACTATCCAAACCCTTAGACTCCGGATGACATCTCTTATTCCCAACATTACTTGAAATATCCGAACGCCCGCCAGATCCACATTTAATTCCCTGAAATACATGTAGTTTGAAAACATCAACAAAAGTTGAGCGAGTTCATGTGTTTGTTTGTGTGCACGAATAAACCTTTGTAATAATTGAAAGTATGTATGTATGTTTGTAAACCCCTGTATGAAAGCAAACAAGGAAAACAGATCATTAATGGTTTGGAAGGCCATTAATATGTGTGACGTGATGCAGGAAGGCTCAAACCTAGCAAATTTTATCTCCGGCAGTAAGACATAGTCACCTCATGGGCCAATCCCCGGTCCACATGGGTGTGGGCTCGCTACACCCAAATAGATCTATCACTCATGTCCCTCGGTCCTACTACGAGGATTAATGGTCTTAAGCGTTGTACCCACCACTCACATGATCAAGCAGTACCTTTCCTTAGCTAACCATACCAAATGTAATCGTATGTAAACAGTTTGTAACATGTACTTCACCCCCGAAGTTATAAAACCAAAAACAGTTAAAAGAAAAGGGGGACATGAACTCACAGTTTTGCGTTCTTCGAATCTGACTGTAACTCAAAGTTTCCTCTGGTGTACACGACTACCTACAACGTACTACGGTCTATTAGACGAGCGGGTTGTGCCTTGACTTAGTATTAGTTAGTGTCTTTGAGTTACGTTTCTTTGTGTCCTTAATATTATTCCAAATTATATAATTATTTGTTAAAATAATAAATATTTTAACTTAAATTATATTTATTAAATTCTGGAATAATAGTTAAAATAATATATTTTAACTTGTTACTTTTATGTATTTATACATGTATACCCTTCCCAAGGATGGGTGTATTTGTATTCGTATTCCTATCCTTGTATATTTTTTCCAAGTATCGGTGACGTATTCCGGTGTGTATCTATACGTACGAGAATACGTATTTTCTTGTAATTGTTAAGTATTCTTATACTTAATGTTGTATTAACTTTTCCGGAATAATATCTTTAATAAAAATACATCAATATATATTTCCAAAATATATATTTTGAGAAATATTACTTAGAAAAATTATTCATAATTTTTCCCTTGGCCAAAATATTTATAAATTTCATATAAGTCTCAAAAATAATATATTTCCAAGTCTAGCTTAGAAAATATTTATATACACCCATTTTTCTTCTAAAAATAATATATTTCAAGTTTATTTAAGAAAATACATTTTCTCCCAAAAATAATGTATTTTATGTTTGTTTGAGAAAAATATATATTTTCTTCCAAAAATAATACATCTTCTAATAATTCCAAGAAATATATATTTTTACTTGCCAATAATATATTTTCTCTTTGTAAAAAATATGATATATTTTGTAATAATTGTAAAAATCATATTTCATTCACGTGGTGTCCAAAATATCAATTACCAAAATATACTTATGAATAAATTCTTCGGAATATTTTGTAAGTTACATCCTTTGTTCGGTTTCTCCAAGATTTTGGGTATGATTTATATATTCATATTCTTGGGATTTTGGTAATATTTTGGATTGTAATTTTTGGTATTTTTGATGAGTTATATTATTTCAAGTCCTAAAATAATATAACTAATACACATAATATACAAATAATCACACACATGGTGACTTCTAAATATATATTTCCTAAATACATATTTAGTCACTTTTATTTATAAAAACCAACCTCTAATATTTGTAATTTTTGTAACACAAATTATGGCAAACTTTATATAAAAATTCATGGTTTGAAATATACTTGTAAATATTTGTTCAAAAATATTTTTCTAAGTGTTTAATTTTTAGAAAAATTTTACCATAGTTTCCCCTAAAAATGGAAGTTTCCATGCCTTCAAGGCATATCACTTTCTTTTGTAAATCAAAACAACCAACAACAAATCAATCTACACTTACCAATTTGCCAAAATCAAGCATAAACTACTACCTCATGAACTTGAAAATTTATAAAAATTTGTAGTAACTTACTAGTGTGTTTAGTAAGTCATGTTACCCTTTAAAGTGTGGTTGTTTATTTAAAAACATTATTTTTAAAGAAATTAGTTCTTTACAACTTGTAATTACATTTTCTAAAAATGTTTCTTCTTGGATTTTTCTTGTTAAATACATGATCCTACACATTATTAACCACAAAAAATGTGGTTTATTTCTTGAAGAACCAAGATTAAGTAAACTTTGTATTTTTGACTTGATTTCTTGAAAAACCATTCTTGATATCATAGATTCACAAGACTTTATACACACTTTGATCATCACTTAACAAGAAAACAACTTATTCTTTCAAGTTCATGATTCTCATGAGGATGATCTATGGATCTTTAACATTTTCATCCTCTTATCTTGCTAGATTATGTTTTTAATCATTATCTAGCAAGATCATATGATGATCTACATCATTAACATTAACATAAACAATCAATCATCAAGTAGCACCATAACTCTAAACAATCAATCTACATCTTATGTTCATGTTTCATGTTCTTGATTCTTAGTGTTCATCATGATTAACAACATGTATCTTCTTTCAACCAACAAAATATGATGTAAAATGAAGAGTATAGTGTTCTTACTACTAGCTCAAGGCTATGGATGATTACTAGTTGAAATGGGGTGGATAAAAGCAAATGGTGAAGGTCCTTCAATTTCCAATGGCACCAAGCTTCCTTGTGAACCTTCTAACACCCTTGTATGTATGTAGAATAGATGAAAGTTGGAAGATGATGATGGTTATGTGTGTGTGGGCTCTCGGCCGTAAGCAAGAAGAAAGGAAAGAAGAAGAGTGGTGTGTTGTGAGTTGTGAGAGTTATGATAGATTATGGTCTCATGGTTTCTTTATAATACTTCAACATGTAATTTCCTTTGGTTATTATGTTTTATAAAGAGAAAACATGATCTATTATAATAACCATATAAAATCTTGGTGTTGTGGCCATGATGTTGGCCGATTACTAGGTGGGGGGTATAACAACCCTTCTGAATTTTTCTGACACCCTAATATATTTTTAAAATACCCCTATATGTCTTAAAATACACCCCGTATGTGAAAACCGAGCCCAAAATATGAAATGTCATTAAAAATAATTAAAAACCATATTTTTAGGTCGCTTGCGGGCCGCGTGGATCTCTTAAAGATCTTACGCGGGGCGCGACAGCTCCAAGATCAGGCGAACCCCGGTGCTGCCACGTGTCATCATCGTGGCGGAGCTAGTGCGCTGACTGGCCAACCCTAGGGCCTACTTACCCTACTACGCGGGCCGCGTAGACCCCCTTCTCACCTTACGCGGGCCGCGAGAGACTCGAATTACAGCCCTATAAATTTGGAACTCGGGCCTTCAGTCGAAACTCGCTCACGATCTTTTCTTTCTCTCAATTTTCACATAGTATGCATAATTTCCGGGTATAATACCCCCCTAATTAACGAAGTTCTGCTCCGTTGTAAGTATTATAACCCCGGTTACGTATTAGATACGCTGCCCGATTGATCTAGGGTTCCGTAACGGATGTCTTGGTTCGGCCCGACGTAGTCGTTGGAATGCCGTCTCGGGGAGGGTATCGTTAATATAAATAAAGGGTTATTATACTAACATATGTACATTTGTGTAAATTATAGATAAATCACCAGGAAACCTTAGAAGAAATCTAAGACAGCAATGTGAGTTTATCCTCTTTTTGTAAACCTTTTTGTAACTGTTTTTACAAAACCTTAAATGTTTTACAATGTGATTAAGCAGTGATTGAGTCTTTGTAGTTCTTCAATTACTGCCGGTATGTTGGGGGTTTTGTATACAAAATGTGGAACACGTTACCATTGGACAACGAGTTAGCCAATGGGTAATATGACCCACCAGTCAGGATTGACAATACTGAATGAGTAATTGTGTAGAAATAAACAATGTGATAGCTCTCAATACTGTGTTAATTGATAAAATTCTTCTTGATTAAACTAGGATTCACTCACCAATATTTCCCACTGACAAATGTTTTTAAAACGCGTTTCAGATAACAAAATGTAAAAGCCAAATTAGAAGAAAGCCAGCTGGAGAGCACTGACGGCTTGGAAAAATGTGGCTATAAAAGTTACCTAAAAGACGATGTTTTAAATTCAATAAAATAGGGTTTATCCCTATAAACATGTTGTAATAAGAAACTTGGGTTTTACCCATGTGGTTATTAATATAAAATATGGTGGTTTTACTCTGATAAACATTTCCTAACTACGGTCCTGATGAAATTTCCGCTGCCAAAATGATAAACAAATGATACCACCAACACTGGTGTTCGCGGCCGCCCGTTCCCGGGACAGATAAGGGGGCGGGGGTTGCGACAGAAGGTGGTTTCAGAGCTAAGCCACTGATTCAGCCACAGAAGTGTTCTGCTGACATCAATATATTATCCAAATTGTTAGGAAATAAATTATGAAAATATGTGCATATTTGTGTTTTATTGTTATGTGTTATTTGACTATTTGTTACTTTACAGTATGAGTGATCAAGGACCCTTAGACGTCTATCGTCAGTTGTCCGATTCACCTAGGAATAAAGGTACTTCTTCCCAGCCTACCCTCTCTTGGTATTCAGCTGATCAGGAAGAAGGGATGTTTGTCTTTAAGGCTCATTCTGAAGAGCCATTCCCTCAGAAAAAGAGAGGATGGTTCAGTAAGGGAGCATTTGAGCGTAGGAAAAGAATGCGAAAGTTGCAACAGCAAAGAGTCCTAGCAGCCGCTAAGCGAGTGTCAGATGCCCATACACAGGATATGCTTAATAGGAGCGTAGCCAATTTTCATATCCTAGCAACAACTGCTGCCAACCCAAATCTGGAACAACTAGTAGCCCACAACCCTTACCTTTGTTCCCCACTCACTCGATGGAGATAGAAATGCATGATTTCAACCTTGAGGAAATACCTAGGATACCAGCCCCTAATCCCTTAGACCCAGATTATGCTCCATGGTTTGATGATCATAGGGATTATGTGCCACGCTATCACCTAAACGACGAAACCATGCCAAACTTAGCCGCCTATCCAGGTCTGGACCCTCTAGATCCCTACTATGACAACGATGAATACATTAGGGAGATCTTAGAGAATCCGTACCCTCAGGAGAATCCTATGCCCCAGTACCCAGACCCAGTACTAGCACCTGCACCCCCAATGAGTGAAGAAAATGTGCACGAGCTCCGAACTTTCGGAGAAGAAATCTTAGAGAGTAGTGAGAGGATGAGGCAGGTAGGAGAGCGACTCGTCTGGAAATATAACGAGCACAATATGGATTACTGGATGAATCCAGACCAGTGAAGGTGATGGTGGAGTTGGTAATAATAATATAATAATACATAATATGTTTGTATGAAAAAAAAAAAATAATAATAATAATATATGTTGTAGTATAGACCACTTTGTGGTTAGCGATGCATAGTAGTATTGTAATTTCAAATTTCAGTATTAGTTTGTAGTAGATGTATAATAGATAAGAAAGAGTAAAGTCGCAATGCTCGACGTTTTTTATCAAAATGCGTGTCATGTGATTGATCGTATTAAGATATTATCTTGTGATATTAATATGTGGTAAATGTTTAAAATTCAGATGGCCGACGAAGTGAATCAGGAAAATCTGAATAACGATAACCAGAGTAACAATAACCCGAATAATGGAAACCCAAACAACAACAATAATGGAAACCAAATGGACAACAGTGCCATCCAACACGTAGTGGCACAAGGAATAATAGATGCAATGCCATATATTATTCAAACGGTTAGGGAAGCAGAAAATAAAAGTACACATGATAGCAAGCGACCCTCTGAACCTGCAAACATCGTAAACAATGGACCCGTACTTTAAGTGCCCATTCCCAAAAGAAGAAGAACCATGCCTTATGGTTGTTCTTATAAAGAATTCTGGTCTTGTAAACCAATGGAACTATCGGCAATGAAGGGGCCGTTGCATCTCTACGCTGGATAGAAAAGACTGAGGCAGTCTTAAGAATAAGTAAATGTGCGGAAGAGGATAAGATAATGTTTGCTTCCAATATGTTTAAGAATTCAGCCTTAGAATGGTGGAACACTATCCTTCAGTCTAGAGGAAGTGATAGAACTTACAATATGGAATGGGAGGAGTTTAAAAACATGGTAGAAAGGAAATTATGCCCTCCTAATGAAAAAGAACAGATAGCAAACAAGTTCTTAAACCTTAGAATGACTGGTGTGGATAGTAAGGGGTACACTAAGTTATTCTTTGAATATGCCCGAATAGTGCCAACCCTTGCTTCGCTTGAACCAGTATTAATCTCCCGTTACATCTGGGGATTAATTGGAGAGATAAGACATGTAGTCAAGGCAGCTAGACCCCAAACCATAGAAGAAGCTGTAGAACTAGCAAATACATTGACAGATGAATTAGTCCGTACACGAGAAGAGGATCAAAGGAGGAACCTAACCCAGAAGCTTACACAAGAATTTCGTTCAGGAAATTCTAATCGTGGGAAAAATGTAGGCTCTACCTCTGCACCCTACTGTAAGTATTGCAAAAGGAAGCATTCAGGAAGATGCTCCATATACTGTAACTTTTGCAAAATATCGGGACACAAGGAGGAAGATTGCATGAAAAAGGTTAGCAATAGGATACGCTACAACTGTGGAGATCAAGGTCACATCAAGCCTAACTGTCCAAAGCTAGCTCCAGCTATGAACAACAAGAACACCAAAAATGCTAGAGCATTTGTTCTTACTACAGAACAAGTAAAGATGATCCCGGATGTGATCGCCGGTACGTTTTTAGTTAATGATGTTTTTGCTAAAGTATTATTTGACTCTGGTGCAAACCAAAGTTTTATTAATACTTCATTTTGCAAATTACTCAATCAACCATTAACTAAACTTCCACAAGAATGTCTAGTAGAGACAGCAAATGGGGAAACCATTAAGATTTCTGAAATCTTGCAGGGAGCAAGAATATAAATTTTAAATCAGAAATTTATTGCAAACCTCTACCCAATGAATCTGGCAGGATTTGATATTGTATTAGGAATGGATTGGTTAATAGCCAATAAAGCCAGTATTTTGTGTGATCAAAAGTCAATCCAAGTAAATTTTCACCAAAGGGTGAAAAGATCACAATTAAAGGAAATAAAACTTAAATCCACAAAGTTCATCTCTGTGATGAAAACAAGTTACATAAGAAAAGGGTCATTAGTGTATTTGATTTCCATAATCACTAACACTAAAGGAAAAGAATTAAAGGATTTCCAGTAGTATCCCAGTTTTCAAATGTATTTCCAGAAGAGCTACCAGGGCAACCTCCAGATAGGGAGGTTGAATTCAGAACACATTTGATACCAGGGACAGCACCAATTGCCAAAGCACCTTACCGTTTGGCACCCGCAGAAATGCAGGAACTGAAGAAACAGTTAGACGAATTGCTAGAGAAAGGATTCATACAGCCAAGTTCATCCCCATGGGGAGAGCCAATCTTATTCGTTAAAAAGAAGGACGGATCAATGCGTATGTGCATTGACTACCGTGAATTGAACAAAGTCACGATTAAGAATCGGTATCCATTACCAAGAATAGATGATCTGTTTGATCAATTGCATGGAGCACGATTTTTCTCTAAAATTGATTTAAGGTCAGGATATCCTCAATTAAAGGTACAGGAAGAGGATATTCCTAAGACCGCTTTCAGAACGAGGTATGGCCATTATGAATTTACTGTCATGTTATTTGGTTTAACCAATGCCCCACTGCATTCATGGACATGATGAACCGAATATGTAAACCATATTTGGATAAATTCATAATTGTCTTTATAGATGATATTCTCATTTACTCTAAGAGTAAAGAGGAACATGCAAAGCATTTGCACGCGCTTCTAAGTTTATTAAGAAAAGAAAAGCTTTATGCTAAATTTTTGAAGTGTGAGTTTTGGTTAGAACATGTACAATTTCTTGGACACCTAGTTGATCATGAAGGGACTCATGTAGATCCCACCAAGATCGAGGCGATAACCAGGTGGAAAACCCCCGAGTCACCAACCAAGGTTAGAAGTTTCTTAGGATTGGCCGGTTAGTATAGAAGATTTATTCGAGATTTTTCTAGAATAGCCATTCCTTTAACTAAGTTAACCTGTAAATCCGTTAAGTTTGAATGGGGACCAAAACAAGAAGAAGCCTTTAGAATCCTTAAGCAAAGATTAACCCATGCACCCATACTAGCGTTACCAGAAGGAACTGAAGATTTTTTAATCTATTGTGACGCATCTAAATTAGGTTATGGATGTGTGTTAATGCAACGTCAAAAGGTTATAGCATATGCATCCAGACAACTTAAGAATCATGAAGAAAATAATTCAACCCATGATTTAGAGTTAGGAGCTATAATTTTCGCCCTTAAGATTTGGAGACATTACCTATATGGTAGTAAGTTTACCATTTTCACTGACCATAAGAGTTTAAGGTATGTCTTCGGGCAAAAGGAGTTGAATATGAGACAAAGAAGTTGGATGGAGATGCTTAGTGATTATGATTGTGATATCCAGTATCATGCTGGAAAGGCAAATGTAGTTGCTGATGATTTAAGCCAAAAGTATCATGAACAGCCAAAAAGAGTACGTTCACTTAAATTAAATCTACAAGTAGATTTAAATGAACAGATTAAAAAGGCACAAGAATCAGTAATCAAGGATGATACTGAGAAGTTGAAAGGATTGATTAAGGAATTAGAACAAGGAACAAATGGAATTTGGAGATTCCATAAGAAAAGGATGTGGATACCTAAATTAGGAAACCTACGTTACCGTATATTAGAAGAAGCCCATAAGTCTAAGTATACGATGCATCCTGGAAGTGATAAGATGTATCAGGATTTAAGAAAGAATTTTTTGTGGATAGGAATGAAAAAGGATATAGCAGCATATGTTGCAAAGTGTTTAACCTGTTCACAAGTCAAAGCTGAACATCAGAAACCTTCAGGTTTGTTGCAACAATTAGAAATGCCTGTTTGGAAATGGGAATTAATAACAATGGATTTTGTTACTAAATTACCCAAAACCAGGAAAGGTAATGATACAACCTGGGTGATTGTAGACAGGCTAACCAAGTCAGCTCATTTCCTACCGATAAAGGAAACTTTCAGTATGGAACAGTTAGCTAAATTGTATGTAAATGAAGTAGTTTCTTTACATGGAATTCCTCTATCAATTGTTTCTGACAGAGATAGTCGTTTTACCTCTCATTTTTGGACAAGTTTCCAAAAAGCAATGGGAACCAAGTTAAATCTAAGCACCGCTTATCATCCTCAAACAGACGGACAAAGCGAAAGGACAATTCAGACAATGGAAGACATGCTTAGATCTTGTGTGATTGATTTCGGAGGTAATTGGGACGATCACTTACCATTGATAGAATTTTCTTATAATAATAGTTATCACACAAGTATCAATGCTGCACCATTCGAAACACTTTATGGACGAAAGTGCCAAACTCCAGTCTGTTGGGCAGAAGTTGGAGAAAAACAACTATCTGGACCTGAAATAGTACAAGAAACAACAGACAAAATCATTCAAGTCGAGGAACGACTAAAAGCAGCACGTGATTGACAAAAGAGTTGACGAAAGCCGTTGGAATTTCAAGTAGGAGATAAAGTGTTATTAAAAGTCTCTCCTTGGAAAGGAGTGGTAAGATTCATCAAAAGGGGAAAGCTAAGCCCCAGGTATGTTGGACCTTTTGAGATTATTAGAAGAATAGGACCTGTAGCCTATCCGCTACAACTGCCCGAGGAAATTGCAGGAATACATGATGTATTTCATGTATCTAATCTCAAGAAGTGTTTAGCTGATGAATCGCTGATAGTACCTCTTAAGGATATAGAGGTAAATGAGCAGTTAAAATTTGTAGAGAGGCCTCTACAAATTGAAGACAGGAAAGTCAAAAACCTCAAGCACAAGAGATTAGTTCTGGTCAAAGTGAAGTGGGACTCCAAAAGAGGACCAGAATACACATGGGAGCTTGAATCAGAAATGCAAAGGAAATATCCACACTTGTTCCAGTAGATCTCGAGGGCGAGCTCTAAAACAAGGTGGGGAGGATATAACAACCCTCCTGAATTTTTCTGACACCCTAATATATTTTTAAAATACCTCTATATGTCTTAAAATACACCCCATATGTGAAAACCAAGCCCAAAATATGAAATGTCATTAAAAATAATTAAAAAACAAAATTTTTAGGTCGCTCACGGGCCGCGTAGATCTCTTAAAGATCTTACGTGGGGCGCGACTGCTCCAAGATCAGGCGAACCCCGGTGCTGCCACGTGTCATCATCGTGGCGGAGCTAGTGCGCTGACTGGCCAACCCTAGGGCCCATTTACCCTACTACGCGGGCCGTGTAGACCCCCTTCTCACCTTACGCAGGCCACGAGAGACTCGAATTACAGCCCTATAAATTTGGAGCTCGGGCCTTCAGTCGAAACTCGCTCACGGTCTTTTCTTTCTCTCAATTTTCACATAGTAGGCATAATTTCCGGGTATAATACCCCCCTAATTAACGAAGTTCTGCTCCGTTGTAAGTATTATAACCCCGGTTACGTATTAGATACGTTGCCCGATTGATCCAGGGTTTCGTAACGGCTGTCGTGGTTCTGCCCGACGTAGTCGTTGGAATGCCATCTCGGGGAGGGTATCGTTAATATAAATAAAGGGTTATTATACTAACATATGTACATTTGTGTAAATTATAGATAAATCACCAGGAAACCTTAGAAGAAATCTAAGACAGCAATGTGAGTTTATCCTCTTTTTGTAAACCTTTTTGTAACTGTTTTTACAAAACCTTAAATGTTTTACAATGTGATTAAGCAGTGATTGAGTCTTTGTAGTTCTTCAATTACTGCCGGTATGTTGGGGTTTTGTATACAAAATGTGGAACACGTTACCATTGGACAACGATTTAGCCAATGGGTAATATGACCCACCAGTCAGGATTGACAATACTGAATGAGTAATTGTGTAGAAATAAACAATGTGATAGCTCTCAATACTATGTTAATTGATAAAATTCTTCTTGATTAAACTGGGATTCACTCACCGGTATTTCCCACTGACAAATGTTTTTAAAACGCGCTTCAGGTAACAACATGTAAAAGCCAAATTAGAAGAAAGCCAGCTGGAGAGCACTGACGGCTTGGAAAAATGTGGCTATAAAAGTTACCTAAAAGACGATGTTTTAAATTCAATAAAATAGGATTCATCCCTATAAACATGTTGTAATAAGAAACTTGGGTTTTACCCATGTGGTTATTAATATAAAATATGGTGGTTTTACTCTGATAAACATTTCCTAACTACGGTCCTGATGAAATTTCCGCTGCCAAAATGATAAACAAATGATACCACCGACACTGGTGTTCGCGGCCGCCCGTTCCCGGGACAGATAAGGGGCGAGGGTTGCGACAGGTACCGAATTGGTACTTAATATCTTTTGGTTCGAAAAATTTAGTACCGGTACCCAGAACAATTTGCTCATCTCTGACCACGGGTTTCATACGAACAACATCGTTACCATACAACTTTTTTGGTTGATTTTCTTTCGGTTATCTTTTAGTTTGTTTTTCTACATTTTCTTTTTATTCTTATCAGCAGTTCCATTCGCAACACGCTCGTAGTGATTTCAAAACATATGTAAACACAAACTAAATAACAAAAGAAATTCGCCGCAACGCGGCGAACTTATTTAAACCTAGTTAGGCTTTATTAATTAGATTATGTAAAATTACATTAATTTACTATCTAATATGTTATCTTTTTATGAAATTAGGTAAAAAATTATTAACTTTTTCTAAATGTTATCTTTTTATGAAATTAGATTGTATTAAAAGTCATAGTTCATTTACTACTTAATAAGATTCTGTGAAATCACATTTAATACTCAACAAAAATTTAATACCAATACTTACTTTTTTCATGAAGAATTTAATTTTCTATGCTAGATATAGTTAGGTATAGTACTCATTAAAAACGCAACCAATCTCATTTATACACAAGCTAACTTTGAAATGAGACAAGCCTTTCAACTACAAATAGACATGGTACTAAAGGACACTTTTATTATTTAACATATTATTATTATCTGACTTATATAATCTAGCAAATATATAAGTTTATAAATATAAATTGTGTTTTTTTTGTTTGTGTTTGGTAATTGGTATAATCTAAACAACTTCTAAATAATAAACAGCTTCATCAAAACTTGACTAATAACAGATTAACATGGCATATTTTATTTGAATGATTTTTTTTTCTGGAAATATTTATGTGCCTCTGCATGATGTTTAAAATGTCTCCCTAAACGTATCCATGAAAATAAAAATAAAATAGATGGCATCTAAATTTCTAGTTAGAATTATGAAACAAAAACCAAGAATTGGGTTCAAGAGTCTCACCTGTTGTCATCTGTATTTGATTCGATTGAAAGTCCTCATCGGCTTCACAGTTGTGATGATCGTATCATTTGGGAGATCTTCAAAATTCATCCTGACTGCTTCCATAAACGGAGAGAAATCAAACTCTGCATCTCCCATTTTATCATCAGATGAAAGTATGTCCCAGCCATATACCTCCAGCAATTCAACATCAAAATCAATGTTACATATTATCCTCTAAATTCATCATAAATAATACAGATTGTAGATAAAGAAAGCACATAAGCATGTAAAATTACATAAGCAGACCTTTGAAACTTGAACGTGGGCCAGAAACAGAGAGAAATGAAACTCTGCATCTCCCATTTTATCATCAAATGAAAGTATATCCCAGTCGCATACCTCCTGCATTTCATCATCAAAAGCAACGTTACATATTATCCTCAAAATTTGGTAACCCTAATTTTGGAATTGCTTCATATTATCCTCTAAATTCATCATAAATTATACAGATTGTAGATAAAGAATGAGGGTTTGTAGAGAGAGAAAGATGGATTGAATGAGGGTTTGTAAAAAGAGAAAGATGGATTGAATCAAACTCTGCATCTCCAATTTTATCATCGGGTGGATTACGGTTTGATTGAGAATGAGGGTTTGTAGAGAGAGAAAGATAGGATTGAATTTTTGATTGTGAAGCCAAAATCATGTATGTTATATACGCATATGATTTGAATTTTGAATATGGAGCCAGAATTTTGAATTTTGAATATGGGCAGAGGTTTTGATGGCAGATGGTGTGTGTTGGGTGTGATATGTTTTTATTGATATTTTAAGCCCTTTTTAACACATTAGTCAAGTTTTAAATTTATAAAATACGATATTCTACTAACACTAAACACACACATGGGCAAGTGCACCCATCGTGAGCGTAGTATAGCGTTGGTAAGATACCGAGGTCGTACAAGGACACAAGAGCTTTTAATACCGGTTTATCCTCAACGTCTAATCAATCTAAAATTTTTGGAAAAGGTTTTAAACATGAAAAATAAAAACTAAAAATGCTGAAAATAAAAATAAAACAGATAGACAAGATGAATCAGTTGGATCCGACTCGCCTTTAATGTATCCTTTGATGATTTCCGCACTTTTGCACTTTTTAAGAGATTATCTTAGTTATAGTAGTAGGCCCCTCTTTTGAAGGTGACTTTACCCTCAACCCAGTGGTTTGAGTCAGCAAGGATACAATCCCAAAGGGTCGGAATATTGAAAGATAATTAATTAAGTTATTAATGCGTAAAGTGGTAGGCCCCTCTTTTGAAGGCAACGTTTGTCGCAACCCCCGGCCCCTATCTCCTGGGAACGGGCGGTCGCGAGCTCAGATTCAGTGGTATCAGTATTTTAACATTTTGGCAGCGGAATTTACATCAGGACCGTAGTTAGGAAATATTTTATCAGAGTAAAATACCACATTTTTATAATAATAAACACATGGGTAAAACCCAAGTTTCCATTACAAACATGTTTATAGGGATAAACCCTATTTTATTTAAATAAAACATCTTCTTTATTTAGATAACTTTTATAGCCACATTTTCCAAGGATTCAGTGCTGTCCAGCTGGCTTCTATTTGCTTTCACATTTTGTTACCTGAAACGCGTTTAAAAACATTTTGTCAGTGGAAAATACTGGTGAGTGAATCCCAATTTAATCAAAATAGGTTTTATCATTGTACAGTATTGAGGGCGATCTCGCAATTATATTTTTTCCAATTCTTACTTTAATTACCACCCACGGTACTGTCAACCCGACTTGTGGTCATGTTACTACTCACAGTGTAATAACAAATTTTGTATACAAAACCCCAACATACCGACGATAATTGTAGAATTTACAAATACTCAATAACTGTTAATCATAATGTAGAACAATTGAGGTTTTGTAAAAACAGTTTGCAAAAAGGTTTACACAAAAAGGAGATTACTCACTTTGCTATTTTAGGTTTTTCCCCGTGATTTCCTGGTTATAATCTATTAATTAAACAATGCACACGCGTTAGTATAATAACCCAAATTTTACATTAGTTATACCCTCCCCGAGACAGAACTCCAACGACTACGTCGGGCAGAGCCTCGACAGCCGTTACGGAGCACTAGATCAATTAGGCAGCGTATCTAATACGTAACCGGGGTTATAATACTTACAACGAGGCAGAGCTTCGCTAATTAGGGGGTATTATGCCCAGAAATTAGTTATACTATCAGAAATTAGAGAGAGAATTGTGTGAATGAACGACGGAAAATGAAATCCGATCGATCCTATTTATAGGGTCTGATCACGGTTTCTTCGCGCCCCACGTAAGAGACCTTAAGGGTCTTCGCGGCCCACGACGTAGGGGTATAGGGCCTAGCTTTGATTAGTCACACGTGTAGCCTGTCCGGGTTTCGTGCCACGTGGCACTCCAGGGTTTCGCCTGAGGGTTGACCTGTCGCGCCCCGCGTAAGCTGAAGGCAAAGCCTTCGCGGCCCGCGAGCGCCACCTGGATTTTGTTTTTTCCTTTTATTATTATAAAATTAAAGGTATATAGGGTCAAATCTCGTATACGGGGTGTATTTTAGGGCGTATAGGGGTGTTCTAAATATTTTAGGAGTGTCAGAAATAATTTAGGAGGGTTGTTATATCCTCCCCACCTTATTTTAGAACTCGTCCTCGAGGTCTACTGGAACAGGTGTGGGTATTTCCTCTGCATCTCTGATTCAAGCTCCCAAGTGTACTCTGGTCCTCTTTTGGAATCCCATTTCACTTTGACCAGAACTAATCTCTTGTGCTTGAGATTCTTCACTTTCCTGTCTTCAATCTGTAGAGGCTTCTCTACGAACTTAAGTTTCTCATTTACCTCTATGTCCTTAAGAGGTACCACTAATGATTCATCGACTAAGCACTTTTTGAGATTACATACATGAAATATATCATGTATTCCTGCCATTTCCTCTGGCAGTTGTAACTGGTAAGCTACTGGTCCTATTCTTTTAATAATGTCAAAAGGTCCAACGTACCTAGGGCTTAGCTTTTCCCTCTTGATGAATCTTACCACTCCTTTCCAAGGAGAAACTTTTAACAACACCTTGTCTCCTACTTGAAATTCCAATGGCTTTCGCCTGTTATCAGCATAATTCTTTTGTCGATCGCGTGCTGTTTTTAGTCGTTCCTTGACTTGAATAATCTTGTCCGTGGTTTCTTGTACGATTTCAGGTCCAGACAATTGCTTTTCTCCAATTTCTGCCCAACAGACTGGAGTTCGACACTTTCGTCCATAAAGTGCTTCGAAAGGTGCAGCATTAATACTGGTATGATAACTGTTATTATAGGAAAATTCTATTAATGGTAGATGATCGTCCCAATTTCCTCTGAAATCAATTACACAAGCTCTAAGCATATCTTCCATTGTCTGAATCGTCATCTCGCTTTGTCCATCCGTTTGAGGATGATAAGCGGTGCTTAGATTTAGCTTGGTTCCCATTGCTTTTTGGAAACTTGTCCAAAAATGAGAAGTAAAAAGCCTATCTCTATCAGAAACAATTGATAAAGGAATACCATGTAATGAAACTATTTCATTTACATATAATTTGGCCAACTGTTCCATACCGAATGTTTCCTTCATTGGTAAGAAATGAGCAGATTTGGTTAACCTATCGACAATCACCCAGATTGTATCATTACCTTTTCGGGTCTTGGGTAATTTGGTAACAAAGTCCATTGTTATCAATTCCCATTTCCATATATGCATTTCCAATGGCTGTAATAATCCTGAGGGTTTCTGATGTTCAGCTTTAACATGTGAACAGGTTAGATACCTAGCAACATAAGCTGCTATATCCTTTTTCATTCATATCCACCAAAAATTCTTTCTTAAATCTTGATACATCTTATCACTTCTAGGATGTATCGTATATTTAGACTTATGGGCTTCGTCTAGTATTTGGTGGCGTAGGTTTCCTAGTTTGGGTATCCATATCCTTTTCTTATGGAATCTCCAAATTCCATCTGTTCCTTGTTCTAGACTTATATCCTTTTTCATTCCTATCCACCAAAAATTCTTTCTTAAATCTTGATACATCTTATCACTTCCAGGATGTATCGTATATTTAGACTTATGGGCTTCGTCTAGTATTTGGTGGCGTAGGTTTCCTAGTTTGGGTATCCATATCCTTTTCTTATGGAATCTCCAAATTCCATCTGTTCCTTGTTCTAGTTCCTTAATCATTCCTTTCAGTTTTTCAGTATCATCCTTGATTACTGATTCTTGTACGACTCTAATTTGCTCGTTTAAATCTATTTGCAGATTTAATTTAAGAGAACGTACTTTTCTTGGCTTTTCATGATACTTTCGACTTAAAGCATCAACTACTACATTAGCCTTTCCTGCATGATACTGGATATTGCAATCATAATCACTAAGAAATTCCATCCAGCGTCTATGTCTTATATTCAATTCTTTTTGCCCAAAAATGTACCTTAAACTCTTATGATCACTGAAGACAACAAATTTATTTCCATATAAATAATGTCTCCAAATCTTAAGGGCAAAAATTATGGCTCCTAACTCTAAATCATGGGTTGAATAATTTTCTTCATGATTCTTAAGTTGTCTAGAGGCATAGGCTATAACCTTTTGACATTGCATCAACACACATCCATAACCTAACTTAGAAGCGTCATAATAGACTTCAAAGTCTTCAGTTCCTTCTAGTAACGCTAGTATGGGTGTATTAGTTAATCTTTGTTTAAGAGTTCTAAAGGCTTCTTCTTGTTTTGGTCCCCATTCAAACTTAACAGACTTACAGGTTAGCTTGGTTAAGGGAATGGCTATTCTAGAAAAATCTCGAATAAACCTTCTATAATAACCGGCTAATCCTAGGAAACTTCTAACCTCCTTTGGTGATTCAGGGACTTTCCATTTAGTAATCGCCTCAATCTTTGTGGAATCCACATGACTTCCTTCATGATTAACTAAATGTCCAAGAAATTACACTTTTTTCTAACCAAAATTCGCATTTCAAAAATTTAGCGTAAAACTTTTCTTTTCTCAGCAAATTTAAAAGTGTATGCAGATGCGCTGCATGTTCCTCTTCACTTTTGGATTAAATTAGAATATCATCTATAAAGACAATTATGAATTTATCCAAATATGGCTTACATATTCAGTTCATCATGTCCATAAATGCGGCTGGGGCATTGGTTAAACCAAATGACATAACAGTAAATTCATAATGGTCATACCTTGTTCTGAAGGCAGTCTTAGGAATGTCTTCTTCCTGTACCTTTAATTGATGATATCCTGAGCGTAAATCGAACTTTGAGAAAAATCGAGCTCCTTGCAATTGATCGAAAAAATCATCGATTCTCGGTAATGGATACCGATTTTTAATCATGACTTTATTCAACTCTCGGTAATCAATGCACATACGCATTGACCCGTCCTTCTTCTTAACAAATAGAATTGGTGCTCCCCACGGTGATGAACTTGGCTTTATGAATCCTTTCTCCAACAGTTTCTTCAATTCTTGCCTTTCTGCTGGCGCCAAACGGTAAGGTGCTTTGGCAATCGGTGCAGTTCCTGGTAGCAGATGAATTCTGAATTCAACTTCCCTGTTCGGCGGTAGTCCTGGTAATTCTTCTGGAAATACATCTGAGAATTGAGATACTACGGGAATATCTTTCAATTCTTTTCCTTTAGTGTTAATGATTATGGAAATCATATACACTAGTGATCCCTTCCTTGCACAACTTGCAGTTTTCATTACAGAGATGAATTTCGTGGATCGAGATGGCTTATTTCCTTTAATTGTGATCTTTTCACCATTTGATGAACTTATTTGGATTGACTTTTGATCACATAGAATACTGGCTTTATTGGCTACTAACCAATCCATTCTTAATACAATATCAAATCCAGCCAGATTCATTGGGTAAAGATTAACAATAAACTTGTGGTTTAAAATTTATATTCTCGCTCCCTGCAAGATTTCAGAAATCTTAATGGTTTCTCCATTTGCTGTCTCCACTAGACATTCTTGTTGGAGTTTAGTTAATGGTTGATTGGGAATTTTGCAAAATGAAGTATTAATAAAACTTTGGTTCGCACCAGAGTCAAATAATACTTTAGCAAAAGCATCATTAACTAAAAACGTACCGGCAATCACGTCCGGGATCATCTTTGCTTCTTCGGCTGTCAGAACAAATGCCCTAGCATTCTTGGTAGTCTTGTTGTTCATGGCTATAGCTAGTTTTGGACAGTTCGGCTTGATATGTCCTTTTTCTCCACAGTTGAAACATACTCCATTACTGGGTTTCTTCCTACAGACTTATTCCTTATGTCTTGGTATCTTGCAGAAATTGCAGTACGTAGAGCATTTTCCTGAATGCTTCTTCTTGCAAGCCTTACAATAAGGTGCATAAGTAGAACATATATTTTTCCCACGGTTGGAATTTCCATAGCGAAATTCCTGGGTAAGTTTCTGGAATAGGTTCTTTCTCTGGTTTTCTTCTTGTATACGTACCAATTCATCGGTCAAGGTATTTGCTAATTCTACAGCTTCTTCTATGGTTGGTGATCTAGCTGCCTTGACTACATGTCTAATTTCACTGATTAATCCCCAGATGTAACGAGAGATTAATACCGGTTCTGGTGAAGCTAGGGTTGGCACTATTCTAGCATATTCGAAGAATACAGTAGTGTAACCCTTACAGTCTACTCCAGTCATTCTAAGGTTTAAGAATTTATTGGCTATCTGTTCCTTTTCATTAGGAGGACAAAATTTCCTTTCAACCATATTCTTAAACTCAGTCCATTCCATATTATAGACTATGTCACTTCCCCTAGACTGAAGAATAGTGTTCCACCATTCTAAAGCAGCATTCTTAAACAGGTTGGAAGCAAACATGATTTTGTCTTCCTCTGCACACTTGCTTATTTTTAAGACTGCTTTAGTCTTTTTTAACCAGCGTAGAGCTGCAATAGCTCCTTCATTGCCCGAGAATTCTATTGGTTTACAAGACCAGAATTCTTTGTAAGACAACCATAAGACATGGTTCTTCTTCTTTTTGGAATAGGAAATTGAAGTAACGGTCCATTGTTCACGCTGTGACTGGGTTTAGTATGTGTTTACTTACTTCCATTATCACTTTTATTATTATTTTACGTTTCTCTAACGTTTTGGATGATAGCTGGCATAGCATCTCTAATTCCTTGGGTTACTAAGTGTCGAATGGCACTGTTATTTATCTGGTTATCATTATTCTGATTTTCCCGATTTGCGTCATTAGCCATCTGAATTTACAAACAATTACCAATTATTAATAAGTCAGGTTTACTTGCTTAAACCAGCAGCAAAATCTCCGGATGCTGTTAGTACCGAGCTCGTCCCTACATTGTGACTCGTGGATGCTGTTAGTGCTGTAAATTTTGTTGTGAAACCGTCATTATCAAATAAGTCAGGTTTACTTCCTTAAACCAGCAGCAAAAAATACAACAATATCCGGCTTACCGTTACAGCAAAATTCCAACAAGAAATATGCAGTCGCCATTAATGGACGCTTCAATAACACACTGGAGCATAGATTCAGGCATACATTCGCAAGGGTTTCTTCAATCTTCATCTCCATATCTTCAATTAACCGCTCTCCGCCACCCGTATTCATCAAACCTAAACCATCACAATCTCCGGAAGTTGAGAGTGACGTCAGCGAAGGGGAAGGATAATGTTTGGAGCATCGATAACGATAACGCGAACGGAAGTCGAGGCGGAGATCGGCGGAAGAACGGTGATAGACGGAGGATGAAACGACGGAATTCGACGGTGAAGAGACCGAGAGGGAGCGCGAGTGGTGAAGGAGTTAGGGTTTCCGGTCCGATGTTGATTGAGACAGAGAAGGTTTTGCAGACTCAGGTATGGCTTTTTTTAAAAAAAAATCTTATCCTGTTTGTTACTTTGTTGAATGTTTTGGTTGAAATTTGAGATGTTAGTGTAGGTAATTATGGAATTTTTTTAAGTTAATTGTGGATTAGGAATCAGTACTAGCAGAATGAAAGTTAGCTGTATTTATAAGAAGTGGAAGTAATAGATGCAGTTTTAATGTGTTTTGCTTTTAATGGCCAATGGTGAATGGTAATTGACTAATTATACTCAACCTTTTCGGAGGTCTAAAGTGAGTCGGGCGTTCTCGTATAAGAAGCCAAATTTTATGTCAGACTCCCTTAATGCAAGATACAAGCATGTGGACTCACCATCATCAACAAAGCAAAGTCTCCATCTGCTCCCTGTGTCAATGTGATTACAAGTTAGAACAAACTGTGGAAAACCATCGATATAAATTAACATGCATAATTCATCAGGGTGAGTTTCTGTAAAAAGGATCTTTTTCGTAAGAAGTGTGAGAAGGCATAGGAATTGATGTAGGCATCATGTTTTGGACTTAAGCATGATGTTTTGGGTTGTTTTGGCAATTTAAAACACAATGCAATGCATTATAGACATGAAAATTAAAAAAACTACTAAAACACACTGCTTAACACTTAAAACAACCTACTTAATTTTCTTGGCATGGTGTTTTAAGTTTTAAGCCTAGAATTCATTCCATTGTGTCTTAAATTGTTATGTTTCGTGTTTTTCTTGCCAAAACATTATGCCTAAGTCCAAAATATGATGCCTACATGTCAATTCCTATGTTTTCTCACACTTCTCACGAAAAATGTCCTTTTTACAGGAACCTAACACTAATTCATCAATTGGATAAAATTTGAACACTCAATACATAAACCTTTATCTTCAAAGCCACCAAGAAGCCAAAACAATTGCAATGTCTAGTTCAAGCATACAAAGGCTTCAAAAACTGAAACTGGAAAAGTCAATTAATATGGAGGATAATGAAAACAATCAGAAACGATCATAAAATGAATAAAAAATAACGAAACTTTGTAACCAATAAACTTCTGTTTGTTTAATTGAGGCTGCCCATGATATCGCTTACAAGTGGAAATAGCATGTACGAAGCCAACTAAGACAAGACGTGAGGAATTCAGTAATGAATAATCCAATATAATTAGCTTCAAATTTTGAATAATTGAATGGTATGATTGATTAGAACTTTGAAATCTGATTACGAGAGCCAAGGGCGATGAACACACAAGTGCAGAACAATTTTGATTTTTTAGGAGATTAACACAGAAAAGACTTACTTGTGATGATTTATGTATTTGCTTTCTTGACTTTCTACCGTTTCAATGAATCAATGTTCAAGATGGTAAATGACACTTTGATTTCCTTCTCCTCTTTACTAGTTCCCAGATCTAATCGACAATCCCTCTTTAGTAGTAGAATTAGAGAGTGTGTGAGTTGTTCTAAAAAATATGAAGGTTGTTTGGTGTCAAGTTGCTTCTTCGTTTCGAAATATGATTAACTGTCCCTCTTTTCCTTTATATATCGGTTGCAACTTTCGATTTTCAAAAATTTTGTTTTTCTGTTGGTATGATAAGTTTTGTGGTTACATTTCTTACAACATAGGTTATGCTTCAATCTTGAACCTATTTTCTTCATACCTGTTTGTCTACTGTTAGGTTTAGCTGTGTTAGCAAAGAGCGAGAACTTGTCGAGTGTAAGCGATTACATTTTGACTTGTTTGAGTGATATTAGTTTTTTTATCTCTCAGGAACCTGTAATCATGCCACTATGGAACACATTTGCAAGTAGTGTTAGTGGCATATGGAAGGGAGCAGGAGCAGTGTTCTCACCTATCACTGCTCAGATGGAACCCATTGAGGTTGGAAAAAACAACGAGCATCAATTCGACTGCTACACTCTTTCTCGCGTTGAGGCAGTACCTTCAAAAGATGGCTCTCATATTCGAAGGGCAGTGAATTGGGTGACCTTGAATCCTTACGGTGAAAATAAACAGTTGCACAAGCGTGGAAACAAAAGTAAAGAGACCTATGTACAAGAGGATGCATCTTTATCCACCATAGAAGCACTTGGTGGAAGTAAGACAAACCACATACTGCCAAAATTTGAGTCTTTTAACTTTGAAACAAGTGATGTGATGGAAGAAGATCTTATGGGTATGGAGCCTGGTCTTGTGTTTTTTGAGGTAGTGTTAGTTGTAATTCTATGAACTGTTTTGCATGTATTTCTATTTAATCACTACCATTAACCACATTTTCTGTTATGTAGGATGGCTCTTATTCGAGGGGTCCAGTTGACATACCTGTTGGAGAAGTTAATGATTCCAACTACTTTCTATCCCCAACGTTCAAGTTTGAGCAAGTAAGTTCTTTTTGGTGGTTTCCTTTTGCGGGATATATTACGAGTCTTATTGTTTATCTTTCATGTTATGCATAGTGGTGTAAATATGTAAGGTTGCCTAAGTTCTGGTTTTGACTAAAAAAGAAAACCAAACCAAACCAAATTGTATCTGGATTTAAATTGTATTCGGTTTAGGGCTCTCAATATGGTTGGGATCCGAAACCGAATTTCATCATTTGTTTTTGGTTTGATTTTCGAATTAAAGGTTTATCTTTCATGTTATGCATAGTGGTGTAAATATGTAAGGTTGCTTAAGTTCTGGTTTTGACTAAAAAAGAAAACCAAACCAAACCAAATTGTATCTGGATTTAAATTGTATTCGGTTTAGGGCTCTCAATATGGTTGGTATCCGAAACCGAATTTCATCATTTGTTTTTGGTTTGATTTTCGAATTAAAGGTTTCCAAACAAAACCAAACTGAAAACTGGATTGCATATATATTATATGGTGCTTGGCAGATTCACAATTTGACATAAAAGAACATTTTCTTTTTAAATTGATTGTCTAAGGCAGGCACTTCTTTGTCTCACTGTTTCATGGGTTAGTGTTTGGTTAAAGGTTGCCACAAGAGACTGCGCATCGTTCATACCATAGAGTTCAGTGATGGGGGTTCAGATATCCAGATCTTGAGGGTTGCTGTTTACGAAGAGCAATGGGTCAGTACTGCCCATCTTGCTGACAAAAGGTATCTTAACTTCACTCATTCAATTAGAAAATGTGGATATGTTCCTACAACTAATCTTGTAATACACGTGATCCTTGGAGGCATTAGTGGTTCAGTTTTAACCCATTCATTTACGAAAGGGTTATGTTTTAGTGATAATTTCACATTTCCCCCTCAAAGCTTGGTATAATATATAATAGAGTAAAATGCCATTTTCGTCCCTGAGGGTTGGCCAGTTTTGCGACTTTCGTCCAAAGGTTTGTTTTTTCCGCATCTGGATCCAAAAGGTTTGAAATCTTCTCATTTTCATCCAGCTCCTTAAATCCATCTATTTTTCTCGGTTAAGTCGGGGGTATTTTCATCTTTTTTGTTAACTTAAAGGGCAATTCGGTCTTTTGAATACTTGTACATTATACTAAATGCTTATACATGAAGTGAAAAAGACCGAATTGCCCTTTAAGTTAACAAAAAAGACGGAAATTGACTTAACTGAGAAAATGGATGGAATTAACGAGCCGGGTGAAAATGGCAAGATTTCAAACCTTTTGGATCTAGATGCGGAAAAACAAACCTTTGGATGAAAGTCGCAAAATTGATCAAACCTCAGGGACGAAAATGGCATTTTACTCTATTATATATACTTAACAAAAAGTTATAATATGGAATATATCCATTTTCATACTTATGACATTTATAACAGCTTGCATTAGGATATGGGAGGTTGAAATGTGAATAGAAAAAGAAGGGTAAAAGTGTCAATTTGTCATATTATAAATTGTAGTTTAATGATATGGGTAAATATGAAATTATATGTTTGTTGAATATATATATTTGAAATTAATGTTTTGGTTGGTAAATATGACTTGATACAAGTTTTCAGGGGTATATCAAGTGTATTTGTAAAGATTATATAGCAAGTGAATGATGAATAGTTTCCACTATATTATTAGGACCTAAACATTCGTTTGGGTCGTATTATATATCAAACGGGTTAAACCAAAACATTTAGCTTAAAGGGGAATGCGCACAACTGGTTGAAAGTCACGCAAAGTCATTTCGCTTACGGCATTTTAAATTGTTCTTATTCAACGAATTTGATTATTATTGTAATGATAATATTTTCTAATCATAACTAACATGTTAATTAAATCTGAAACCTTTTGAAAATGACAATGTGCATGTGGGTCAACCAAATTCGACCTGGACTGTTTTGACCCGCACTAGAAAATAATTCTTTACGACCAACTTGACTCTATAATTACTTAATTTGTCCATAATTTGTTTTTTGTAATGCAAGCAGTGACGTGGACTTTGACGTGAAACCGTTTTCTCAACGAAAAAGAGTTCAACCCTCGGAAATAACGGGATTCTGGAAGGTATTTGAGACAAGTGCGACACCAGTTTATGAAGACGAAACAATTAGAGAAGAAAACGACGACCCACCGTACGTCTACCTTTGTACAGAAACATTAAAGAAAAGAAACTTGCCTGAGAGTGCGGTCTACTTTGGGGAGGAAGAAGTGTTAGACATGGTGGATGTCACAATGCTTTGGTTGCCAGGAGGTGTCACGGGTTACGTTGATGTTAAAAAAGACGGGATCTTGTGTATTGGTGTCGGGTGGTATTCCGATGAAGGAATTAATCTTGTCATGGAACGGGATTATGGAATCGATGGGAAGCTTAAAGAGGTACGATCTAAAACCGAAGTCAAGAGAAGGTGGTCCGAACCACCTATATTCTAAGTAAGTTGCGGAAACAAACTAAATTTTGTCTTGGTCCAGCAAAGAGCATTGTTCATTCTTTACAGCCTTTCGGTCTTGACGTGTTACTATTTCATAATCACAGAAGAAATGACACGAAATATAATAACCCAAAGTTGTTACAGATCGAAGATTTATCCCTAATGATTTAAATATTGATTAAAGTACAGCAGTAATTTTTAAAACTATATACTGTATAAGGTTGATTTTAGTATCATGTTTTCTGCTTCATCTTAGAAACATGTCACAACAAGAAATGCGAATGGCCGTTGAACGAAAATTATAGTAACAAAGAAAATGTGACAAGTGCAATGATATATTATTCTTCTTAAACTTAAAGTTTTCATGGTATACATGTAATATTTTATTATCTTTATTTTGAAAGTTTTAATTGTTTTATCATTGTTTACCGTTTTCTTTATTTTTTAATACTTTAAAGTTATAATCAAAATTTTATGGACCTTTACTGACATAATGATAATTAACATCTACACTTGGGAGTTTATTTTCTTTTATAGGTTTTTTTATTAACTTGTCCATTTATAGTACTTTGTTTTCTGCTTTTTAAAAATATAATACAGACAAAAAGAATTACATACGTTTATATAAACTAGTGCTAAGCCCCCGTGTTGCGTGGCGTAAAATTGTGCTACAAGCGTTGGGTGGAGGGGGCATAAAACCATGTTAACCGAACGACGGCTAAAATTGAGAAAAACGTAAAACAAAAACACGAATTTCTTACACCAGGTGACTATAGATGTAAACAAAAACTATAGATGTAAACTATTAAATCGGTTTCTAACTTTTAATCTATTTGATAAGTTTTGAGTTTAAAATTTTATGTGGCATATATTATCATTGCAAATGCAAAGAAAATCATATTTCACACACAGTTTTAATGTAGCACATAGAGCTTTGTGTACCAACTCTATTTCTCTCTACCACTTTATCGATATCTACATAAATCCTAAATCTCTCCTCTCCGGCATATCTTTCCCACAACCACCAAACCGGCAACACCACCGTTGCCATCACCATCGCAACCGCATCACAGCCACCTAATGCTCAACACATCACCACCTAACCTCACACCTTAAAGCAGGCGGCCAACAATGTCTCCCTCTTATTTATCGTCTGCCACCATCACCACCTTATAATTCCTCTTCGACAACATACTCGCCCGATGATTCTTTTTATCAAACCAATCGCCAGAAAGCCTACTTTGCAATCCCAAATACTTCTACTGGATAGTGAGTTGAGGGTAGTTTCGTCGGGAAATTCAGAACTCACCGGAGAGCGGATGGTTATGCGGGCTTCGTGTGTTAGAGATTGAATTTTGGTTGTAAGTTGTCTTCCAAGATTTGTACCTTACTGTTGTCTAACCCTAGTAAACAGAACATGTCGTGGAAAGAACCTGTGCAGAAGACCTACTTAGAGCAATATAAGTTGTAAATCGTCAACAATAATTATATATTCACATAGCAAACTTGCTAATCCAAGAGACCAGATACATCATGCAACTCTTCTTAGACGATGCCGCTAGGAAAACGAATACGATAGGCATTGTAGCGGTGGATGGTTTTCCATGGGGAATAGCAACGGTAACAACTCTTGAATGTTACCGGCTAGGTAGAGTGCACTATGTGGTGTGCAAGTATATAAAAACAAAACCTGTGTGGCCAATGTTGAAACCAAAGAAACTATACTGTTCCTCGACATGTTGTAAATTAATACATATATATGAATATGCATGTTTCAGCTTTTATGTTTAAAAATCACACTGACTATCATTTACGTTTCATTTTTTGTTCAGGTTTAATCCTTTATTTGCAAATTTAGTTTGTTTTTATAGTTAAGTATGGTCATGCACGCAGAACATGAGGGCATTCTCGTCCTTTTACCCTTTAAATTTATAAAAACAAAAAATTAACAAATTATCTAACATATTAAAATAATATCGAATGTAATGACTGTCACGGCCAACGTCCTCCGCAACTTTTTCCCAGTCCCATCGCCAACATCCCCTTAACTCAGTTAGGCCGGAGGGTGTGGGGGGCGCCACCCTCGCCACGTCAGAGGCTATAGCGCCCCCGGCGCTATACACCCACACCCAGCCAATTAACATGGGGAGCTATACATCACTCGCGAACATGGTAACGAGGGAGGAGGGGGTTATCAGGTGGGGCCCACTTGTTTGCACCAATCAATTTTTTTTTTTTTTTTTTTTGCTCTATAGCGCCCCTAGGGGTTATCACCACACCCTCCATGTTAAAGGGGGGGTTATAAAGCCCCCTTGGCTGACGTGGCGCCTACGTGGCGCTAAGGTGTCCTTATAAAGCCCCAAGGGGGGTTATCCCACACCCTCTAGCCTTACCAACCTTCATTGGGTTCCCCCTCACCTTGTTCCGCCAAAATCTTCACATCCACGAGCACCATCGCCGCCTCTATCAAAACCACCTCCTTGTTGCTTCTGCTAAGTCTAGCGATACATTGTACGCTACTTCAAGTCTAAAGGGGATTGCCCAAATTGCGCACATAACAAAGTAATACTTGAGCCATGGTCACTGTAATGACCAACAATGATTAATATAAGTTGGTAAACAAATTTAGGGTGATCAGCTGAGATGACCAATAGCAATAAAGGAATTTAAGTTACCAATTTACACAAAGGGTGCTATAAATGCACCCCCATTTTACTACTTATAAGTTAATGTAAATTATTTTTTGAGTCATGTGTTTTAGTGGTTTTAACCACTTGATTACAGATATAAAAAGTTTAGCGCCATGAGTCCCTAATCGTTCATTTTATAACGTTTTGAGTCCCCGTGTTTTAATAGTTTTAACCATTTGAGTTCAAAATAAAAGTTAAGGTATTAAAAAGTTGGACTCAAAATGTTATAAAAGGAGTGGTTAAGGACTAGGACGTTAAACTTTTTGATTTTGTACTCAAGTGATTAAAACCACTAAATTACAGGGACTTGAAAAGCAATTTACTCTATAAGTTATACCCTTCACCTCTCACATACTCAGTCCCTCTGTAGTGGGCCTTGGTATAACGCCACCTCCACCTATAACGCCCTATAGCGCCGACGAACACCACTACGGAGGGCGCTATAGGCTGGATCTTCCCTCCTCAGCGAAAATTTTCACGGGAACACCATTTGTTTCACACACACACACACACACACACATATATATATATATAGGACAAAGATCCGTTAGGAACCACCCCTTATTGTGAGAACCGCGAGAACCAATGTGAACACATGGCAATTTTGTAAATATATTGAACTACAACACAAAACACGCGGTGGCATATATTGTAAATATATTGAACTCTAACATAAGACACGTCCCCTGTTTTAGGGTTTCTCCAGTTCAATTCATTCATTCCCAAACCACAGTCTGCATCATCAGCAGCGACACATTGAGGGATCACGGCTGTTCATGACGGCGTACAGGCGGCGCACAAGAGTGTACGGTGGTTCTCACGGCAGTAAACAACGGTCGATCCCACAAATTTCACGGGTTCGTTCGTATCTCATCGGCCATTCACGGATTTCACGGTGGAGCGGCAGTCGGCGTTCACGGGTTCCACGGCGGGGCATAAGTCGGCGGTGGTGATGGTCTGGTGGTGGTGACCATGACAACTGTGTGTCTAGGGTTCCGGCGAGGGTACCAGTGTCTCTCATAGTGTCTCTCATCGACCGATCTAGATACAGAATGGGACACTTGAATGTTATCTTGAACAACCGCAACGTCATTGACTTGAATCGACCGATCTATATACAGAATGGGACACTTGAAGGTGATCTTGAAGTCATAGACTTGAATCAGAGACTTGAATCGGTGTTCCAGCGAGAATTCAGGTAATCTATTTTCGTCTGCATCTCTCCATTTTTATGCAGATCAGTTCATCGTGTAGTTAGTGGGCGAGCGTGAAGGAGATGGGCAGTGACTGTAGGTTCACCACCGTCAATCCAACATCGCGGTCACAACTACACCATCGGACCATTACGGATGGGTCACTGCGGATTGGACATTTGTAAGTGTTTATTATTGTGTAAATCAGTGTTAATTTTAAGTTTTTTTTTTCTGTCCGTATGTTGCTTTTGAATTATTACATTTACTATATTTGAAGTGCTTATGTAAAAGTGAATAAAAATGACGTTAAGAGGAGATGAGATTGCTCTAAGAGGAGATGAGATTGCTCTGATTGGCATAATTCAGTGTTTCTCATCTTTATAAGTTTTTTGTGACTGATATGCACATGTGCATTGCAGTTTATACGGTTTGAGACTAAAAGGTATTATACATCTATACTTGTAAATTATCTATACTTGTGAATTATACTACTGCATTAAAATGATAAGCAATAAATTATACTGCATTGAATGATATGTAAATGTGCATTATGTTGACAAATACATTATGTCGTTATATATTAAATGATAATGCACATGTGCATTATGTAACAATTACATTATGCACGTGTGCATTATGTAGACATTATTATGTTGACAACTACATTGTGCACATTTGTGCACATGTGCATTATTTTGACAATTAAACTATGTAGACATTTAACGACAATCCGTAACCATCACAAATTAATCATCAAATATAAACTTTTAGCCAACCCAACGGTACATCACAAATTATACATATGTTTAAACATCACTAATACCACCTATTTATCATTAATAAACATCAAACAACTAACTTATTGTTTTCTTACTTATATTACTTATCATGCACATGTGCATCCCATTACCGCACCCTGTAATAATTACAAAATTTTAAACAACTTTTATTTATTATTTACACAGGAACAGTACGCCTAATGGCACCCCATATTGGATACCCGATGTTGACGATGATCCCGAAGAATCTGCATACATACAAGAATCTGAGCAAACTCTTAGACGTTCAACCAGACCAGAAGTTCGTAAATCAACCAACCCGACTTATTATTCTTGATTGAACTATTTACGACGATAAACGTTTTGCACTATATGTTTGTTTTCAAATGTTTATGATTATCATCGTTATATTTTGTTATCAATTACCTATTGTATGTGTTATACTTTGTTATCAATTACCTATTATATGTATTCGATTCAAATTTTATTATTATCCATCTAACATATATGACCAAACTTACTATATTGACAGAAAAATGCACATGTGCATACATGTTTACTGTTTGACTCCATATGGTTACTGATATGAAAAAATGCACATGTGCATACACTTATTTAATTATGGTTACTCAATATTATATGCACATATATTATCTCCACTTTGGGGTTTCGGTAGTTCACCAGCACCAGTTCATGGTCTTCTCACTCGGCCGAGAGGAATTCACGGCGGTTCACGGCGACGAAGAGCCGTGCACGGTGGTTTTCATGGCATATAGATAGTCGTGTTCATGTACTTCATGGCGGTTGCAGTCAGCACGATGTTTACAATGGCATATGGCGTCTTCGTGTCGATCTTCGTGTCTTCATGACGGGTCAAGATGGGTGGGGTTGGCACTGATGTTGATGCTGAATTCCCTACTCTAAATAGAACGTTTAATCACTAGGAGGACATTGTGATGATGTACAACACTTATGATACAACAACTGGATTTTCTACACGCAACTACTTATATATTGATTATCACTTGTTTTTTGTTTACATTCATTGTTTATACTTATTGTTTATCTACTTAACGGTGTAATATTCATTGTTTTATTCATGTCCATTTAGCATAAATTACCAATATGTCCACTGTTTCAACACATGCACATGTGCATTACCCAACGCGTGCATTTTCAACATTGAAACCGTAGCATCTAAACTTGTCGATTCACTGTTTCTAATGTCACTATGTTTTAAGTGCATGTACTCAATTTTCAATCCACCTATTATACATTGCAACGTATACATTATGCACATGTGCATTGCCACCATGTACTATGTCAAACAACATTAAACATTACTACCTTTACGTTATGCACATGTGCATTGCCAACATAATTTATGCCACACATTATATCACATCAATATGTGCCTGGGCATTTCCAACATATATTATACCAGACACCATACAACATTGTAAACTACATGTCCTATACCAAACACCATCATGAATTACCACTATGCATCATAATATATAAACATGCACATGTGCATAGGCAACACAATCATTTACGTCACAATATTACACACTTGTGTATTTCTAACATATACTATACCAACCACCATATAACATTTGAAAACGTTGTAAACTGAATATAATCATCCGGTAACACATCATATATCACCACTATGCATACTAATTCACCTTATGCACATGTGCATTTCCAACATATACTATACCATATTACATCAAATTATGGAATTAACAATCACATAGTTGTCATCGTCCAATAAACAAATATAAATTATCGTTAAAAGAAAATAACTAACATATAAACCATCATACAAAAAACAACCATAATTTTCAATATAACACCGTTCTATCCAACTTTCTTTCATTAATGTTTTCCACTGTCTTGTCGCCTTTATTATCCATCACATAAGATCCATCACATCGTGCATTCGTCTACTTGTCATGTTCCTTGTATTTCTTTATCTTGCCGTAACTGCACGTGACATCAAAGAACATCATTCAACAGAAAGTAACAATTGGATGCACATGTGCATATATTACCAACTGCATCATCGACTAATAACCAACCTTCTTTGGCTTTTCACTTAACACTTTTGTATTCACCTTCCTTATCATCTGGCAGTTTTGTTGCCCCTTTGTCATTCGATCTCAACAAAAGTGTTATTTTCTTCGCTTTTTTCCATTTTTTTTCCTACAATAATAATTGAAACATAATATAATCAAACATGCAATTTCAATTAGTATGTGCATTAAACAACCTTTTTCATCACTGTAACGATATGAATTCGTGCATCTATATGCACATGTGCATCACATATTCTTATAATGATGCTTAAAATCAATCCATATGTAAAGTTTAATGTTATGTGCTCAAATTCAATATGCACATATGCATCAATTTAAACAACAACATCAACAAAATCTAATTGCACAGAATCATATACACGTATATTAAACAAAGCTGCTCATGTTTTGCTATGCACATGTGAATCACATGAAACAATAACACCATCATATCCTAATTACACAAAATCACAATAACACCATCATATCCTAATTACACAAAACCACGTATCTTACACAAAACTTCACAAGTTCACTATGCACATGTGCATTACCTAAAACAACAACACCAACATTTTCTAATTACCCAAAATCATATACACGTATCCTAAACAAATCTGCTCAAACTCACTTTGACGTCTTTCACTTGTCTTCGCGATTTTACAATCCTTTTATTCTTTGTCTTACATGTTACATCCAAACCTTTGGTTGTTTCTTCGTGTTTCCGTTTGCTTGTCCTTCTTTCTACATCAACACATTTAGTTGCATCATTTCGTTTCTGTATGTTTTTGTCCTTTAAAATACCTGAATTCAAAAAATTAATGCGTTTGCGCGAGTTATAACATTTGAAAAAAAACTGATAATGCACATGTGCATAACCGCATATTGCGTCGTTAACAATACTAATATTAACAGTAAGTTCTCAACACTTTCTAACCTTTTTGCTTAACAACCGCATGCTCGTCCTCTGTCGCATCTGGCATTCTTTTCGACTCTTCATCTCTCGGCTTCAGGAGAAACGTAACTTTCTTTGTTTTTTTTCCCATTTTACTGTATACAATGAGAATGTATATTAACTTTAATTTATATTACTTTGTTAGTATGTTATTTCAAACTACATATACAAATTCCATTATACGTTCCCAAAATCCGCTATACATCGGGCATATGCATCTATACAACTATGACCATGCAACATCAGATATGCACATGTGCATACATACAACTATGGCATATATTATCAATAATATATATGAACCAACACACGCGCATAACTATAACTATGCAACTACAACTATTCACAGGCGCATACATACAACTATGAAATAATTTATCAATATATACATATGTTATCACATTATGCACATATGCATACCTATAAATGACCCAAAAAACAAAGTTGGATACAAATTTATAACATAATTTATCACGTTATGCACATGTGCATACCAATCAAGCATAAATATGAACCAAAACCATAAGTAAAACCATAAGTTATCACATTATGCACGTATGCATTCCAACATGTTATGCACATGTGCATACCAATCAAACATAAATACGAACCAAAATCATAAGTACAACCATAAGTTATCACATTATGCACATGTGCATTCCAAATCAAACACAAACACATAATAGTATGAACTTACATTGGCTGTAATCTACTTACATCTACTTACATTGGCTGTACTCTACATGAACAATATTATGCACATGTGCATTCCAAATCAAACACCAACATATAATTGTATTAACCTTGCATCAACTGTAATCTACATTAACAAAATTATACACATGTGCATTCCAACTCAAACACAAACACATATGCACAACATCGGCTGTAATCTACACAAACAAACATCGGCTGTAATCTACACGAACAATATTATGCACATGTGCATTCCAAATCAAACACAAACACATATGCACACCCATCAACTGTAATCTACATTAACAAAATTATGCACATGTGCATTCCAAATCAAACACAAACACATATGCACAACATCGGCTGTAATCTACACAAACAAACATCGGCTGTAATGTACACAAACAATATTATGCACATGTGCATTCCAAATCAAACACAAACACATACTCGTATTTACATGAACAAAATTATGCACATGTGCATTCCAAATCAAACACAAACACGTAATCGTATTGACCTACATCGGATGTAATATACATGAACAAGCACATAATCGATTTAATATACATGAACAAGCACATAATCAGCTGTAATCTACATGAACAATCACATAGGAACTTTGTATGAACTTATATAATATGAACTTACCTCGCCGATTATGCCGATTATGCCCGTCTTTTGCCCTAAATCGATTCGTTTTTACCGTTTTTTGCCCTAATTTCGACTCGGCGATTAATGTGCGGTCAACGATTGACTATCGACGATGATCGTATGGCGTATATTGATGATGAACCGCTGGAATTGTGAGCGTCGGTGAGATTTTTTGGGGAAGAAATCGATTGATTAGGGGGAGTTGTGCTTGTTGTGATAGTTGTTGGACGTGAAGTTGTATTATAGATTATAGTTTAATTAAATGTTGATGTCCGTGTCGTTTGAGAGGGGAGCGGGATTTTAGAATTTTTTTATTATTTACAAAATTGTCATCCGTTCACATTGGTTCTCGCGGTTCTCGCAATAAAGGTGGTTCTCGCATGAACCTTACCCTATATATATATATATATATATATATGTATGTATAATTGAAGGGTATAACCCCACTACACACTCAAGTTATATAACCTCCTTTCTTACACAATTGCCACAACCCCACTATGAGGCTCCATGGAGCATTATGGGCGGAGCTTGTTACTTTTTCTATAAGGGTATAATTAGTAGAATGCAGGGGCGGATCCACATACTAAGTAACGGGTTCACACGAACCCACTAAGTTTCAAAATTATAATAGAAAACATGTATAGGAAATCTGAGTGAACCCATAAATAGATTATGTGGTGAACCCATAAACAAAATGAAGAGTGTTTCCGGCGGCAAAAGAACTTTCTTACAGTTAAGAGGTTACATGTTCGATTCTTCCTAGTTCCGATTTTAATTCTTTTTTCAACCTAGACAAAATTAATCCCATGGGCCTTAGGTCCTTACACCATTATCTGCTATGGGCTTAGGCTTGAATCCATCTCACTTGTAGCCACTTCGGCAATTCCTCATTCTAATCTACATAGTAGGGGTGTTCAGAATTCGTTTCGAATTCGAAATTCGATTAAATTCGATTCGATTATCAGGAATTCGTTTCGATTATAAGAATTCGAATTCGATTCAATTCGAGTCAAGTAATTATCAGGAATTCGTTTCGATTATAAGAATTCGAATTCGATTCAATTCGAGTCAAGTAAATCGAATACGAATTTATAATTTCAAATTCGATTCGAAATTCGAATAAAAATTATACATTTTATTTATTATTTTTATATATAATACATATATAACTTTTATTGGGCTATACAATAAATTATTTTTAAAATTTATTCCAAGTATTAAAATTACCCATTACCAAACCCACTACATGGCCCATAACTAAAACCTAAGTAGCAAATCTATCAGTAGATTTCTAACCCTAAAAATATTAACTTGTAGTGGTTATTCCCGAATTCTCGTTTTGAATGTTAGACTTATGGTACATTGTTTGGAATGTTTTATGGCTGCTTTAAAACTTATGTTTCATTTTAATAGTTATTTACATGTTTTAAAAGAAACTGAATCAAAACGAATTTATTCGAATTCGATTCGAATTTTTAATCGAATTCGAATTGGGTTTTTTATTCGAATACGAATTCGAATCGAATTGGGTAGATTTTAATCGAATACGAATCGAATTCGAATTCAAGAAAAAATAAAAATTATTCGAATAATTCGAAAATTCGATATTCGATTCGATGAACACCCCTACTACATACTAAACCTTAACAAGTACCAGTTACAACTTATAAATAAAGCTACAAATAGTCTAAATGTTCTCTTCGTTATTTACTAAATTTTACCACTGGGTACAAGTTTTCTTCATTGTTTACTAATCTTAACGTTGGAGCCCATGGTTTACTTTTTTTTTTTTTTTTGGTGGAGTATCTTAAGGTATATGTTTGATCTTATTAAATAAATTAATTTAATTTAAAGTGTGAATTGTTTTCTTGAAGGTAATGGGTTATAAGATGATTTCATAATCACGTGCTAGACTCTTGAACTTGCAGAATTAGAAATGTGTTCCATTGCAAGATTTTGCTGTAGAATTGAAAGTGGTAATTTGTTTTACTTTCCAGAAATTTATTAGCTGAAGTCTATATTTATATTGGTCACCAAAGTTCATCTTCAAAGCACCTCATTAACCATTTGTTCAAAGATTAAGATTCTTATTGTAATAAAATTGTTTTTGTCATTCATAATATAAGTTAAAATCTTGGACAAGAAAGTGTTTGTGGCCCAAGTGATCTGACCCGAACTGACACTACATGTTTTATATTCGGTCCTATGAAATTGGAGCATCTAAAATCACTGAACCCACTGGAAAAAATTCCTGAATCCGCCACTGGTAGAATGGACGGTTTAATTAGACTGGAAGGTATGGAGTGGGGAGAATGGGCCGCCACATCACCAGGAGTGAGGATGGACCTAAAGGGGATGGACCAAGGGGGTGGAGGATGGGGCTAAATATATATATGTATGTATGTATCAATAGGTATGTGTGTGAAGAGGTGGCCCGGCGAGTTCGTCTACTGGGCGACGGAGACGACGGGATGGACCACAGGGGGGCGGTGTTCCGGGGCGGCGCGGGGCCTCGTCGGGCCTCGCCGTGCCTTTGCCGTCCCCCATACCCTCTAGTCTTAGGGGGTGTTTGTTTTTTCTTCAAACATCTTCAAGGGAACTGTTGTCTGCAGGCGGGCAGACGTTACCCTTGAAGATTGTTTGTTTTTTTTTTTTTGTTAAACAGATCTGCAAACGGCTTTTTTCATCTTAAAAAAAAAAAAGCTATGAGTCTCCTTCTTCAAACATCTTCACAACAGCCCATTGATCCCAAAATCCAATAACCCAAACCAACTCTCTGCAGCTCATCTCCTCCGTCTTCTCTGCCACCGTATGCAACTCATCTCCTCCGTCTGATCCATCTTCTCCGCCATCGTTTCGTCATCTTCTTCTTCATCTGCTTCTGTTCCTCGCTCTCTATTCTCTCTCTTTCTCTCAGTCCCTGATCTGTGCGACGAGGAAGGTGTTACAGGGAAGAAGGTGATTCGGGGGGGGGGGGTCGCTTGCCGGAGAATAACTCGCTGATAAAGCAAGAGAAGAGAGGTGGAGGTGCGTGTGTCGGGCCGGAGTTAACCCATCAGAGAAAGAGGGAGAACGAGGGGTGTTGTGTGGGTGTTGGGGGTTTGTCGGAGGTAACCGGTTGCCGGAATCGGACTCCGGTCGCCGGTGTTTACTTGAGAGGGAGAGAGCAGGGAGATGAAGGGAAAGATCTGGAGTGGTGTGCGCATGAAATGAGAAAATTAGGGTTTTAATGTTTTTAAAAAAACAAACAGTCTTATATTTTCATCTTACAGATCTTCAGACCACATCTTCAGTTGCAGACATGAAAACAGATGAAATCAGCTTGCAGACAGTTTATGTCTGCAAAAACAAACAGAACCTTAGATAAAGTCTTTACTAAAGGTTCTCACAACAGTCGAGACAACTGCGTTACCAGCTTGTTTACAGTTACTACTACAGCATTGTGATGCCAATAACAATGACACCTTAGAGTAAAATTCGTCTTTAACTTTCTCTCTATATCCGATTCTCTCTCTAGGTTTTCTAGATTTCTAAAGACTGTGTGTTAGTGCAGGGTGTGGATGGAGGCGGGAGGTAAAAGGTTGAAGATGATTTTGGTGGTGAAGGTTAGGTTGTTTATGTTTTAAATAAAAAAAGTGGGTCCCATTTAATTTGTTATACTTTAACTGTATTTCTTTTTTTTATATTTAAGTTACTGTATTTTAATGATAAAGGCATTTTAGGGGGTGTTTGGCTAAGCTTTTACACACCTTAATTTATTGACTTTTATAAAAAGCTAATAAGAAGAAAAGATGTTTGGCAAACTCAAAAGAACTTTTTAAAATAACTTTTTTTTAGGAAGAAAAAGGCAGTTTTGAGAAGTCTAGTATTGCGATTTTTGAGCTGCTTATATAACTTTTCAAAAACAAAATTACCCCACATAATGCCCTACAATTTTTAAAAAAATGTTCATTTTAAGTCATTTTACATGAATAAGCTAAGCCAAACACTTTTTAAAAAAACAACTTATTGACTTTTCTCACCCCATAAGTTAATCCAAACATTTTTTTTTTTTAAAAACGTCTTTTCAAAAAGTCATAAGTTAATAAGTAATTTTAACAAAAAATACTTTTTAAATTAAATAAGCTTAGCCAAACAAGCCCTTAGTCAATTTACATCCACTTAACACAAAAAACTAACCTTCATCCACGCTAGTGACTATCCGAGTAACAAATTGTCAAACCACAGGAAGCATACATGTAATTTTAAAAAGTTGGAAACAAAGTGTGAAATTTTAACAAACCACATGTACTATCCTAGACATCTTATAATGTTGTTCGTTTCTTTCAGGACTTGAAACTTTTTCCTGCTGCCCCTTTACTATCTCTATGACGTTCCAAATAAAAAAAAAACAAACATGTATTTAATGAAAATTTACAAAAAAGCCGGTATAACACGTTTTCTATCAAGACAGGTGTGTTAAATATAACTCTGATCGATGAGATGACCAATAGCGACCAAACAACCAAAAACATAAACCACATGAAAATTAGGGAGTTAAAGTGCAAAACGGACAAATATGGATAGGTCAACGTGATCATCAATAAAGTCAACCTAATATACTTCTAAACGATGATGAAAACAGATCAGACAAAATTGCTTCTTAGTCATAAACTTCTAAAAGTGCGCAAAAGATAAAAGATATCAAAATCTTGGAACCCATTAGTTGTTTGAACTAGCACGAAACGAAAAGCTTCTAATCGAACAAGCTAAATCCCATATCATCGTCAGTGTCTTCCTTGGGCTCCTCCTCCTGCAGACAGTATATGAAAACCATGTCAAGTGATACAAAAAAAACACAAAGATTGAATACAGACAAATAAATAATAATGTTCACCTTCTTTTCTTCTGCGGCAGGAGCAGCTGCGGCTGCACCACCAGCAGCAGGCGCAGCAGCAACAGCTGGTGCACCACCACCGCCGCCAGCACCAACGTTGACGATAAGATCTTCAATGTTTTTCTTCTCTGCAAGTTTAGCAAACAAACTTGGCCAGTATGATTCGCATTCAACATTGGCAGCCTTCAAAATGGTGGCAATCTTCTCAGCCTGCAATTTAAAATTCACATCATCCAGATGTAATTAAATCATATTCTGTTCACATGTTCATGGACATATCGCAAGATCAAATTTCTAACTAATTTCATCTGATCCAACATTCCAGTCAAAATCACCCGGATAACCAATAAATGTTTAAATCTAAGCAAGTTAATTTAAATCATTTTTACAATTGATTCAAGCCTGATTTAAAAATCAGTCCAACACACCACGTCATTCATAAAACTAAAAAACGTCTCACAGTCGTGCACACAACACAAAATCACATCCAATCCATCGATTTCAAGTCAAAACCAGCATAATACCCTACAAATGCATCAATTTAAGAAACTTCATTCTAGTTTATTTATGCAATTGATTCGTCTCTAGACAAAAACCAATCCAAAACACCACATCAACCATACAAATAAACAAAAAAACCTATCATGTTCAAGCGCGTATCACAATCAAGTTTCAAAAAGATTTCATCTGATACATCAACTTCAATTCAAAATCATTAAATTATTTATACGAATAGATCATTACTAGTTCAATAATCAATCAAAAACACCACACTACACCAACCAATACAAATACACAAAATATCTAAACAGCACAAAACACAAACTGATTTCATCCAATCCATTGGTTGAAGTCAAAATCAACCTAAAAACCTACAGATGTGTTGATTTAAAAAAACATTCTAAATAGTCATACAACTGATTCAATCTAGATCAAAAAACAGTCCAAAACACCACATCAACCAATGCTTTTAATAATATCATGTTCATGCACGTATCACAATCAAGTTTCAAAAAGATTCCATCCGATACATCAGCTTCAAATCAAAATCAGCCTAATAACCAACAAAGGTCTCCATTTAAGAAAAATCATTAAATTATTTATACAAATAGATCATTACTAGTTCAATAATCAATCAAAAACACCACACCACACTACACCAACCAATACAAATACACAAAATATCTAAACAGCACATAACACAAAATCAAGTTTCAAACGGTTTTCATCCTATCCATTGGTCGAAGTCAAAATCAGCCTAAAAAACTACAGATGTGTTGATTTAAAAAAAAAAAAACATTCTAAATAGTCATACAACTGATTCAATCTAGATCAAAAAACAGTCCAAAACACCACATCAACCAATGCATAATCACAAAAAAATATCAAGTTTATGCACATAACACAGAATCAAGTTTCACAGTGAATTCATCCGATCCGTCAATTTCAATCATAATCAGTCTAATAACCAACAACTGCGTTAATTTAAGCAACTTCATTCAAATTATTCATGCAATTGACTCAATTCTAGATCAAAAACAGTCTAAAACACCACAAAAATCAATGCAAACACACAAAAACAAACCAACACCAAAAACCGCACATAATCCAAAAGGTAAAAACAACTAACCGTGATAGGGATGCCATCGTCGGAGAGAATCAAACAGGCGTATGTGGAAGCAAGCTCTCCGATAGACATTTTTCTCTCTGAAACAAAAACAAAATCAAAATCATTACGAATGAATCAACATACAAATCAAAATCGGTTACGAAAATAACAGACACGAAACAGTTCTTCGAGAATTACCAAAACTGATTAAAATAATGCAACAAACGAAGAAGAATTGTACCTGAATGAAATAAGAAGAAGAGTTTTTGGCACTGTGTAAACCCTAGAAGCAAGAACTTTGCCGCCTGTACTGTTAATGAAGAAACAAACCCTAGGGTGGTTGAGGCTTTAAAGAAAGATTGGACTGGGCTTTCAGGCCCGATATGAGGATATGAATAAGCCCAATAATACGGCTCGTATTTCGGAAAGGTAGTTTAGTCATGTTTTCGGATGTATTATACGTGTATATTTATGTCATAAGAGTAATTACATGAAGTCAAAAGATGTGTGATATTATGTAGAGTAAAATGTGAAAATGGACTCAAAGTTTAGGTCATTTTTGTCAATTCAGTTCAAAAATGAAATTCTTTGTGTCTGGATCTCTGAGCAAGGCCGGCCAGAGCAAGTGCCAGGTGGGCGACCGCTATGGGCCCAAATCGAAATAGGGCACGCAAAGTTTTTAATTTTCTTATATATATATACCTAAAAAAAATTGTATGTTTTAACAACAATTCTTAAATGGTCTGGTTGGTTAATGAACCAAAAATGTTTTTGCGCCTTTTCAGAATTTTGGATTTGTGATTTTGTGGCCCAATTTGCCTAGATTTGAATTATGAAGATTTGTGAATAGGGCCTAATTTCTTTTATCTCGCACAGGGTCAATTTTTCTTTTTGTGATTTTCGTAGATGACCTTGTCCCTGAGGTTTCATTTTTTGTTGTCATTTTCATCCAATTGATAAACTGGGTTAGAAGTTTCTACTTTTTTTTTGTTTTCCTCATTTAAATGGAAGGTATAATTGTCATTTTATGCCTGAACTCCATCATTTAAATGAGGAAAACTACAAAAATGGCAAAAATTTCTAACCCAGTTTGTCAATTTGATGAAAATGACAACAAAAATGAAACCTCAGGGATCTAGATACCAAAAGTTTTATTTTTAGACTGAAGTGACAAAAATTACCTAAAAACTGAGGGATCATTTTAACATTTTACTATATTATGTATGATCATGCATCTACTTTCATTTATGTGCTTGACTTTATTCATATCAATGCAAGCTAAAAATCATGTCGTATACGAAGAAATAACATATGTATCAACTTTTCACTCGTGTATCATCTACAAATGTATAGTCGACTAACAAAATTCAACACATACACGACATGAACTAAAATTATATCTGGTTTATTCACTTATCTAGCTAGTAACGGATAGGGAATATTAATGAATGAAGTTTATAAACATTTTCATCTGAACATATACAGAGTGAAAGATCATTAGGGCATACGGTGTGGGCGGCAAAGGGGTTCGGCAAACCCAGTTTGCCGCTCAGGAACACCGCCGCCTACCCCCTTTGCCCCGCGGTTTCGTTTAGAATCGGTGACCTGTTGCCGATCGAGGTTTGTGTCTCCAACGACTATATAGCCGTTACAATATTAAAAAAATTTAATTTTTAACTTTATAAATTAAAACAAATCCATTTCCATTTTCACCAAACAAACCCAACCTCCATATTACTTGTAACATCTGTGCTTGTAATCATTGTGAACAGTTCAATTATCAATAAAATAATGTTATTTGATCCCAATATTTGTTTGTTTATGTTTGACATTTTTCATGTTTTGACTTTTGTTCAATTTCAAACTCTACATCGCTTTCTGGAGAGTTATACGCAAACTGGTGCGTAAACGTAATCAGTTTAATGCGAAAAACACTCCAGAACATCAACATATACTTAACATACCTTAAATAACCTTCACATAACTTAGAAATAAGTTTTGAAGGCTTTGGTATGGCAAAAACAAGTTAATTCGTCTACAGGGACTAAATTTGACAAACTGCGAAAGTATGACAATTTGAACTGTAACAGACATTCCGGAACATGACCATAAGTTAAACATACCATAAATATCCTTTACATAGCTTAGCAATAGGCATTGAGGGGTTCGGTGTGCTAAAATAAACTTTTGGGTCATTCAGGGACTAAAAGCGTCAAAAAGTGCAAAAGTTTGCACTTTCGCGCATAACTTACATTCTGAATACATCCGGACATCCAAAAATTTATGTAAGCACTAAAATATTTTATTTTAGTGTTTGGCATAAGAAAAATCCATTCGTCAAGCAATTTGGATCGTTTTTCGCGCTTATGCGCATTCCGTCGTAATTAAGCGAACATCGCGATCGTACGACCAAACGAACCAACATCCGACATATTTTTGAGCATGTTTCATGTCCACAATGTTTAGGCATCATTTTAGGGCCTTAACGTTGGCTTAACAGGCCTTAAACGTGTCGGAAATGGCCTTAATGCATAACAGGGACCAAAACTGGCATTTTCTGAAACTTGTTTCTGAACAGCAAGGCCAGGCGGCCCGCGTGGGATTAGTGAGTCCCCTTACGCGGCCCGTGTCAGCTTCCCAGATCAGATAAGATCAGTTTTAACAGCAGATTACAGCTGTTAAGCACCCAAAACTCATCCACGCTTGCCATTTCCTGCTCATGAGGGGCCATTTTGAGTTACCACAAGGTTTCAACAAGTGTATGGACAAGATCAAAGCACGTTATTCGATAAACGATCCTAACGGTTGTCCATTTACTATAAATACCCAACCCATCACAACTCAAAACCCACAAAATCTGATCTAAAAGCTCTAAGTTGAAGCCATTACTTCATACCTGAGCTACTTGGATCAAGATAAACTTGCGGGGACCCTTTGTAAGTGTTCCTTCGTTCTTTTATTCTTTATGCATTAAAAGTCAAACTTTGTTTGACTTTCTGCGTTGACCAGTTTATGGTCAATGCGAAGTTCGTTTGAACTTCATAACGTGAGCGTAATCACGATGGTTATAGTCCCTAGTGACTATACCAACTGATTACCACGTTATCTAGGCTCAGTGACGAGTCGTAGTTTCGGCCAAAATGCGCATTCGTGCGTATTTTATATCCAAACTACTCTTGGGTATCAAGACCGTTTGTTTTGATACCAAACCTGTTTTCTAAACTTAGTTAAGCATGTTTTAACATGCTTAGCTCGTCACTTTTAGTTTTGTACTTGTCTAGGGTCGTAAAGGTAAGCGATCTAAACAATCGCTTATACTTTCGAACCCGACCCGTTTGGTCGATCAATAGGATCCGACCAAACACATTAGGTGGCCATAGTTGTATAGGGAATAACCTTCCGAGGTTATACCTTATGGTCACGACGTTTAGTTAGTTGTATGATAGGTGGTTTATATGCCTTAGGTAAATTACCAAAATACCCCGTTGACGCCAAAATTCATTTTAAGCATATGTAACATAACTTTTGGTATCTAAACTGATTTGGTAACAATATTAGACATATTAAGGCATATTTTACTTATCATAGGACTAGTTAGGCATTCCGAACGCGTTTCACGCGAACGACGCGTTAAAGTAGCATAAGCTACCTAAACGGGTCGTAATGGGTCGTAAGAACTTAGGTTAGGTTTCATTTTAGTATGTAGGCTTTGTTAAACCATATTACACGAGTCTCCACACTCGTTTGGTTTACGAACCCTCATTCTATCCAATCCTCCGATTTAGGTCCGGTATATTAACATAGTTACCTATATTAGGTGCCGTTTGATATTCGTGATCTCTAGAATTGTTTGGTTGTTACTCAAGGACTACTAAGCAATCTCAAGTGAGTACATAGACCCCTCTTTTACTGTTTTCCAAACTGTTTTGGGGTGAAACACATGTGCCTACTTGTTACTTTCGTGCTTTCCTGTTTTCACATCATATACTTGTTATGCTCATTAGTACACTATTAGTACATGATTTACATTACATTTCATGCTATGTATGTCCATTGTGTGCATACTTAGTACATTGTTTTACATTACATTTCTGCTATGTATGTTGACTGATAGCATGCTAGCACATTGATTTACATGACTTTTCTGGTTCGTATGTTAACTTAGCATACTTAGTACATTGTTTTCATATAACATGTTCACATTTGCTATGACATTTGGTTTGCACAAACGGGACTTATATACGTTCATTAACATTAGCTACGCCGCTCGGTAGTAAGTACTGGTACCATAGGACTTGACAAATCCCATTCCTGACATCCCGGGTTTGTTTGGATGTAAGGAATGACTGAATCCGAAAACATTTCTTTTGATAACCTTGACTTAGGGTTATCCGACTGTCTTAAGGCTTGAATGTATGCGTTAACTTACCACATAAGTGTTTGTATCAATGTAACATGCATTACTTTGCAAAACATAACGTTTTGATATATTCAAAATACTTTGTTTTGTACATTCTTACATTTGGTTTATGTAACAACACATTACTTACCAGACATACATTTGCTACACATTACTTGACTACATTTGGACTATTAACATTTGATACGATTTATACCAGGACTTTTAACAATTGGTTTAAACATAGACTTTATACATTGGTGGTTTGTTTAAGTGACTTAAGTAACGAGATGTGAGTAATATGATACAAGCATGGTGGATACGCCGCTGGTACTTCCTATATATAAGTGTTTGTATTATATTGCCTATCATAGCGTTATTTAAATCATTAAATTTGGACTTATACATTTTACACAAGTAACACGATTTTCACAAGACTTTGGTTTACAAACAATTTACTTTATACAACTCATTTTACTTGGTTATACATTTAACCATACATTATTATTTTATTTATACATATCATTTGATCTTATCGCTTTTTAAATGATTTACAAAACAATTTACATGGTTGATGACTGACTTTTGCTAAACAACTTTTTCTAAACTTATAAGTCATGAATCCTATTTTCACAAAACCTATGTATCTCACAGGCATTTTTATGCTGACGTACCTATTTTCACATGTGTTTTCAGGAGCTTTTGCGTAGGATGATGAGCGTGACACTAGGGCGGACCTGTGCCTTAGAGACATAAAATGAAGATAGACTTAGTTTAACTATGTTATGTACTCTTTGTTTTCGTGTTTAAGACAATGTTACACTCTTGTTGGATAAATAAAATATAACTTTGTATGCCATGGTTGTGAAACAATAATTCTGTTACAACACTCCCCGACGTTTCCGCCACGATTTGATGTTCTTCGTGGTCGGGGTGTGACAGAAAAGTTGGTATCAGAGCCAATGGTTATAGGGAATTAGGTTATTAGTAATGTTTTGACCTAGACTATAACTTTCTAGGACCCCAACACAAGTTATCTTGTGTTTAGATTTTAAAACATGCACTTCACTTATTGATGTGGGGTAAAATACACATATTTGTCCCGTGTAATTGTATAATATTTGTATAGTTTTTATTTATGTTTTTTTAGTATTAGTAGTATATTATATTATTTTGTGTTTTGGCAGATCCTGGTGCAAATGGAGCGAAAACTAGTAAAAAAGAAATGACCAGCCAGTTGAGTAGAGTAGAATGCCAGTGATCGAACGAAAATCACCACTATTTTCCTTAATTGGGCTGAGCCCACTTATCTCTATAGTGAAAAACATAAAGGCCATATAATATATACATGTATATATGTTGACGTGAGGAAAGACAGGAAGTGGGGGATCCCTATTTACTATTATTTTTCGAAAGACATTAGTGGGGATTTGGATAACAGGGCCGCACATTATTATAAAACAACACTCAAGAGCTCCAACTAAAATTACAATAGCAAACCATCTCATATTTTAGAATTAGATTTGGGCTGCAAGGTGTCGCAAGCCCAATTCGGTTTTGGATCATTATCTGCTAAAAATTTATATGGCCGCATATCAATTCTGGGGGCACGAATATATTATTTGGGGGATTCGAGACGGCTGCATATCAGATATATATCAAGAGCCGCACATACAACATCAGACACGATCATTTGGGGACGCACGAAGACAGAAACAATCAGGGACGGATTATTTACGAATTTTGGGAGTTCTTTGGCACCAAGGAGGCTGGTTTGGAGTGCTCGGGAAGCTAGGAATCATCTAGGAAGCTCGGGAACGCTCGGAGTTGAAGATTTTCGGGTTTTACACTTCCGTTTATCTTTCGGTTTCGTTTGTTTTTAGTTTTTGATGATGAATTCTGATTTGATATTTATTGATACTATGTTTTTAGACATGATTATTGGCTAAACTTCTCGTACTACCTAGGTTATGACTATAGCTTAATAAAGTTTGTTTCTTTATTCGATTTTTGTCGTGGTTGTGGATCTTTCTTGTACTGTAAAAGCTATGGATTTCTAACTTGGTGCGTATGTGTGCTTGTGATTATTCTATTATTGTTTGTTGCTTCGTTCGATTCTTGGTGACGGTCTTTATCACGGAATAGGGTCGAGCTAGGGTTCTTGATTTAGGTGACGGTCTTTATCACATAATAGATCATTAATCCTTTAGGGTGAAAACGCGTAAGTAACCTTAGAAGTAATATTCGGTAATTTAATAAAATCAAGTGTGCTGCTAAACTCGTCGCGGAAAGGCTCGAGGTTATTGATAGGTCTAGGTTTGGTTATAAGTCCTTAACATCCCATAGCCTATTAAACCAAGATTAGAAACCATTGTCGCTTTAGACGTTCGCGCGGCAAAGTAGAGCGTCTTACATAGGCACTTTCAAGAAACTAGAGGACGGAAAAGAAATCTAGAAAACCGGTAAGCGTAACAGCCTAGGTAGTGCCACAAGAATCGCCTTGAGAGTGTTCGAGGGGCTTAGTGGTTGTCTTAATAGGTTTAGCATCTTAAGATCCCGGTTCCACACCACAAAATCATCGAATAGAGATTCATTCTGAGTTTAGCTTGCGTCTAGCCTAGGTAGTCTTCATTCCCCACTGGTCAGAGTCTTCGTCCAAGTTCGTATTAGTCTTTTAGCTAATCTAGTTTAGTCGTTATTTGCATTCTTAGGATTTTTAGAAAACCCCCCCAATCAATAAACAAATTAGTTAAGTCGTGTCAGTCTAAGTCTAGATAGAGTCATTAGCGTGGTCAGTAGAGTCTCTTGGGTTCGATACTCGGACTTCCTTAGGCTATACTTCATCGATCGGTACACTTGCCGGTTGTGTGATTTAGGGTTTAGAGAGTCTTAGTTTTATAAATTTAAAACTTAGAGAGTCTAGATTTAGGGTAATTTTAGTTGTTTTAGTTAACCTATTTTCAGCACATCACTTATCCTTAGGTGATAACCACAACGGGAACATCAAGTTCGAATCCGCTTTGAAAATTAATCATCTGTTTTTGGATGATTGATTACTAGGTTTTGAACCCTCTGTTGTAAGGTTTTGAACCCTTCCAGTTTGATTTTTTTGGCCTTGTGCCTTTCAAATTTTCAAAAATCTCGTCAAAGTTTTGGGTTTTTAATAGTGTGAACACGTGCAAACTGGAAGAGTGAATGCCTGTACCCTGGGTTTTCTGTCTAAGGCTAGAGTGTTCGTACAAATCCACATAATCGGACCAGTCACTCTTACCTGGGAACTCTTGGGGTGAGTGTTCACTTATAGGCGAGCATGTCTTCGCGATACATTATTTTTGACCCATTTACTTTGATTAGTCACTGTGTGTCGTTTGTTTTCTTTGTAATGCGGACAAATGACCACCATCTTTGCTTTTGTTGATTTTGTTTCGTCTCATTCTCTTCATCCAATCATCTCACTCGTTTCCTTTCATGTTTCCTCTTTTAGAATGCCTCCTCGACGCGAAAACCAGATAGCGACTGCCGAACTGGCAGAAATCATTGCGCAGCAAATGGCTGCTCAATTCCCAAACCTCTTTGCTCAATGGAACCAAGCCAACAACAACAACAATGCTCCATGCAATTTCAAGAATTTTAACTCGGCTAAACCACTCAAGTTTAGTGGTTCTGAGGGAGCGACTGGGCTTCTTCAATGGTTCGAGAGCATTGAGAATACTTTCCGTCACGTGCAGTGTCCTGACAATCGCAAGGTCGAGTTTTCTTCGAGTGTGTTTCAGAAGAGGGCTCTTACATGGTGGAACGGGGTTATGAGAGATCGTGGTGCAGAAGTTGCTCTAGCACAGACTTGGGCTGAACTTAGAGATCTTATGATGAGGGAGTTCTGTCCTCGTCATGAACAACGAGCTTTGGAGAGAGAGTTTGATGACTTGAAACAAGACAGTGGCGAGCACAGGGCGTATACTGATAGGTTTGAGGAGTTGAGTCTGCTTTGCCCAACAATGGTTACCCCACTCGACAAGGCTATCGAAAGGTACATCGATGGTCTACCTGACTCAGTACAAGACATCATTACTGGTAGTAACCCTACTACACTCCGTCAGGCGATCGAGTTAGCAGCGACATTGACTGAGTCACAGGTTCGAAAGGGAAAACTGCACAAAAAGGGTGACAAGGGTAAGAAGCAGGCGTCTGATAAAGAAGATAGCAAGAAAGGTCAAAACAAGAAGGGAAAGGATTCTGGTTCCTCAAGAGGGTCTAGGAAGCGAAAGGCTTCCCAAAACTATGCCGTTACTGCACAGGCTCAAGCTGCACCAAATCAGCCTGCGCAACCACCCGCCAAGAGGCCTTATCTTGGCAATGCACCTTTGTGCAACAGGTGTAACGGCCATCACCTACCACATCTCCAATGTCGTCATTGCACTAACTGTGGAAGAAATGGTCATCTTGCCGCTACTTGTCGCATTCCTGTTAACCAGAATCAGGCAGTTCAGAACCAAGCCCAACAAGTTGCCCAGCCTCTTGCTCAGCAACAAGGTCAAGCTGCACGACCTCATTTTCCTCCTGGTTCGTGCTACAATTGTGGGGATCTGACCCACTACAGAAACCGGTGCCCAAGACTAGCTAACGCAAATCCAAATCAGAATCAGGCTCAGGCTCGAGGTCGAGTCTTCAACATGAATGCACAAGAGGCACAAGCGGACAATGAAGTGGTGAACGGTACGTTCTTTATTAATAATCAGCCTGCATCTGTTCTTTTTTATTCGGGTGCCGATAAGAGTTTTGTGTCATTATCTTTTGAGCCATTGCTTCGCGTGTCTAGAACGAAACTAGGTAAGCCTTTGACAGTAGAAGTTGCTAGTGGTGAACCCATTGTTCTTGACTCTGTTCTTCGCAACTGCCAGTTGAACCTTAACGACCATCTTTTTCCTATTAACCTCACGCCTATGCAACTTGGAAGCTTCGACGTTATTGTGGGTATGGATTGGTTAGCCAAGCATCGCGCAGAGGTAGTTTGTTTCGAGAAGATTGTTCGTGTGCCGCTTTCAACAGGAGAGATCCTACAGGTGCATGGTGAGAAACCTGCCGGTGGTCTCAAACTCATGTCTTGTTTTAAAGCTCGGAAGTATCTGCGAAAGAACTATGTGGCCTTTTTGGCACATGTTGTAGCAGATAATGGTAAGGGTAAGTCTATTCAAGATATTCCTGTTGTTCGGGATTATTCTGTAGTATTCCCTGAAGAGTTACCTGGTCTACCCCCAGCACGCCAAGTCGAGTTCCGTATTGATCTCGTACCTGGTGCAAATCCCATTGCCAGATCTCCATATCGTCTTACACCGTCTGAGATGCAAGAGTTGTCTAAGCAGGTTCAGGAGCTCTCTGACAAAGGTTTTATCCGTCCTAGCTTTTCACCTTGGGGTGCTCCCGTTCTTTTTGTCAAGAAGAAGGATGGATCTTTTAGGATGTGTATCGAGTATCGTGAGCTTAACAAGCTTACCATTAAGAATCGATATCCCCTACCTCGCATCGATGATCTCTTTGATCAGTTGCAGGGCGCTTCCTATTTTTCAAAGATTGATCTGCGATCTGGATATCATCAACTTCGTGTGCATGAAGAAGACATTCCCAAGACAGCGTTTCGCACTCGTTATGGGCATTATGAGTTCACAGTCATGCCATTCGGTTTGACTAATGCTCCTGCTGTTTTCATGGACTTAATGAATAGGGTCTGCAAGCCTTATTTGGATTAGTTCGTCATTGTTTTTATTGACGACATCTTGATTTATTCTAAAACGCGAGCTGATCATGAGCAACATCTTCGTCTTACTCTGGAACTCCTAAAGAAAGAGCAACTTTTCGCCAAATTCTCCAAGTGTGAATTCTGGCTTAAAGAGGTTCAATTCTTAGGACATATTGTCAACGAACAAGGTATTCATGTAGATCCCTCCAAGATCAGTGCGATCAAGGATTGGGATACGCCTACTACTCCTACTGAAGTTCATTCTTTTCTTGGTCTTGCGGGCTATTATCGCCGCTTCATTGAGAACTTCTCAAAGATTGCAGTTCCTCTAACTGCTCTAACTCAGAAGAACAAGCTCTTTGATTGGGGATTCAAGCAAGAGGAAGCGTTTCTGACTTTGAAACAAAAACTTTGCGACGCGCCTGTTCTGACTTTGCCTGAGGGCAATGATGATTTCGTTGTTTATTGCGATGCATCTAAATTGGGACTTGGCTGTGTTCTGATGCAAAGGAACAAAGTCATAGCATATGCATCGAGGCAGTTGAAGATACATGAGAAGAACTACACCACTCATGATCTTGAGTTTGGTGCAGTTGTCTTCGCTCTTAAGATCTGGAGACACTATTTGTACGGTACAAAATGTGTGGTTTTCATGGACCACAAAAGTCTTCAGCATATCTTCAATCAGAAAGAACTCAACATGAGGCAACGACGTTGGGTCGAGCTTCTAAACGACTATGACTGCGAAATTCGCTACCATCCTGGTAAGGCGAATGTCGTAGCTGATGCATTGAGTCGTAAGGAACGTACTAAGCTTCATTGTGTTCGTGTTCAATCTGATATTCAAGCTCAATCCGATATCCAAGCCCGCATTTCTCAGGCTCAACAATCTTGTGTTTCACAAGGTTTGATGGATAAGGAATTTCCCTATCATATAACACCTGATCTGGAACTGAAGGGCAATGGATCATATTACTTCATGGACCGTTTGTGGGTCCCAAGCCAAGATAACCTCCGCACCTTGCTCATGGATGAGGCCCATAAGTCTCGTTATTCTGTTCATCCTGGCTCAGATAAGATGTATAAGGATCTTCGTATTCAGTATTGGTGGCCTGGTATGAAGAAAGACATTGCCTTATATGTATCAAAATGCCTTACTTGTCTTAAGGTTAAGGCTGAACATCAGCGTCCTTCTAGTTTATTGGTGCAACCAGAGATCCCAGTTTGGAAATGGGAAAACATTACTATGGATCTCATTACTAAACTTCCGCGCACAAAGAAAGGTCATGATGCCATCTGGGTAGTTGTTGATCGTCTTACTAAGTCAGCGCATTTCCTGCCAATCCGTGAGGATTTTTCTGCTGACAAACTTGCTAAAATCTATGTGGATGAAATTGTAGCTCGACATGGTGTTCCTTTGAACATCATTTCTGACAGAGATGCTCGTTTCACTTCTCATTTTTGGAGAACCATGCAATCTGCTATGGGGACCCAACTTAATCTGAGCACAGCTTACCATCCGCAAACGGATGGTCAATCTGAAAGAACAATCCAGACTCTGGAGGATATGCTTAGAGCTTGTGTGATCGATTTTGGTGGTAGTTGGGATTCACATCTTCCGTTGATTTGAATTCTCCTACAACAACAGTTATCACTCCAGCATCAACATGGCTCCTTTCGAGGCTCTCTATGGTCGAAAATGTCGTTCACCAGTCTGCTGGAATGAGATCGGCGAGGCTCAGCTTACTGGACCGGCCCTCATTTTAGAGACAACTGATAAGATTAAGAAAGTTCGTGATAACCTTCAGACAGCTAGAAGCCGTCAAAAGAGTTACGCGGACCCAAAACGCAAGCCCTTGGATTTTCAAGTCGGTGATCGTGTATTACTTAAGGTCTCACCTTGGAAAGGTGTGATCAGATTTGGAAAGAAAGGAAAACTTGCACCTAGATACGTTGGACCATTCAAGATCGTCGAAAGAATCGGTAAGGTAGCCAACAGACTTGAGTTACCTCCTAAACTTGGAAATGTTCATCCAACCTTTCACGTGTCCAATCTCAAGAAGTGTCTTGCTGATGAGAACCTCCACATACCGCTTGACGAAATTCGTGTTGATAAAACACTGAAATTTGTTGAGAAGCCAGTGGAAATCATGGAACGTGAAGTCAAGTGGCTCAAACGCAAGCACATTCCATTAGTCAAAGTTCGCTGGGAATCTAAATGTGGACCCGAGTTTACTTGGGAATGCGAAGATCAAATGAAGGCAAAATATCCGCACCTATTCCCACGAGTTTCCTCTAAATAAATTTCGGGACGAAATTTCCACAAGTAGGGGAGACTGTAACATCTGTGCTTGTAATCATTATGAACAGTTCAATTATCAATAAAATAATGTTATTTGATCCCAATATTTTTTTGTTTATGTTTGACATTTTTCATGTTTTGACTTCTGTTCAATTTCAAACTCTACATCGCTTTCTGGAGAGTTATACGCAAACTGGTGCGTAAACGTAATCAGTTTAATGCAACAAACACTCCGGAACATCAACATATACTTAACATACCTTAAATAACCTTCACATAACTTAGAAATAAGTTTTGAAGGCTTTGGTATGGCAAAAACAAGTTAATTCGCCTACAGGGACTAAATTTGACAAACTGCGAAAGTATGCCAATTTGAACTGTAACAGACATTCCGGAACATGACCATAAGTTAAACATACCATAAATATCCTTTACATAGCTTAGAAATAGGCTTTGAGGGGTTTGGTGTGCTAAAATAAACTTTTGGGTCATTCAGGGACTAAAAGCGTCAAAAAGTGCATAAGTTTGCACTTGCGCACATAATTTACATTCTGAATACATCCGGACATCCAAAAATTTATGTAAGCACTAAAATATTTTATTTTAGTGTTTGGCATAAGAAAAATCCATTCGTCACGCAATTTGGATCGTTTTTCGCGCTTATGCGCATTCCGTCGTAATTAAGCGAACATCGTGATCGTACGACCAAACGAACCAACATCCGGCATATTTTTGAGCATGTTTCATGTCCACAATGTTTAGGCATCATTTTAGGGCCTTAACGTTGGCTTAACATGCCTTAAACATGTCGGAAATGGCCTTAATGCATAACAGGGACCAAAACTGACATTTATCGAAACTTGTTTCTGAACAAAAAGGCCAGGCAGCCCGCGTGGGATTAGAGAGTCCCTTTACGCGGCCCGTGTCAGCTTCCCAGATCAGATAAGATCAGTTTTAACAGCATATTACAGCTGTTAAGCACCCAAAATTCATCCACACTTGCCCTTTCCTGCTCATGAGGGGCCATTTTGAGTTACCACAAGGTTTCAACAAGTGTATGGACAAGATCAAAGCACGTTATTCGATAAACGATCCTAACGGTTATCCATTTACTATAAATACCCAACCCATCACAACTCAAAACCCACAAAATCTGATCTAAAAGCTCTAAGTTGAAGCCATTACTTCATACCTGAGCTACTTGGATCAAGATAAACTTGCGGGGACCCTTTGTAAGTGTTCCTTCATTCTTTTATTCTTTATGCGTTAAAAGTCAAACTTTGTTTGACTTTCTGCGTTGACCAGTTTATGGTCAATGCGAAGTTCGTTTGAACTTCATAACGTGAGCGTAATCACGATGGTTATAGTCCCTAGTGACTATACCTACTGATTACCACGTTATCTAGGCTCAGTGACGAGTCGTACTTTCGGCCAAAATGCGCATTCGTGCGTATTTTATAACCAAACTACTCTTGGGTATCAAGACCGTTTGTTTTGATACAAAACATGTTTTCTAAACTTAGTTAAGCATGTTTTAACATGCTTAGCTCGTCACTTTTAGTTTTGTGCTTGTCTAGGGTCGTAAAGGTAAGTGATCTAAACAATCGCTTATACTTTAGAACCCGACCCATTTGGTCGATCATTAGGATCCGACCAAACACATTAGGTGACCATAGTTGTATAGGGAATAACCTTCTGAGGTTATACCTTATGGTCACGACGTTTAGTTAGTTGTATGATAGGTGGTTTATATGCCTTAGGTAAATTACCAAAATACCCCGTTGACGCCAAAATTCATTTTAAGCATATGTAACATAACTTTTGGTATCTAAACTGATTTGGTAACAATATTAGACATGTTAAGGCATATTTTACTTATCATAGGACTAGTTAGGCATTCCGAACACGTTTCATGCGAACGACGCGTTAAAGTAGCATAAGCTACCTAAACGGGTCGTAATGGGTCGTAAGCACTTAGGTTAGGTTTCATTTTAGTATGTAGGCTTTGTTAAACCATATTACATGAGTCTCCACACTCGTTTGGTTTACGAACCCTCATTCTATCCAATCCTCCGATTTAGGTCCGGTATATTAACATAGTTACCTATATTAGGTGCCGTTTGATATCCGTGATCTCTAGCATTGTTTGGTTGTTACTCAAGGACTACTAAGCAATCTCAAGTGAATACATAGACCCCTCTTTTACTGTTTTCCAAACTGTTTTGGGGTGAAACACATGTGCCTACTTGTTACTTTCGTGCTTTCCTGTTTTTACATCATATACTTGTTATGCTCATTAGTACACTATTAGTACATGATTTACATTACATTTCATGCTATGTATGTCCATTGTGTGCATACTTAGTACATTGTTTTACATTACATTTCTGTTATGTATGTTGACTGATAGCATGCTAGCACATTGATTTACATGACTTTTCTGGTTCGTATGTTAACTTAGCATACTTAGTACATTGTTTTCATATAACATGTTCACATTTGCTATGACATTTGGTTTGCACAAACGGGACTTATATACGTTCATTAACATTAGCTACGCCGCTCGGTAGTAAGTACTGGTACCATAGGACTTGACAAATCCCATTCCTGACATCCCGGGTTTGTTTGGATGTAAGGAATGACTGAATCCGAAAACATTTCTTTTGATAACCTTGACTTAGGGTTATCCGACTGTCTCAAGGCTTGAATGTATGCGTTAACTTACCACATAAGTGTTTGTATCAATGTAACATTCATTACTTTGCTAAACATAACTTTTTGATATATTCAAAATACTTTGTTTTGTACATTCTTACATTTGGTTTATGTAACAACACATTACTTACCAGACATACATTTGCTACACATTACTTGACTACATTTGGACTATTAACATTTGATACGATTTATACCAGGACTTTTGACAATTGGTTTAAACATAGACTTTATACATTGGTGGTTTGTTTAAGTGACTTAAGTAACGAGATGTGAGTAATATGATACAAGCATGGTGGATACGCCGCTGGTACTTCCTATATATTAGTGTTTGTATTATATTGCCTATCATAACGTTATTTAAATCATTAAATTTGGACTTATACATTTTACACAAGTAACACGATTTTCACAAGACTTTGGTTTACAAACAATTTACTTTATACAACTCATTTTACTTGGTTATACATTTAACCATACATTATTCTTTTATTTATACATATCATTTGATCTTATCGCTTTTTAAATGATTTACAAAACAAAACAATTTACAAGGTTCATGACTGACTTTTGCTAAACAACTTTTTCTAAACTTATAAGTCATGAATCCTATTTTCACAAAACCTATGTATCTCACAGGCATTTTTATGCTGACGTACCTATTTTCACATGTGTTTTCAGGAGCTTTTGCATAGGATGATGATCGTGACACTAGGGCGGACCTGTGCCTTAGAGACATAAAATGAAGATAGACTTAGTTTAACTATGTTATATACTCTTTGTTTTCGTGTTTAAGACAATGTTACACTCTTGTTTGATAAATAAAATATAACTTTGTATGCCATGGTTGTGAAACAATAATTCTGTTACAACACTCCCCGACGTTTCCGCCACGATTTGATGTTCTTCGTGGTCGGGGTGTGACATTACTACCATTCTCCACTCAATCTTTCAAATCTTTTCAAAGAAACGGAAGGCTCAAACAAAGGTGAAGGCAAGAAAAAAATGTAGGGTCTGGTTCGAAGGCGAGGGCTCAAGATAAACGCGGTGGTTCGGGTGGTTCTAGTGTGTCGTTTCATCCCCAACTTGGCTTTGCTCATCAAACCCAACTTCCATTTTTTTTAACCAACCCATGCATCCGAATTTCGGTTATGATAGCCAACCCCACCAAAATTGGATGCTACACGGTCCGACGATGGTTCGACCCAGTGTTTATGATTACCCCCTAGACGCCCAAAATTCTTTTGACCCGTTTACTTTTCAAACCCCACGCTCACAATCACCGAGAGACATACAAGATGACTCCGAAGAAGAGTTCATGTCGGATACCCAAGAGCAACATTATAATGAGGATGAAGATGTTGCCGTTCAAGAAAATCCGTGAACCAAAATGAAGCCGCACCGGAAAGAAGAGGAAAAGCGAAACGGAAAAATTGGACGTCTAAACAAGAAGAGACTTTGGCAAAGGCTTATGTTCATTGCACTTTGAATAAAAAGAAAGGCAATAAACAAAAGGCGGATGGTTTTAGAAGCAAGTTCTAAACCACTTCAATTAAACGGTTGGAGGAAGTAACCGAAGTCACCACCAAGTTCGATCAAAATGGCTCGCAATGCAAACAAAACTGAACACATTCAACGGTTTATATCATCAAGCGGTAAACTCTATTATTTATATACGGTTTATTTTTTAATGAAGTATGTGGTTTAGGTTATTGATAATTTATTATTTTAGGATCGTTTACGTCCTAGCGGGTGTGACGATGCTTTTGTAATGAAGCAAGCGCTAAAGGGTTACAAAAGCAAAGAAAAATATGACTTTCCTCATGTTGCGGCGTGGGAGGTCGTTAGAACAAATCAAAAGTGGTCGTCGGTACCCTTGTTGGGTGAAGAAAGCTACGGCTCGAGTCAAAAAAGAAAGTCGTCGGATTCGGGAAATTATAAAGCGGATACACCGAATGCCGAAGTCTCGAGCGGTCTTCCTGACATAAACGAGGATCCCTCGCCAAGACGACAAAAGAGAAAGGAGAAAAAGGACAAAGGGCCGTCTTCAAGAAACGAAGATCCAAGAGATATAACCGGTAGATTCGAAGAATACAAGGCCATGAAGAAAGAGTTGATGGATATTAAACGTTTACGAGAAGAAAAATACTTGACCTTGGCGGATAAGCAACGAGAGGCGTTGCGACAAACTATGTTCGACAAGGACTTGGAGACGTTTAACCGGCCTCACGACAATGTTCACCCTTCGATGTTGGAAATCACACTCGCTAGAAAACGTGAGATCGCAAAAAAATATGTATGACCTTGTAATTTTTAGTTTTGTTAAACTTAGATTTTAATGTAATGCTTTCTTTAATTTATAAAAGTTTGATGTTTTATTCATTTTATCTTAAATAAAAAAAAAGTTTACCAATTCTGGAAGTGTCTAACCATTGCCAATACTTTCAGCATAGTTTAAACACTTTTCATTGAATGACATTACACACTCTCATTAGTTGATTTTTAAGTTTACCACTCTTAAATGATTAACCACTCCGACCCAAACGAGCAAAAGGCCAAACAAATAACACCACCCCCGACCCAAACGGGCAAAGAGCAAAGAAAGTACATGAAGATCTATTTTTGACTCACGCGTAACCTTTTGATTTTAGCTCTCCAATGATCTCTTGCGCGCTGCATGTTTTCTGTTTAAAAACCACATTGTTCCTTTCTTTCCATATGCACCAACACACTGTCATAGCCAACCCATATATGATCTTCTCTTCCTTCTTACTCCGTTTACTGAACTTGTGGATTTCTAAAATGTCTTTAAACTCAAAATAGTAAAGTGGCGTAATGTTACACCAAATACTGAAAGTCGCCCACACCCTCAAAGCTACCGAGCAAGCGGTGAACAAATGCTCCACCTATTCCTCGGCATCGTCGCAAAAGGGGCACATCACCGAAGTTATGTCCACGTTCCTTCATCTTAAGTTTATTCTAGTAGGGAGCCTATCCAGATCATAATATTGCATTTAACGGGCACCCACTTGCACCAAACAAAATTTGGAGGGTGACAATTGCCTCTATCCGTGATCATGGCCGATTTAACATCCTTCACCGAGAAGTCGTTCTGACTATCGCCATTCCAAAACCAAGCATCCTTACCGTTAGAGAGACTCACACTACTGAGCACCTCGCAACATTCCTTCCATTCCTTAAGTTCCTCTTTTGTCTCCGGCTGACTAGACCAATGCCAATTGAAAGTACCATTTCTACTTTTTGTTTCCATTCTCTCTGCGACCCTACACGATTTAAACACCTCCAAACCAAATAAATGGGGCCACCTTTCCAAGAAGGGAAGGTCTCCCACCCACGTGTCTAACCAAAATCGAGTATTAACCCCATTCCTCACTTTTCCCCTGATAAGATGATTTAAACCCTTCCCATTTATTTTTATTTTGGATATCCATTTCACAATGTTTTTCCAACAACCCGAAATATTAACGTTAAGCGAAAGGAAGCTCCTTTGATTATACTTACTATGACACGCTTCCACCAATTTACACCAAAGATTATGGTTTTCAGCCCTATATCTCCATCCACATTTAACTAGGAGGGCCTCATTGACCTATTTAAGTCTACTAATACCCAACCCACCTTTTGTCTTCAGCCAAGTAACCCAATCCCACGACACCCAGTTCATTTTAGAATTGTTACCATTGCCGACCCATAAAAATTTTCTCATCTTGGCTTCGAGGGACTTTAAAACCCCAGCCGGGGCCTTATATAAAGAAAAATAATAAATGGGTAGGCTCTCCAGCACCGAATTAATTAACGTAAGCCTCCCCCTATTGATAAAGTTTTAGCTTTCCACATAGAATATCTTTTATCAAAAATCTCGAAAATTGGAGTCCAATTATTTATCCTATTCATATTCGATCCCACCGTAATTCCCAAGTAATTTAGCGGAACAGAATCCGTTTTACACCCAATCACTTTAGCCATATCAGACACAACCCCATTATCAACACCCATCCCGTATATGCTTGATTTTTGAAGATTAATTTTCAACCCCAAACATAAGTAAAAAATTCTCAAACATCTCGCCACATTCTTAACATCAACCCTATCCCACTCCCCTAACACAAGAGCATCAACAGCATAAAAAAGGTGAGAAATTACTGGGCCATTATTGGGAGTTTGTAAACCTTTAAAAAGACCTTCCGACCTAGCTTTGCACAACATGCTAGATAGAGCTTCCATCACCAGAAGGAACAAAAACGGGGACAAAGGGTCGCCTTGTCTAACTCCTTTGGAATAGTTGAATTCAAAGGTGGGGGACCCATTTACAAGAACAGAGGATCTGGCCGAAGATAGGACCCCTTTGATCCATTTACACCATAATTCCGGAAAACCCATTTGCCCCATGACATCCAGGAGAAAACTCCAACTGACGTTATCGTAAGCCTTTTCGAAATCAATTTTTAAAAGAAAAGCCTTTCTATTGTATTTTTTAACCCAAGCCAAGAGCTCATTCAACATAAGCGGGATGTCCAGAATGTACCTCCCCTTCAGAAAAGCCGTTTGATTTTCCAAAATAATAGACCCAATCACCATTTTGAGGCGATTAGCCAAAATCTTAGAAATAGTTTTGCTTATCACCCCAATCAAATGAATAGGTCTGTATTCTTTCAGACCCACCGGGTCTTTGTTTTTCGGAATGAGAGTTATGAACGACGAACTGCATCCTGCTCCTATAGTACCTTTGCTATAATAAGAAACTAACAAGTTATAGAAATCGATTTCAAAAACATTCCAATACCTTTTGATGAATTTAAAGTTAAAACCATCCGGCCCTGGAGCTTTGTCTGAACCACACTCGAACACCGCACTTTTAATCTCCTCTTTGCTAAAGGGAACCATCAAAGAAGCCGCGTCCACTTCCGAAAGACATCCAACGTTCTGGCATCTGAGTTTAGGTCTATCTTTAATCTTTTCCTCAAAAGCCATTTTGAAAAACCCCAAATCTCTTTTTTTATCATTGAAGGTTTAGTGTTCCATTCATTGTCAATCATAAGGCCCGGAATATTATTGTATGCCCTTCTACTATTAATGTATCCATGAAAGAATTTTGTATTCTCGTCTCCATCCAAATCCCATCTAGCTCTAGCTCTTTGTTTGATATCTTTCAATTTGTATCCTTCGAGCTCCTTTAGATCTTTAAGGCATTCCACTCTTGTCCATTCCTCCTCTTCGGTTAACTCTCTGCCTTCCGAAACCTCTTCCAAGCAATCTAGCTCTTCCTTAAGTAACAACTCCTTTTAACCTTCCTTAGACAAGACCTTTTTTTTCCAGATTCTTAAATCCTCCTTAATCTTCTTTAATTTTTGAGATAACACCTCGTCAGGATCCCCAACCCCGTTAAAATTAGCAATCGCCTTAATCACCACCTCATCGAAATCCTTTCTTTCCAACCAAGAGTTGAAAAATCTAGACGACTTTGGCCCAAAATTTTTATCCGCGCAAGTCAAAACAAGAGAGCAATGATCCGAAAACATTCTCGGCATCGCCCAAAGGCAAGCCAATGGCCATTTCAAAAAAAAACTCTTGACAAACCAGGACTCTATCTATTTAGCTAAGTTTATTATCGTTATCTTTTTGGTATGTAAATTTTCTACCTTTCATCTCATATTCTCTTAGCCCATTAACCGAAATAAACTCATTAAAAATTGAAGCACATTTTTTTTATTAAAAACATAATTTCTCCTTTCAACCCGATATCGCACCACATTAAAATCACCCAAAATAACCCACCATCCCAGGTGACAACCCATCTGTCACACCCCAACCGATGACGGAAACATCGGGGCGCGGCACTGAGTGAAACAGATTGTCCAGGAGAAATCCATAACAACTAAAATTACCGGATATTTTTCATTATGTCCCATACCATAATATATCAAATAAAAGCAGTTATTACAGACATTGTTTTCTCAAAGACAGATCAAATGTTTCGACAACTCAGATTTTTATTTAATTTGTTTCTAGACTCCATCCTAGCTTGATTCCAACAGATAACAAGCAAACATCCTAAGCACATGTCACATACGTTAAAATAAGGTCAATACACATAGTGTAAAGGTGAGCATACAAGTTTAATAGTAATAGTAGAGTTTGAAAGCGTTTACGCATAACCAGCATGTAACATGTTTAATGTGAAGCTAGCAGGTTATCGACAATGAAATATGCACAGACAAGACTGCGAGTTGTAGAATGCGCAACACATATCACCACTGTGACACGTGAAGAGGTAACCTTAACAACCCCTGTCCATGACAGGTGCTGAGTTCAAACTATAGTACTATCGTTGCTAAGGCGTTAGGCAACAATCACTATGTTAACATAACATACAAGCATTCATTGAGTAACACGTAACATGCAATAATGGTCAGCGTATGAATAGTGTTTGCGTTGTGTGATCGATGTGATTTAGAATAAGTAACGTATGTAACACCCAAAAGTGCGTAAAGCAAAAAGGGATCGAGTATACTCACTGCGATAGAAGTTAATGGATTGAAGGGAGCGCTATAGTGATTAGCCTGAACAGTTAACGATAGCATAAGCGATGAACAGCGCGTAAAACGGTGCAAAGTGAGCAAGTGTCAGGTGGTAATCCGATCCGATGGCAATCCTATCGGATGGTCATTCGATCGGATATCTATCCATTCGGATGGTCATCCGATCGGATGGCCATTCGGTCGGATTGATATTCGTTTGAGAAGGATGTGTTTGTGTATGATGAATTTGAAATTTTCGTTGTAGCATTTTGAAAATAGAGAGGTATCTCTACCCTTCAGGTGGATCGATCAAACGTTCGTTCGATCGGATAGCGATCCGATTGGCAGGACACTTAGTGAGAACAAGTTCACAGCAGGATGGTCACAAGATCAGATAGCAATCCGATCGGATGGCAATCCGTTAGAACTGATAGTCTTTGAAAATTATGAAATTGCTTAAGTATCGAAGTTCCAAATGTCAACTGATCGGATGGTCATTCCATCGGATGGCAATCCGATCGGACGACAATTTGTTCGATGTTCAGATCTTTTGAAAACTTGAAAATTGTTAGGTGTGGAACCAAGTGCAATCCGAACGGATTGCAGTTCGATCCGATGGCAATCCGATCGGACGGCAATCCGTCCCAACGAATCTGATCGTCTTGACTTGATTATTTTGAAGGTTTTGCGCTTTGTTCGAGACGGTATGATAACGTTCTAAACAACGGAACCTCGTCAAGTCCCAAGTCGTTCGATTGAATAGGAATCACCCTAATCCAACCAGTTGACTGTTCTTTGACGGTTGTTCATGTTTATCCCGAAATCAGTTGTCTCGTTGGTAGGATCCAGATCTAAGACCGACACTTCACTAGAGAACAAGTAGAAGGCCTGAACTAGCTCCGATTCTATCGGTTTGAGTGTAAAAGAAAAGAAAGTTGGAAAAGTATCTTTCAATCCTTTTACCTCCGAAAATGTTTAGATCTATGCGAAAACAATGTTTAGTCATGTGGAAATCCTTCAGATCTGAGTTGTTCTTGGTGGAATGAGGCCAAACTTGAAGTTCATAAGAACTCCAGGATGACATCACCCTAGAACACCTCAAATCCACTGATTTCACGGTTAAAAGTTAAGATTCAAAGGTGAAAATGATGAAGAAGTGTGTGTAGATCATAGAAGTACAAGATTTGAGTTGAAAACTTACAAGAATCGTGAGAAATCGAGAGAAAGAAGGCCTTGAGCGTGCTGGTCGAGTGAGAGAGAGCTGTCACATCACAAGTGATGTGACAGGGGGTATTTATAGGTTGCCAAAACGGGAAAGAAGGGGGCAAGTGTCGGATGGCGTGCCGATTGGATGTCACTCCGATCGGATGGCCATTCGATCGAACGACCATTCGATCGAACGACCATTCGATCGAACGACCATTCGATCGAGCGGCTCCGACAAGTTGCGTTTCGACGTTTCGTTTCGCGTGTTGGGCGTTGCGATGCGATAGTATTATCCATTAGTTACACAAATAACCTAACTATTATATCTAACATACAATCACTATAAATAACTTGCGTTTAGCGTTTGCGATTTGAATTGCGTTGCGATAGAATGCGATTGCGATTAAACATCTCAACATAAACATAACATGCACAAATAACACATAATGGCACACACACGTATAACAATATCCAGAACACACAATTCGAGTTGCGAATGCGATAGCGATGCGATTAGCGATAAGTCGATTAGCGATTAAACATGCGATTAAGCCTCGATTATTATTAGATACTCCACATAATACAACTAAAGTGAATAAATAATAGAATTCAATTACAAGTCAAGAAGCACAATCTACTAGTCAAGCAAGGAGTGACAGATCGCAATTAGCAATCTTTTCTTCCTTTGACTTTGACTTGTACTTTGACTTTCCAAAAAGCGGGTTGTTACAGCCTCCCCTACTTTAGGAAATTTCATCCAGAAATTTAAGAAGTAGACATAACAAACAGTTGCGGGTACTTCGCCTTCATGTCACTTTCGAGTTCCCAGGTGAACTCGGCGCCGCGTTTGCCTTCCCAGCGAACCTTCACAATGGGAACGCGTGAGCGTCTGAGCACCTTGGTTTCTTGTCCCATGATCTCGACAGTCTTCTCCACGAAGTGTAATGTTTCGTCCACTTGTAAATCATGGAGAGGGACATGTAATTCCTGGTCGGCTAAGCATTTTCTGAGGTTTGAAACTTGGAAAGTCGGGTGGACATTACTAAGTTCCTCCGGTAGTTCGAGTCTGTAGGCCACTTTTCCAATCCTTTCCAGAATTTTAAAGGGTCCAACATATTTTGGCGCGAGCTTTCCTTTCTTGCCGAATTTGATCACCCCCTTCCAAGGTGCAACTTTTAGGAGTACGTGATCACCAACGTCAAATTCAAGGGGCTTGCGGCATTTATCGGCGTAACTTTTCTGGCGGCTCCGAGCTTTCAGTAGATTGTCTCGAATTTGGAGGATTTTGTCAGTTGTTACTTGCAATAGCTCGTGACTGGTAATTTGCGTGTCTCCGATCTCGTGCCATACAATAGGCGATCGACATTTCCTTCCGTATAATGCCTCAAATGGTGCCATTTGGATGCTAGAATGATAACTGTTATTGTACGAGAATTCGACCAAAGGTAAGTGCGCGTCCCAATTACCACCGAAATCTATGACACACGAGCGAAGCATGTCTTCAAGGGTATGAATCGTTCTTTCAGCCTGACCGTCGGTTTGGGGATGGAAAGCGGTACTTAGATTAAGAGTAGTGCCGAGAGAAAATTGGAACGTTTCCCAAAGACGCGAGGTAAACCAACCATTAAGGTCAGAGATGATGTCACGAGGCGTCCTATGTCGACAAATGATCTCATTGGTGTAGATTCGGGCTAATTTTTCTACCTTAAAGTCTTCTCGTATCGGCAGGAAATGAGCGGATTTAGTCAAACGGTCAACGACAACCCAGATGCTGTCGTGACCTGACGGTGTGCGCGGGAGTTTCGTTATAAAGTCCATAGCTATACTCTCCCATTTCCACATCGGGATCTCGGGTTGTACGAGTAAGCCAGAGGGGCGTTGATGCTCAGCCTTGACCTTCGAGCAAGTCAGGCACTTCGAAACATAGAGAGCGATATCCTTCTTCATGCCCGACCACCAGTACTTGTAGCGCATGTCCTGGTACATCTTGTCAGCACCGGGATGAATAGAATACCGTGATTTGTGGGCTTCGTCCATCAGAATTTGTCGCAAATCGGTACCCTTGGGAATCCAAATTCGGTCTAGATAATGAAATATACCATTCGATTTATTCACCAGTTGAGCGCCATCGTTGATGATCCTTTCGTTCTTCAAAGTATGTTTGGTAAAACAAGCATGCTGGGCGTCACGGATAAGAGCTTCGAGATTAAACTGGGCTTGAGATTTACGAACGCTATGCAAATAGCTTCGTCAACTGAGAGCATCGGCAACGACGTTTGCTTTGCCTGGGTGGTAACGGGTCTCACATTCGTAATCGTTGAGTAGTTCAACCCATCGGTGTTGGCGCATGTTCAGTTCTTTCTGGTCAAAGATGTGTTGTTGGCTCCTATGATCGGTGAAGATCGTACACTTGGTACCATAAAGGTAGTGTCGCCAAATCTTTAACGCAAAAATAACTGCACCTAGCTCGAGGTCGTGGGTTGTATAATTCTTCTCGTGGATCTTGAGCTGTCGAGAGGCGTACACGATAACCTTGTCCCGTTACATGAGGACACAACCAAGACCAAGGTTTGAGGCATCGCAGTAGACTACGAAATCGTCGTTTCCATCGGGCAGTGAGAGCACGGGAGCATTGCAAAGCATAGCTTTAAGAGTTTGAAAGGCTTCCTCTTGTTCAGTTCCCCAAACAAAAGGTTTATCCTTATGTGTAAGCGAGGTGAGAGACACAACTATCTTTGAAAAGTCAGCGATGAATCGGCGATAGTAACCCGCCAATCCGAGAAAAGCACGAACTTCGGACGGGTTCCTAGATGTAACCCAACTCTTAACAGCTTCGATCTTCGCAGGATCGACATGAATTCCTTGTCTATTGACGATGTGACCCAGAAATTGAACCCCCTCAAGCCAGAATTCACACTTGGAGAACTTGGCATAGAGACGGTTTCCCTGGAGTAACTCAAGAACCAAACGTAGATGCTGCGAGTGTTCGGCTTTTGACTTGGAATAGATCAGGATATCATCGATGAACACGATGACGAAGCGGTCAAGAAAGGGTTTGCACACGTGATTCATTAGATCCATAAAGACTGCGGGAGCGTTAGTCAAACCAAAAGGCATGACAACAAACTCGTAATGACTATAGCGGGTTCGAAAAGCCGTTTTAGGTATATCCTCCTCTTGAATGCGTAATTGATGATAGCCTGAGCGTAGATCGATCTTTGAGAAACATGTAGCACCTTGTAACTGATCAAACAAATCATCGATTCGAGGCAAGGGATAGCGATTCTTAATAGTCAACTTATTCAACTCCCTATAGTCGATGCACATCCGAAACGATCCATCCTTTTTTTAAGGAAAAGGACAGGCGTGCCCCATGGAGAGGTGCTAGGGCGAATGAAGCCTTTATCAAGTAGTTCCTGGAGCTGACTCGAGAGTTCACGCATTTCAGAAGGAGCGAGACGATAAGGCGCTTTAGCAATAGGATTTGCTCCAGGAATGAGGTCGATTCGGAAATCGACATCACGAGTGGGAGGTAAACCAGGTAAATCGTCAGGAAATACGTTAGGGAATTCGCAAACAACGGGAACGTCTTTCACTCCTAGGTTTCCTTTCTTTTCCTTCTCCGCTACTACAATGTTAGCCAAGAAGCTCTGTACTCCTTGCGGAGATACTTGCTCGCTTGGACACCTGACATGAGTTTGAGACCTTCCGAAGGAGTTTCGCCATACACACAAAGTTAATCACCATTGGCGAGCGAGAAACGAATCATCTTATCGAAGCAAACAACTTCAGCACGATTCTCGCGAAGAAAATCCATGCCTACTATGACGTAAAAACTACCGAGCTGCATCGGAATAAGGTCGATAGGGAAGACGTGATTGTTAAGTTCAAGCGTACAATCACGTAGAACTGAATTGACAGCGACGGTTCTTCTGGCGGCAACTTCAACATCGAACGTCGAGGGGAGATGGGCGCGCTTACGATTAAGGAGCTTTTCGAATTCAAACGATACAAAACAGTTATCTGCTCCAGTATCAAACAAACACAAAGCATATATACCATTCACAAGGAACGTACCATTAACCACATTGTTGTCTGCTTGACCCTGGCGGGCGTTGATGTTGAAAGCACGTCTGCGGGCTGCTGGCTGCTGCTGCTGCTGAGGCTGCTGCTGCTGATGTTGCTGCTGCTGCTGGGGCTCTTGTTTCACTACCCTGTTGGGGCACATGTTTGCAAAGTGGTTGGGATCACCACATGCAAAGCAAGCTCGAGCGTGAGCTACGGGTGCAGGAGCTGCTTGTTGGCCCTGGGGAGCTGGAAGAAGAGCTTGCGGTGTAAGAGCTTGACCTTGAACTGGAGCTGGAGCTTGGCGTGGACCTGTACGGCAGTTTGCGGTGAAGTGGCCGTACATATTGCAATGAACACAGAATCGACATGCGAGACCAACCGGGTGATGATAAGTACAAGTAGGGTAAGGTGGGTGTGGTGCAGTGTATGCACGCTTGGCAGGCAGTGCATTGACCACAGGTGCCGCTACTTGGCGGTGTTGAGGTTACGGTTGGGTAGGTACTGTTTGGAGCGAGGCAGCAGTAACTGCACAGTTCTTGTTGCTAGAGCTGCTGTTGTTCTTTCACTTGTGACGCGAGAGCTTTGAAGATTGCGGTGCGGCGGTAGTGTTAGTGGTGGGAGCAGCGGTGACTTGATGCAGATTCTTAGAGGCTTTGTCGAAATAACCAGCCCTGACTCGCTTATCGTTGATCTCAGTGGCGAGCATGTAGGTTTCCTCGATTGTTGTCGTCTTTGCAGCCTTAACAAAGTCTGCAACACAATCCGGGAGAGCGCGGATATACTTCTTGATCGTAATCTCAGGGGTAGTAACTTCACCCTGACAGATAATACTCAACTACTTGAAGCGAGTAGTTAAACCAGCGTTATCTCCGCCATCCTGCTTAATGTGCCAGAATTCATCCTCAAGCTTTTGGAGTTCATGGGGAGGGCATAACTCTTGCATCATGATGTTCTTTAACTCGTCCCACGACAACCCGAAACCTGCATCGTTTCCTCATTTGTTCCTCTCGGCCGTCCACCAATCTAGAGCGCGGGATTGGAAGACGTCGGTGGCGTTAACAGTGCATAGGTTTTCTGGACAGCCACTCTAGCGTAGGGTGACTTTGATTAAATCAAACCATTGAAACATGGCTGTAGGACCATCTTCCCCGGTAAATTCCTTTGGAAAGCAGGCTTTGAACTGCTTGAAGCTAAAAGCTGCCTTAGGAGTATCGGTCCTGGACTCCTCCGAGGACTTGCTGGCATTCTCATTCAGCTCACTGATGATTTGTGGGATAAATTTTGCCATTTGCTTAGAGACGAGAGCGGCGATTCGTTTGTCATCATGGTTTCGGCGAGCCGAGCGAGATTGGAATGATCCAAACGACGACATTGTCTGCAAGAGACATCGCCATAGGACTCAAACACAATTTCGATTAACCCTAGTATAGTCTAGCGATTTCATCATAAAGCTTAGGAACACATTAATTCACAAAATCACGTAGGCAGATAAACACAGAATCACATAAGCACGTATTCCACGTAAGCATAGTAGCACATAAGCACATAGCTCCCCTAAGCACATATTTTGCACGTATTCACCTATCCTTCACAGCAGCGTATAGCGATTAAGTACAACGATTGCGATTAGCGAGAAGCAATTGCGAATAAAGACCAACGATTTGTTTGCGTTTTGAGATAAATGTGCAGTGCGAGCGGTGCGTGTTGATCAAGCGAACAGCGAAAAGCGAGTAAATCACCAAAACCGAAACACATAAACACATAAAATAACATAAAATTCACATAAATTCGATAAATCACAGAGTTGGCGGCGGCGAAATCCAGAATCGTATCACATAAAATCGAAGGGAGATTGTCCTGGGTTTTGTCGAAGCACGTCTACACACCCAAGTGACACGACTATTCTCAAGGACTTTTAGTGCACACTTTGGCCTTCTGGACTATGCTCTCGCCTCAATTTGGGCGATCGACACGCATCCTTCCAGTACAACGTGACCCAAGTCGTTGGAGTCCATCGAGACTTTGGTGAGAGTTTTGTAAAACCAAAAGTATAGAGCGGAATGGGTCATCAAGGTTCGGGTTTCACCACTGACTTAATGACTACATCCTTGTTTGTGTGATAGAATCACGAGATAGATAAGGAGAATTGCGTCGAAGTATGGATTTCACTCCTGGTTCAACACAAATTCTCTTGCTTATAGTAAAAACAGCGAATCGAACGAGTTATCCGGTCGAGAGTTTGCGGTTTTCACACCTAATCTTAACCAGATCATCCTTTTGTGTGTGCCCAATCTTATGAAAGACTGGTCTTGTGCGGAACTGTAGTATGCGATGTTCGCGCAAGAGTGTAGTGTACGACGAGTTCGAGCGAGAAATAACGAGTAAGCTCGTACAAAACCCACACTGGGTATGCACAAGTCGGTCTGTTGGTACTTAAACTATAGACTAGGTTGTTTCTAAGACATCGACCAGGACTAGGTCGAGTCTTGCCTAATTCCCTATAGTTATGGCTCTGATACCAATCTGTCACACCCCAACCGATGACGGAAACATCGGGGCGCGGCACTAAGCGAAACAAATTGTCCAGGAGAAATCCATAGCAACTAAAATTACCGGATATTTATCATTATGTCCCATACCATAATATATCAAATAAAAGCAGTTATTACAGACATTGTTTTCTCAAAGACATATCAAATGTTCCGACAACTCAGATTTTTATTTACTTTGTTTCTAGACTCCATCCAAGCTTGATTCCAGCAGATAACAAGCAAACATCCTAACCACCTATCACATGCGTTAAAATAAAGTCAATACACATAGTGTAAAGGTGAGCATACAAGTTTAATAGTAATAGTAGAGTTTGAAAGCGCTTATGCATAACCAGCATGTAACATGTTTAATGTGAAGCTAGTATGTTATCGACAATGAAATATGCACAGACAAGACTGCGAGTTGTAGAATGCACAACACATATCACCACTGTGACATGTGAAGAGGTAACCTTAACAACCCATGTCCATGACAGGTGCTGAGTTCAAACTATAGTACTATCGTTGCTAAGGCGTCAGGCAACAATCACTGTATTAACATAACATACAAGCATTCATCGAGTAACACGTAACATGCAATAACGGTCAGCGTATAAATAGTGTTTGCGTTGTGTGATCGATGTGATTTAGAATAAGTAACGTATGTAACACCCAAAAGTGCGTAAAGCAAAAAGGGATCAAGTATACTCACTGCGATAGAAGTTAATGGATTGAAGGGAGCGCTAGAGTGATTAGCCTGAAAAGTTAACGATAGCATAAGTGATGAACGGCGCGTAAAACGGTGCAAAGTGAGCAAGTGTCGGGTGGTAATCTAATCGGATGGCCATTCGATCGGATGTTAATCCGTTTGGATGGTCATCCGATCGGATGGCCATTCGGTCGGATTGAAATTCGTTTGAGAGGGATGTGTTTGTGTATGATGGCTTTGAAGTTTTCGTTGTAGCATTTTGAAAACAGAGAAGTATCTCTACCCTTCAGGTCGATCGATGAAACGGTCATTCGACCGGATAGCGATCCGATTGGCAGGACACTTAATGAGAACAAGTTCACAGCAAGATGGTCACTCGATCGGATAGCAATCCGATCGGATGGCAATCCGTTAGAACTGATGGTCTTTGAAAATTATGAAATTGACTAAGTGTCGAAGTTCTAAATGTCAACTGATCAGATGGTCATTCGATCGGATGGCAATCCGATCGGACGGCAATCCGTTTGACGTTCAGATCTTTTGAAAACTTGAAAATTGTTAGGTGTGGAACCAAGTGCAATCTGATCGGATTGCAGTTCGATCGGATGGCAATCCGATCGAACGGAAATCCGTCCTAATGAATCTGATCGTCTTGACTTGATTTTTTTGAAGGTTTTGCGGTTTGTTCGAGACGGTATGGTAACGTTCTATACAACAGAACCTCGTCAAGTCCCAAGTCGTTCGATCGTATAGGAATCACCCTAATCCAACCAGTTGACTGTTCTTTGACGGTTGTTCATGTTTATCCCGAAATCGGTTGTCTCGTTGGTAGGATCCAGATCTAAGACCGACACTTCACTAGAGAACGAGTAGAAGGCCTAAACTAGCTCCGATTCTATCGGTTTGAGTGCATTGAGTGTAAAAGAAAAGAAAGTAGGAAAAGTATCTTTCAATCCCTTTACCTCCGAAAATGTTTAGATCTATGCGAAAACAATGTTTATTCATGTGGAAATCCTTCAGATCTGAGTTGTTCTTGGTGGAATGAGGCCAAACTTGAAGTTCATAAGAACTCCATGATGACATCACCCTAGAACACCTCTAATCCACTGATTTCACGGTTAAAAGTTAAGATTCAAAGGTGAAAATGATGAAGAAGTGTGTGTAGATCATAGAAGTACAAGATTTGAGTTGAAAACTTACAAGAATCTCCAGAAATCGAGAGAAAGAAGGCCTTGAGCGTGCTGGTCAAGTGAGAGAGAGCTGTCACATCACAAGTGATGTGACAGGGGGGTATTTATAGGTTGCCAAAAAGGGAAAGAAGGGGGCAAGTGTCGGATGGCGTGCCGATCGGATGTCACTCCGATCGGATGGCAATCCGATTGGATGGACATTCGATCGAACGACCATTCGATCGAGCTGCTCCGACGAGTTGCGTTTTGACGTTTCGTTTCGCGTGTTAGGCATTGCGATGCGATAGTATTATCCATTAGTTACACAAATAACCTAACTACTATATCTAACATACAATCACTATAAATAACTTGCGTTTAGCGTTTGCGATTTGAATTGCGTTGCGATAGAATGCGATTGCGACTAAACACCTCAACATAAACATAACATGCACAAGTAACACATAATGGCACACACATGTATAACAATATCCAGAACACACAATTCGAGTTGCGAATGCGATAGCGATGCGATTAGTGATAAGTCGATTAGCGATTAAACCTCGATTATTAATAGATACTCCACATAATACAACTAAAGCGAATAAATGATAGAATTCGATTACAAGTCAAGAAGCACAATCTACTAGTCAAGCAAGGAGTGACAGATCGCAATTAGCAATCTTTTCTTCCTTTGACTTTGACTTTGACTTGTACTTTGACTTTCCAAAAAGCGGGTTGTTACACCATCACCCCCCTGATATCATCCCAAAGAGCCTTTTTTAGAGGGACTTTATGAGGAGCATACACCTTCACAATATTAATAGCTTGATTGCTTCCTTTTAAAGTCCCCATAGTTAATAAAAAGTTTGGATGTTTAAAAGAATTGTGTACCTTGAGAATGCCAGGATCCCACATACTGACCACCCCTCCCGATCTACCATCCGCCGGAACGTGATCCATCTCGAAATTAGCTACTCTCCATGTCACACCCCGATATTTCCACGTATTACCGGTGGGGAGTATCGTGACGTAGTTGATATCATCATAGTCAAACAACACAAATTTAAATGCACAGCGGAAGCAAAAGATATATTCATTTCAACTTTAATAAATTGTAACATTAAGTATCACAAAATAGTTGAAACAGATCCACAGGCGGATTAAAATAAAAAGGAAACATTGTTCAACAGTTTTATGACATCCAAGCTTGCGAGACTTATTGTGGATGCTAGGAGAAAGCCAGCCTATTTCGAGTAGTACCTGCACTTAACCTTTTTGGGAAAATAAGTCAGTTTACACTGGTAAATACAATTAACTGACTCGTTTTGAAAAGGTTTAATAAAGTTGATTTGAATGCACGTGGCAAAAAACTTTTATAACTTGGGATAATTATTTATATATATAATCTTGTAAAAGAATTACATGTTTCTTATGCGTTCAGTAGCCCGGGCTGAACACCGGGTTAAAGATTAATAGACACACCACATGATATAGTCCCGCGGCGGGTTATTCCCGAAACCGGCAGTTATACCTCATTATTAATTTATGCACTGTCGGGTGTACGCCTACACCCCGTGCTTAGGTCGTGGCCATTTCGTAAAATGATGCCAAGGATATCCGAGACATGGTCATTAACCCCCCAAAGGCTTTAAGCAAACAAAACAATTAAAACGGGTTATTTCAATAAATTAACCTCCATTCGATTAAAGATTCAATGCCCGACCAAGCGGTATTTTATATACCATACCCCAAACCCGTATAGGGAAAATAAGTTAAAAGTATTTACCTGAGCTAAATATAAATTCAATCCCAGCCGTATATCAAATCAGCAAGTACAGATAGCTTTTACTGGGCTCCTAAATCTGGAACGAAGGTTTTTAATAACCTATTAGAATCCTAACGGGTCTTTAATTAAGTTTAGACTTAGACCGGTTAGTTTTCAAAAAGGAAGACATGGTTCAAACGCATGATAAAGCGAGGACCGGTTTAGAATGCGGTTTTGACCCGACAAGCTTGTATGCTTGTTTAATATGGGTAACTTAAACACATTCTGGATTTTGAGATGAAAACGATATGGTTTGACCCTTTTCGGCTAATATATGCAGACTAGTTACATAAGCCGATCCAAACGCGAAAAGTGCGTAACGGGTAACCATATGAGTCATATACAAGTTTCCTAAGTTAATATGCCTTAAATATGTTGTGACATCAGTAAGATATCTTCTATTATGCCGAAAACGGATTTAAACTCAAATTACGCCCCGTAGGGGTATTTTGGTCATTTTAAAGGTTATAAAAGAGTTTAAATATAAATCTGAGTTTCGGGTCTGATGTAATCAGTAAAAATACCTAATTTACTAAGTTATATCAGTAGGTTATAACCTATGTGTGAAATTTATTATCTCTAACCGTACTATGCACCGAAGGGGCATTTTGGTAATTTTACTTACGCCTAAAAGGTCAAAACTGGAAATCTGAGTTTAAAACTTTTGCTTAATGTTAATATAAAAAAAATACTGAAATTATCAGTAGGCATCAAACCTTATATGTTTAAAATAGTTTTAATACATACTATGCGTTAAAAACGCTTAAAAAGGCGATTTGGAACTATTTCCGGGTTTTTAAGGGAAAGCTGATATTTTTGTTATTCCAGAAGGCTCAAAATATTTTATTTATCATTTAAAATCAGTAGCAAAAGGTTTGGAATCAAAATGATTTGTAAAACTCATTTTATAGCCCAAAAGGGCAAAACCGGAAATTACCGAATCAAGCTTAGAACTCTATTTTATGCTCAGCCTAATATTAAATAAAAATCTCCAAAAATCCCAAAATATTATTTTATATCAGTAGGTAAAAAGTTTGGTATTAAAAATCGGGTTTAGATAGGCTATATGCTAATTACGCCGTTTATTTAATAAAAAGCTTTTTAATTACGCTAATGAGCATAACTCCTAATCTAGACCTCAAACTGATGTCAAATTTTAGGGACAACTTTATAAATAAGTAACTAAGGTTTCCATTCTTTTATATTTTCAAAAATCACGTTTTAAGGTTAAAAGGGCATAATAGTCAATATTTAAGCACTTAACGAAAACATGCATATGAATCGGATAACTAATGAACCAAGTTGTATAATCACAGAGGGTTATACTTATATGAAACCTGGTCCTAATAAGGCTCTAAGGCATTTCTAAAACATGCTACAATGGGTCAGAACTGAAAGTCAAAGCAAAAGTCAAATTATGCGACTTTCGGTTCCGAACCGAGCCTAAACTGAAAATTGTCGGGTTGAACATGTTTAGACATGTTTCTACATTTATTACCAAGTTATATTAATGATAAAACAGGTTGCATAGGTTCTACATTGCTAATTATGCATTAATTTGAAAATAAGCTTTCTGTTGACTTTTTAATATCAAGTTTGACCCGACAATTGACCTAGTTAGAGTGGGAATCAGAGAGTACCCTTTTAAGGGTTTATTACCCACATAATTACCAACTTATAGGTACTTTCAATTCGAGATTTGACTGAACAATTATTGATTAATCTCTAAGTCAAACCTTAATTACGATGGTTTGACTTTTAGCTAATTAACTAAGCTAAACTGAATTAAGAAGGATTAAGGACACTTACAAAGGTCCTAAGTATGATTTGGAACTTAAGGGAACTTTCTTGCTGACCAGAGGAGATCCAGAGACCATCTTGAAGTGAGTTGCAAATGAAAGACCAAATGTTGCAACAAGAGGTTCTCTCATATAGTGACTTTGATGCATCAAGATCACTCTAAATCAGTCTACAATTGTTGTAAGATGTTCCCAGGTGTCCCTATGATGCTAAAAACCGGTTATAGGGCCCCTGATTTTCGAATACCACTCTTATAAGGCGGTGTAACTTGTTTAACAGCCATCTGTCCAAAATTCTGCCCAGATACCAGTCTTACGGACCGTAAGCTCTTGGCTTTGCGGTCCGTAACCGACTCTCCTCTGTTGTGCCCAGATATGCTCTTGCGGACCATAAGCCTAAGCGGATACGGTCTGTATCCGATTGTCAGAAATTATCGCCCAGTTCTGCTCCCTTACGGACCGTAAGGGTTCACCTTTGCGGTCCGTAAGTCTTCATCAGAGGACAAAAACTTATTAACTTTGAGGTCTTGACCATGCAACTTTACCACTTTGAATCTTATGCTTTAAATCAGTAGAGGGACCATGTAGACAGGCCTTGCATGTCCTTGCATGTGTTGCCATGCACATAAGGTTTCTTGGACATATCTAAGAAGGTTTTTAAATATGAATCTTGTCGTAAGTGCACTTAGAATCCTATCATTTGCAACTTGGATTTATCATTTATCAGAAATGACCGGATTTGAACATATCAGATGTTTACAAAACAGATTAGGGTCTTGGGATTCATATTTAGGTCGCTCAGAGGTATTAATTAACATGTCGACACTTTTAAATCCTACCATTAATCTTTTGACTTGATCTGGGTTTATAACACGTTTGCCTTACATGACACGTGTCTTTATTTTATTGGACACCAAATTACGAGGTGTTACATCCTCACCCCCTTAAAAGAAATCTCGACCCCGAGATTTATTGGAACAAATGAGGGTAATTTTCTTTCATTGTGGACTCTACCTCCCACGTATACTCGGGACCTCTACGAGCATCCCATTTGACTTTTACAATCGGTACTTGCTTCCTTCGAAGCTTCTTAACCTGTCGATCCTCGATTGACAAAGGTTTCTCAATAAACTTTAAGCTCTCATCTATGTGCACATCCTTATGTGACATGACTAGTGACTCATCTGCTAGGCATTTCTTCAGATTGCAGATGTGGAACACATTGTGAATACCACTGAGCTCTTCAGGTAAGTTTAACTTATAAGCCACTGTTCCCACACATTCGATGATCTCGAATGGTCCTATATACCTTGGGCTTAACTTACCTTTCTTACCAAATCGCATCACCCCTTTCCAGGGTGATACCTTAAACAGAACTTTATCACCAACCTCAAACCTTAGAGGCTTTCGCCTTTTATTAGCATAACTCTTATGCCTATCTCTGGCAGCTTTCAGGCGGTCGCGAATCTGGACAATCTTGTCCGTCGTTTCAAAGACTATATCAGGTCCTGATAATTGAGTTTCCCCTACTTCTGCCCAACAAATAGGCGTTCTGCATTTCCTACCATATAATGCCTCAAAAGGCGCAGCCTGAATGCTTGTATGGTAGCTATTGTTATAGGAGAACTCGATCAATGCCAGGTGGTTATCCCAACTACCACCTAAATCAATCACACATGCACGAAGCATGTCTTCCAGAGTTTGGATTGTATGCTCACTTTGCCCATCTGTCTGTGGGTGGTAAGCCGTACTAAAATTTAAGCACGTGCCCAAAGACTGTTGGAAACTTTTCCAAAAATGTGATGTGTATCTGGTATCTCTTTAAGAGATTATTGACACTGGTACACCATGCAGAGATACAATCTTATCTACGTACAATTGGGCTAACATGTCGGAGCTATAAGTCTCTTTGATGGGCAGGAAATATGCTGACTTAGTCAATCTATCTACGATTACCCATATAGTATCATTTCCTTTCTTTGTTTTTGGTAACTTGGTGATAAAATCCATTGTCACCATTTCCCACTTCCAGGTGGGAAGTTCAGGCTGTTGTAGCAAACCTGACGGCTTTTGATGTTCGGCTTTAACTTGGGCGCACGTCAAACATTTGGCTACATAAGTAGCTATAGACTTCTTCAAGCTTATCCACCAATAGTTTGCCTTTAGATCCTGGTACATCTTATCAGCTCCAGGATGAATGGAGTATTTAGAACTGTAGGCTTCCTGGAGGATAACATCCCGAAGTCCTCCATAAGCTGGAACCCATATTCGTCCATTTAACCTTAGGATTCCGTCCTTGCCATAGGATAACTGCTCTTCAGTTACTCCTAGATTTTCATCAGGATAGTTAGCTTCCAACATAGCTTCCTTCTGTGCAGCTAACAACCTTTCGTTCAAACTATTCTTTATCTCAATGCTCTTAGCATTGATTCTTATAGGTTTCACTCTTTCCTTTCTACTTAAGGCATCGGCAACCACATTTGCCTTGCCTGGATGGTATCTTATCTCACAGTCATAATCATTCAAGGTTTCCATCCAACGTCGCTGCCTCATGTTCAAATCCTTCTGGTTGAACAGATGTTGAAGACTTTTGTGATCTGAAAAGATCACACACTTGGTTCCATACAAGTAATGCCTCCACAGTTTCAGTGCAAATACAACAGCACCCAACTCCAAGTCATGGGTGGTGTAATTCTTCTCATCCACTTTTAATTGTCGTGAAGCATATGCAATAACTTTGCCTTTCTACATAAGCACACATCCCATACCTGTGTGCGATGCATCATAATATACCACGAATTCTTCTATTCCATCAGGCAATGTTAACACTGGTGCGTTGCTCAACTTTTGCTTAAGAATGTCAAAGGATTCCTGCTGCTTAGGGCCCCAATCAAACTTAATATTCTTACGCGTCAACGAAGTTAGGGGCGCAGCAATCCTTGAGAAGTTTTCAATAAATCGTCTATAATATCCTGCTAACCCTAGAAAGCTACGAATCTCTGTAGGCGTCTTGGGCTCTTGCCAGTTTGTAATAGCTTCAATTTTAGCGGGATCCACTTGGATACCACGCTCACTAACAACATGTCCAAGGAATTGGACTTCTCGAAGCCAAAATTCACACTTTGAAAATTTTGCATAGAGCTTTTCTTGTTGAAGCAGCTTAAGAATGCAACGGAGGTATTTCTCATGGTCAGCTTGGCTTTTCGAGTAAATGAGAATGTCGTCGATGAAAACGATGACAAATTTATCCAAGTAAGGCTTGCAGACGCGATTCATGAGATCCATGAATGCGGCAGGTGCATTAGTTAGTCCAAAAGGCATCACTAGGAACTCGTAATGACCATAACGAGTCCTAAATGCAGTCTTATGTACATCTTCATCTTTAACCTTAAATTGATGATAGCCTGACCTCAAATCGATCTTAGAGAAGTAACTTGCCCCTTGCAGTTGATCGAACAGATCGTCGATCCTGGGCAATGGATATAATTCTTGATAGTGACCTTGTTAAGCTCACAGTAATCGATGCACAGACGCATCGATCCATCCTTCTTTTTGACAAATAGAATTGGCACTCCCCAAGGAGACGAACTAGGTCTAATGAAACCTTTGACTAGAAATTCATCTAGTTGTGTCCTCAATTCCTTCATCTCTGTTGGTGCCAACCTATAAGGCGCTATCGCAACAGGTGCTGCTCCAGGGATGATGTCAATTCTGAATTCTACTTGCCTATCTGGTGGTAAACCAGGTAGTTCTTCTGGGAAAACTTTAGGGTACTCAGAAATGACTGGAATATCTTCAATCTTGGGTTTCTGCTCATCAATAGTCACTTGTGCCATGTAAATGACACAACCCTTCTTCAAGCATCTAGATGCCTTGAGCATACACACTTGCTCAGGCAGTCCATACTGGGTATCTCCCTGAATGGTAACTGGCTCACCAGACGGAGTCTTGATCACCACTTACTTTTTATTGCACACTATCTGGGCTTGGTTACGAGATAACCAATCCATTCCTATAACTATGTCAAAACTGGCTAATTTCAAAGGAAGTATGGACAATGGAAAGGAGTGGTTCCTAATGGATATGAAACATCCATCTAACACGGTTGAGGCGGTTTCTAAGGTACCATTAGCTAATTCCACCTCATATTTCACACTCAGGGTTTTAACAGGCAAAATCAGTAATTTGCAAAACTTATTATCTACGAATGATTTATCTACTCCTGAATCAAATAGCACTCTTGCATAAACATCATTTATGAGGAAAGTACCTGTGATCACATTGTCGTCCTGAACAGCTTCCTTTGCATCCATTCGAAAAACCCTTGCATTAGTCTTTTTCCCATCCTCAGTTTTCTTGGCGATCTTTGGGCAATTGGACTTGATGTGTCCTTTTTCACTGCAGTTGTAGCACGTAGCATCCTTGATTTTCTTACAGTCTAAGGTCTTGTGCTCAGAAGACTTGCAAATCCCACAAGCTCTCGGTTGTGACTGGGATTTCGACTCGAATCTGCACCTTCCAAATGGTGCTTCTTACAAACCTTACACTTGGGTTTATCACCCGTCTGTTGACCGTCTTTCCTAGATCCAGAACCCTTTTTGTGATCATGGTTTCCCTTATGTCTCTTGTCTGAACATCGTGAGTTGTCATCCTCACACTTCCTCTTGCCTTCTTCCGAATTCCTGAGCGATCTTAGCCTGACCGCGTCCAAGGTAAGAGACAGAGATAGATCAGCTGCTAACCTAAAAGTAGCAGGTCTGGACGCCTTAACACTGGCTTTGATTTCTGGGGCTAAACCCCCACTGAAGCGAGCAATCCTTTTGGGTTCCAGGGTTACGAGATACGGAACCAGCCTAGACAGGGTATTGAAACTGGTGAGGTAAGCTTGACAATCTAAATTCTTCATCACCAATGATAAGAAATCTGATTCAATTCTTTCAACCTCATGCTGCGGGCAATAATTCTCCTTAATGAGAGCAACGAACTGATCCCATGACAAATTGTAGAGCGGGATCTTTCCAGCAGCTTGAATGAGAGACTTCCACCATGCTAATGCCTCTCCCTTGAACGATTGGGATACATACTTCACTACATCCTTCTCAGCACAACCACTGATGTCAACCACTGTGTCCATTTCATCTAACCAAGTCATACAATCAATTGCCCCTTTCTCCCCAGTGAAATCCCGGGGTTTGCAGGAAACAAAGTACTTATAGGTACAGGACTTGGTACGTGGTTTATCATCAAACACTATCCTTTTAGATGGAACACTGTTTTGATTAGATGAATGTCGATCATCATCTTTCTTTGGCTCATCCTTCTTAGAGGGTGGCTTGCTATGAGCCTCCGAATGAGTCTTAGGCTTGGGGTGTGATGCGGATAGGGTCCTACTTCGAGTCCCGCTAGATTCATTATACTGTTGTTCTATAGCTTTTATAACAGCATTATCTACTAATGCTTGCAGCTCCGCACTGGTCACATGTATCTTAGTATTTTCATGGTTTTCCACCGGATGACTGTTTACCTCTTCTGACCTAGCCATCTAGCTTTAATTGCTACATAAAATCAAATAAGGGCAAGGTTTATATAGAAGCTTATACAGTTTTATTGTTTTTGACAATTTATTAACCATGGTTTTTAATAGCCATTTCTGTTAATTTGTTAAATATATAATTATTCAGGATCTTTATCATAATCCTAAATTATAAGTTAGTAATAGTGCAAAAGGCCTAGTCACGTAGACAAGTTTTAGTTTATATGCCCCAGTTTTTTTTTGGAACCGAGGCATTAAGGTGTGAATCCGAGTTCATTACCTTTTCTTGACAGGGAGTTGTAGGCTACCACTGTCTTTAGTCCCAGAGGACGTTAATTACAGCCCGTTGGCACTTCATCCTTAAGGGATGATTATATAAATAAGGGAATTTAGAATAACCCAAATTAAAAAAGACTTATGTGATTTTATTGAATTACATTTGTCAAGCATGTTAATATGCTTTCAGATGTTTACAAGGTTTTGAATCTTTTGAATAGGTTTTACCATCTTGGCCATGTCTGCAATGACATTTAGGCTAGGTTTTACCTTTAAGATTCTTTTTAGTATTAAACGCAGAACAACCCTATATTGAGAGGTTAATAAGGATCTGAATCTAATTGAGGAACTACCATCTTGGCCCTGTCTTAAGGTGACATATGGCTAGGTGTAATAACTCTCATTAAAAAGTCCTAATTATTAAGTTAATTTATCCAATAGGAAACCCTAATTGAGAAACCCAAGTGATTTTGTACAAACCCTAAAATTTTCAGAACAATCAGAATCAGGATCAGGGCCCCTAAAACTCAGGGGGGGGGGGGGGTAAACCCTAGTTACGATTATCTACATAAAACGCTGTCAAAATTTAATTTTACGAATCCGTCAACTCAGCAAGCCTAGTTAGGGACGTGGCTACCCTATGGAAATAGGTGACCCCTCGCGCCACGCGACGCCCCCAGGGGTACCCCTCGCGTCACGCGAGGGGGGTCAAAATTTACCTATAAATAGTAGACTTTGGGACTGGAATTTGGGCACTTGAACGACGTTAAAACTCAAAATATACGCTGAGTTATAGCAGAAACAGTTCAAAACACACACGATCACTAATTGCTGCCGCAAAACAGGGTAATAACTCGATCGCTGATACGATTCAATGTCTGATCGATTAAACTATCCAATGGATGTTTAAGTGCTGCCCACATTAGGGTTTATGCTTTGTCATTCGTCGTTAAATCGATGGATGTTTAAGTATCGCACTTTGTCATTCGATGTGAGGGTTTAATCTCGTGACTTATCGTAAATGCTGTATTAAGTTACTAACCGAGTTGTGTGCATGATATTAAACTAGGTTAAAAGGCTAATCAGTAGGCTAGGCTCTGCTCAAATAAATCTGCAATGTGAGTCATTCTCTTTTTATCAAAATTGTTTATAAAAGCATGTTTATTTTCAAGGTTATAAGTACAGTGATTAAGTTTATGTAATCACCAAGTTACAGCCGATATGTGGGGTTTTGTATACATTACTTGATAAACTTCACCATTGGACAACGAGTTAGCCAAGGGGTGATATGACCATAGTCACAGACACCATCGGGCTAAGAGGCTACCGATGGATGTTCGAGTGACAAATACTGTGGGTAGTTGGTTGATATCTGGAAACATTGTAATCTCTCTTAATACTGTAAATTATAACAAATGGGTCATTTTAGTAAATAGAATGATTCACCAGTATTTCCCGCTGACAAAACCTTTTTCAAACATGTTTCAGGTGATCTATTGTGATCCAAGAAAAGTGCCGTGAAGCACTACAAGCTTAAGGAAGTGGCTCAATATAAAATAAAGAAACATGTTTTGTAAAATAAAGATTTCTCCGTGAAATATTATGATTGTAAATTTTCGGGTTTTATCCCGAGGTGTGAAATAAAATAATCGGGAAAATTGCAGTTTTAAAAATATCCTGATGAAAACTTCCGCTGTTAAATAAATACCACGGGATTTTCTGTCCCGCGGCTCCTGAAACGGGTAAAACCGGGTCGGGGGCCGTAACAGAAAAAGGTGGTATCAGAGCCACTAATTTAAGCCTATTAAGTATTTAGAAATACTTAAATTTACTAATTGCTATTTTTTGTGATTATGTATTTTATTAATTGAATATTTGTGTACAGTATGGGTAAGCAAAAGTTGTCAAACATCTATCTTAAATTAGATAGGTCATCCAACGAGAAGGGAAGTTCATCCCAAACCAAATCCTCAAATCACTCTGTAATTCCTGAAGAAGGAATATTTGTGCGAAAGGCACAATATGAGGAACCACTTTCTCCTAATAAAAGAAACTTAATTTTAAAGAAAAGTCAGGAGAAAATAAAGAAATTCCGAGAAAAGAAGATTAAACAGGAAACCCAGGAATTAACCATTAAAACACCTTGGGATGACAAGTTAGATGAGAAATGGGCAGATCTTTATATGCTAGCTACTGTAGCAGTTAATGCAAATCTTTAAATAATTTGACCCAAGTCTTAGCACCTTTATCACCTACAGTACAAAAACCTTATTCAGTAAATAAATAAATTTACAATAAAAACCTCGTGTGTTTTAGTTTTCAAATGTTTTGTAGTTACCCAGTCTGAAATAATATTTAAAGGTTTTCTATGAAATTTTGTTATAAATTTTTAAATTAGTAATTGTGTGTATTTTGCATAACATCATGAGTGACTTGTCTGACGCCCTTCAGAACTTAAATCTCTATCCGGTAAAAATAGAGGTTTCCAGAGATTTCAATAGGTATATACCAGATATAGAAGAACCTATTGAATTCAATGCTCCACCTCCAGAGAAACCCAAGCCCAAGAAAAGAAAGACATTCGTGGGATGGAGACGTGTGCGTAGGAGGAAACCTGCCACTAGAAAGATGCCTAAAATAGAAAATCCCTTAGACAAAGGGAAGGGGATTGAAGTCGGGGAAGAGTCTAGGCAGATGGGATTACAGTTTGATGAATATTCTAAGCAAATAGAAATGGAGATTGGGAGAGGTTCTAAACAAACCCAGGCAGAAATTGGAGAAAGTTCTAAGCAAACCCAGGAAATGACATTACAAGAGGAGCTAGATTTTATGTTGGCAAGCTGTGATACTATTAAGCCGGTCAATACAAATGTTTTTACTCATCCTATTGAAACTCAACTCCCTATAAACTTAGAACCAGCAATCCTAGAACCTATAATCCACACCCAACCTCTGGGAATGGATGAATGGTGGACGAATGATTGGCAATTCCAAAACCTGCTTAACAGTCCTTATTCCTTTCTTCCTCAATTCGACCCAGAACCTATACCTAACCCACCTATGAGTAATGAGAATTTAGCCAAACTCCGCCACTTTGGCGAAGAACTGGTGGATGCAGGAAATAGGATCAGGGAAGTAGGAGAGCAGATCTCCTGGAAGTACGATGAGAGGGAACGCCATTACTAAAATAACAAATGACGAAGGATAGTAGGTTGTGAAAATATGGTTGTAAATAAACAAGTAAAATATAGCTTGTGAAATAACCTAAAATAAAACTTGTGTAAGATAATGGTGTGTATTGATGCATACTATTAAATATAAATGGAAATCGAGAAATCGATAATTTTGGCTATATGTGTGTATTTGAAATTTATATGATTGTTTTATGTATAATTGTTATTTAATCAATACTAATAAATTATATATATATATATATATATATATATATTATCAGATGGAAAATGCTAATAATGAACCAGTTAACGAGGTTAATCAATCTGAGCAACACCAGGAGGATCAATTTCTAAATAGGCAGGATATAGAAAATATCGTTGCTCAGGGAATAGCCAACGCTATTCCAGCAATAGTTACTGCTGTAAAAAAATCCAATCGAACCTCAACAAATCATTCCTAGCAAACGTATTTCAGAAGATAACTTCAGTAATAGTGTAAATGGAGGCGGTAATCATACTAATCACGATAATAATCCACGGCAGGCTCCGCTCCCTAAGAAAATGAAAGCTGCAACACCTGGTTGCACTTACAAAGAATTTCTTGCTTGAAAACCCGCTGAATTTGCAGGCAATGAAGGAGCGACTGCGGCACTGCGTTGGTTAGAGAAAACCGAGGCAGTAATTACCATAAGAAAATGTGCCAAGGACGATCAGGTCATGTACGCGTCAAATCTTTTTAAAGAAGGGGCGCTAGAATGGTGGAACACGGTGCTACAAGCAAAAGGAAGAATGATGGCGTATGCTATTAATTGGGAAGAATTTAAGAGTCTTGTAGAAAGAAAATTCTGTCCCGAATATGAAAAAGATCAAATGGCGAATAAGTTCTTAAACCATCGAATGATGGGTGTAGATTGTCGCGGTTATACTTCGACATTCTTTGAATATGCTAGAGTGGTACCAACACTGGCTTCGCCAGAACCGGTACTCATTTCTCGCTATATTTGGGGACTAATTAGTGAAATCCGTAACATCGTTAAGGCTGCTAGACCTCGTACTATTGATGATGCTGTGGAATTAGCTAATACCCTAACTAATGAATTGATACGCACAAGAGATGAAAACAAGAAGAAGGAATTGGCTCAGAAAATTACCCAAGGATTTCGTGTGGGTAATAATAGCAGTTTCAAGAGAAGAGGAACAGGGCAATTTTCAAATCCTCCGTTCTGCGGGAATTGCAAAAAGAAACATTATGGAAGATGTAATGTAACCTGTAATTTTTGCAAAATGGTAGGACATCGTGAAGAAGATTGCAGAAAGAAAACAAGAGTCTGCTATAACTGTGGAGAAACAGGACATTTTAAACCAGAATGCCCCAAGTTGGTTAAACCAGCAGACAACAAAGCCAAGACGGCCGATGGAGCTACCAAGAAGAATGTTAGAGCATTCCAGCTAACCACTCAAGAAGCAGAACTCATCCCAGATGTGATAGCTGGTACGTTCTTAGTTCACAACATTTATGCAAAAGTATTATTTGACTCTGGTGCAAACCAAAGTTTTATCAATACTTCGTTCTGCCAAGCTCTTAATTTACCCTTAACCAAACTTAGGCAGATTCTTACAGTCGAAACGGCAGACGGAAATTCTGTTAGCATAGATAAAGTTTTGCAAAAGGAAAATATAGAACTCTCAGGTCATAAATTCTTTGCAAACCTATTACCTATGAAATTAGTCGAATTTGATGTTGTGTTAGGAATGGATTGGTTAGTAGCCAACCATGCTCGAATTCTTTGTGATCAGAATTCCATAGAAATTCAGGCACCCACCAGAGAAGTCATTATTATTACAGGAGATAAACCGCGTAAGCCTATGAAGTTCATATCAGTAATGAAAGTTGCTAGTTATGAACGAAAGCAAGGAATAGTATATATGGTTTCAGTAATTATTAGTACTAAGGGTAAAGAACTTAAGGAGATTCCTGTAGTCTCAGAATACCCATATATATTTCCAGAAGATTTACCAGGGTTACCACCAGATAGGGAGGTAGAATTTAGAATTCATCTAATTCCAGGAACTATACCGATAGTCAAGGCACCTTATCGATTAGCACCCACAGAAATGTTAGAACTGAAAAAGCAATTAGATGAATTACTAAGTAAAGGTTTCATACAACCTAGTTCATCCCCGTGGGGAGCACCAGTGTTGTTTGTAAAGAAGAAGGATGGTTCAATGAGAATGTGTATTGATTATAGAGAATTGAATAAAGTTACAATTAAGAATCGATACCCATTACCTAGGATTGATGATCTATACGATCAACTTCAAGGAGCTAGATATTTTTCTAAGATTGATTTACGCTCCGGATATCATCAGTTGAAGGTACAAGAAGAAGATATACCTAAGACTGCTTTCAGAACTAGGTATGGTCATTACGAGTTTACAGTCATGCCCTTCGGATTAACGAATGCACCTGCAGCATTCATGGACATGATGAATAGGATTTGTAAACCGTATTTGGATAAATTTGTAATTGTTTTCATCGACGATATAATTATTTATTCCAAAAGTCAAGACGAACATAGTCAGCACTTACATGCACTCTTAACTTTGTTAAGAAAAGAAAAGCTTTACGCCAAATTCTCAAAGTGTGAATTTTGGTTGCAAGAAGTGCAATTTTTAGGACACATGGTGAATCACGAAGGGATTCATGTAGATCCTGCTAAAATAGAGGCAATTACCAAATGGAAGGTTCCACAATCCGCAATGGAAATTAGAAGTTTTATAGGTTTAGCTGGATATTATAGATGGTTTATTAAGGATTTTTCAAAGATAGCTGTACCATTAACTAAGCTAACCTGTAAAGCAGTTAAGTTTGAATGGGGAACTAAGCAAGAAGAAGCCTTTAGGATCTTGAAACAGAAATTAACCAATGCTCCAATCTTAGCCTTACCAGAAGGAACTGAACATTTTGAAGTATATTGTGATGCTTCAAAACTAGGATTTGGATGTGTACTGATGCAACGCAAGAAAGTAATTGCGTATGCTTCAAGACAATTGAAAAAGCACGAAGAAAACTATACAACTCATGATTTAGAATTAGGAGCTGTAATTTTTGCCCTTAAAAATTGGAGACATTATCTGTATGGAAGTAGGTTTACTGTCTATACAGATCACAAAAGTTTAAGATATATATTTGGGCAAAAAGAGTTAAACATGAGGCAAAGGAGATGGATGGAAATCCTAAGTGACTACGACTGTGATATTCAATATCATGAAGGAAAGGCAAATGTAGTTGCAGATACCTTAAGTCGTAAATATCATGAAAAGCAAAAACGAGTTCGTGCTCTCAGATTAAATCTACAATTAGATTTAATGAAACAAATAAAAGATGTTCAAGAAATAGCAATCAAGGATGATGCTGAAGGAATGAAGGGACGAATAAAAGAATTAGAACAAGGAGTTGATGGAATTTGGAGATTCCATAAAAGCAGAATTTGGGTACCTAAACAGGGAGAATTAAGAAATAAGATTTTGGAAGAAGCTCATAGATCTAGGTATACTATACACCCGGGAAACAATAAGATGTACCAAGATTTAAGAAATAACTTTTGGTGGATAGGAATGAAAAAGGATATAGCCCGATATGTTTCTAAGTGTCTTACTTGTTCACAAGTTAAGGCAGAACATCAAAAACCTTCAGGTCTACTACAACAATTAGAGATGCCTGTATGGAAATGGGAACTCATAACAATGGATTTTGTTACTAAGTTACCCAAAACCAGAAAAGGTAATGATGCAATTTGGGTAATTGTAGATCGATTAACCAAATCAGCTCACTTTCTACCAATGAAAGAAACCTTTAGCATGGAAAGATTGGCAAAGTTGTATGTAGATGAAGTCGTATCCTTACATGGAGTTCCACTCTCCATTGTATCAGATAGGGATAGTCGTTTCACTTCTCATTTTTGGACTAGTTTCCAAGAAGCAATGGGAACTCGACTAAACCTAAGCACTGCATATCATCCTCAAACAGACGGGCAAAGTGAAAGGACGATCCAAACTCTAGAAGACATGCTCAGAGCATGTGTGGTAGATTTTGGTGGAAATTGGGACGATCATTTACCTCTGATAGAATTCTCCTATAACAATAGTTATCATTCAAGTATTGAAACTGCCCCATTCGAAGCACTGTATGGACGAAAATGCCGAACTCCAGTTTGTTGGGCAGAAATAGGAGAAAGTCAATTATCAGGTCCTGAAATAGTGCAAGAGACGACCGACAAAATTTCTCAAATCAAAGAAAGACTGAAGACGGCTCGAGATCGTCAAAAGAGTTATGCAGACAATAGATGTAAACCACTCGAATTTCAAGTTGGAGACAAAGTACTATTAAAAGTTTCTCCTTGGAAAGGAGTTGTTCGATTCGGAAAGAAAGGAAAGCTAAGTCCAAGGTACGTAGGACCATTTCCAGTGATCCAACGTATAGGACCAGTTGCTTATCGATTACAACTACCAGAAGAACTAGCTGGAGTACATGATGTATTTCATGTATCCAATCTCAAGAAATGTTTATCAGACGAATCACTGGTAGTACCTCTTCGAGATATAGAGGTAAACGAAAATTTAAAGTTTGTGGAGAAGCCACTACAAATATAAGATCGAAAGATCAAATTTCTCAAACACAAACGATTAGTACTTGTCAAAGTCAAGTGGGATTCAAAGAGAGGAGCTGAATATACTTGGGAGCTGGAATCAGAAATGAAGCGAAAGTATCCTCATTTATTCCAGTAAATCTCGAGGACGAGATTTTTATTAAGGTAGGGAGAATGTAACAACTCTCATTAAAAAGTCCTAATTATTAAGTTAATTTATCCAATAGGAAACCCTAATTGAGAAACCCAAGTGATTTTGTACAAACCCTAAAATTTTCAGAACAATCAGAATCAGGATCAGGGCCCCTAAAACTCGGGGGGGGGGGGGGGGGGGGTAAACCCTAGTTACGATTATCTACATAAAACGCTGTCAAAATTTAATTTTACGAATCCGTCAACTCAGCAAGCCTAGTTAGGGACGTGGCTACCCTATGGAAATAGGTGACCCCTCGCGCCACGCGACGCCCCCAGGGGTACCCCTCGCGTCACGCGAGGGGGGTCAAAATTTACCTATAAATAGTAGACTTTGGGACTGGAATTTGGGCACTTGAACGACGTTAAAACTCAAAATATACGCCGAGTTATAGCAGAAACAGTTCAAAACACACACGATCACTAATTGCTGCCGTAAAACAGGGTAATAACTCGATCGCTGATATGATTCAATGTCCGATCGATTAAACTATCCAATGGATGTTTAAGTGCTGCCCACATTAGGGTTTATGCTTTGTCATTCGTCGTTAAATCGATGGATGTTTAAGTATCGCACTTTGTCATTCGATGTGAGGGTTTAATCTCGTGAGTTATCGTAAATGCTGTATTAAGTTACTAACCGAGTTGTGTGCATGATATTAAACTAGGTTAAAAGGCTAATCAGTAGGCTAGGCTCTGCTCAAATAAATCTGCAATGTGAGTCATTCTCTTTTTATCAAAATTGTTTATAAAAGCATGTTTATTTTCAAGGTTATAAGTACAGTGATTAAGTTTATGTAATCACCAAGTTACAGCCGATATGTGGGGTTTTGTATACATTACTTGATAAACTTCACCATTGGACAACGAGTTAGCCAAGGGGTGATATGACCATAGTCACAGACACCATCGGGCTAAGAGGCTACCGATGGATGTTCGAGTGACAAATACTGTGGGTAGTTGGTTGATATCTGGAAACATTGTAATCTCTCTTAATACTGTAAATTATAACAAATGGGTCATTTTAGTAAATAGAATGATTCACCAGTATTTCCCGCTGACAAAACCTTTTTCAAACATGTTTCAGGTGATCTATTGTGATCCAAGAAAACTGCCGTGAAGCACTACAAGCTTAAGGAAGTGGCTCAATATAAAATAAAGAAACATGTTTTGTAAAATAAAGATTTCTCCGTGAAATCTTATGATTGTAAATTTTCGGGTTTTATCCCGAGGTGTGAAATAAAATAATCGGGAAAATTGCAGTTTTAAAAAGATCCTGATGAAAACTTCCGTTGTTAAATAAATACCACGGGATTTTCTGTCCCGCGGCTCCTGAAACGGGTAAAACCGGGTCGGGGGCCGTGACACTAGGTCTTGTCCTTTTTAGATTTTGCCATTTTATCATAATGGTAGATCTTTTAGTGGGAATGTTATTTTTTTTATTTCACATTTTATGTTTATGCACATATTTAATAAAAAGAAAATTTAAATTAACCATTCCAAAAAAATTTAACAAGTACAATTTTGCCCTAAACGGGACTTCTACTGAAATAACATGCCCACGCAGGGGCTTAAACAACAAACATACCCACACAGGGGTCAACAGAAAAACATGCCCACGCGGAGGCAGAATACAAAAAGACATACCCTCGCAGGGGTTAAACAAAAAGGCATGCCCACACAGGGGCTGGATTGGAAATAAGGACATACAACCAACAATTTAAAGGATTTAATGGTCCTTCTTGCTTTTTCCTTTTATTAAACTTGCCAATCCCTTAAAGAATCCCTGGTTGTTTCTTTGGTCCTCACGGACTACCCTTTCCACTTGGCTCAATCTTTGGAGTATTTCTTCCCGTTCTGGCGGGGAAAACCGTGGTATCTGCGGCTGCGGCTGATGTGGAGGTCGAAGAGGCGGTTGTTGTTGGTATCCATAAGCTGGGTATCCAACTCCCCAAGGAGTTCCGTAAGGCCCTTCGGGGTTAAGAGCATTGTAGTTCCACGCCGCCAGGTATGGGTCGATCTCAGCATAATTGAAGCTGGTGTGAGCCGGCTGCTCAAAGAGATTATACGTTGTTGGGCCAGCGTACATGGGAATTGGGTTGTCGAAGCCCGATGATGGTGGCATGACAGGTGCAGAGTTCACTTTCGGGATGGGGTTTGAAGGTCCTCCCATCTGCTGGTTTTCTTGGAGTGGCGGGTAGTGGCTGCCACTCGATGGTTGAGGGGTGCTGATATGCACTCCTCCTCGCACGGACATCCGTGCGTTTGATCTCCTTCGCCTTGGTGGCTCAGGTGGCTGCTGCTGAGGTGGTGGTGGTGGCGGGGTAACTGCCACGAAACGTGAATCCTCGGAAGGATCCTGCTGCTGCTGCTGATGAGGCGATGAATGATAAGAGGGTGTAAAATACCATTCATACTGGTTGAATCTTGCTTGGTAGCTGTCAGGATCACGGTAGGGTGATCCATGAAAAGATGACCCATCAGAAATTTCGATGGGATGTGTGGGGGTACCGGTCGGTGGTTCGGTAGGGTCGGTATCCTCGTCCATATCCATGGCGTGATCTCCAGAAAAGTGATCTTCAGGTCCCAATGGGTTAACACCCACTGGTTCCTCGAGGTAGTTTGCCGGGTTGAACCGGCTTCGAAAGATATTGGACGGGTTATCAAAGGATTGACGAGAGTTGGACCTCTGGAGAGGGATAAATGAAGGTTGTGGGTTTCCGGGCTCATTTTCTGATTGGGGTCCAAAAGAGTGAAGATAAGACGGTGACGAGCTTAACGAGACGGACCGCCTCGCTGGCTGCAGATGTGTCCTCCAATCCCCCTGGGGACTTGTACGCATGTTGACGGGTGAGGTTCGTCTTTGAGACGGCCCGGCCTCATGGTCGTGGCCTGCTATAGGTGCCTTTCCCTTTCTTCTAAAGAATCTTGGCGGCATATTTAAACCTGTCAACGTAAGCAAGATAACAAAGAAAAATATAAAGACAAAAATAAAACAAAATCAGGATTTGTCCTATGTTCTTTGTCTAGACTCGAAAATTCGAGGAATGTGCAACTGTGTAACTGAGATTAAACACAAAAAGGCTAGTGTTTAATTCACTCAGTGTTGGCTCTAATACCAACCTGTCACACCCCGATATTTCCACGTATTACTGGTGGGCCCGGTGGGGAGTATCGTGACGTAGTTGATATCATCATAGTCAAACAACACAAATTTAAATGCACAGCGGAAGCAAAAGATAGATTCATTTCAACTTTAATAAATTGTAACATTAAGTATCACAAAATAGTTGAAACAGATCCACAGGCGGATCAAAATAAAAAGGAAACATTGTTTAACAATTTTATGACATCCAAGCTTGCGAGACTTATTGTGGATGCTAGGAGAAAGCCAGCCTATTTCGAGTAGTACCTGCACTTAACCTTTTTGGGAAAATACGTCAGTTTACACTGGTAAATACATTTAACTGGCTCGTTTTGAAAAGGTTTAATAAAATTGATTTGAATGCACGTGGCACAAAACTTTTATAACTTGGGATAATTATTTATATATATAATCTTGTAAAAGAATTACATGTTTCTTATGCGTTCAGTAACCCGCGCTGAACACCAGGTTAAAGATTAATAGACACACCACATGATATAGTCCCGCGGCGGGTTATTCCCGAAACCAGCGGTTATACCTCATTATTAATTTATGCACTGTCGGGTGTACGCCTACACCCCGTGCTTAGGTCGTGGCCATTTCGTAAAATGATGCCAAGGATATCCGAGACATGGTCATTAACCCCCCAAAGGCTTTAAGCAAACAAAACAATTAAAACGGGTTATTTCAATAAATTAACCTCCATTCGATTAAAGATTCAATGCCCGACCAAGCGGTATTTTATATACCATACCCCAAACCCGTATAGGGAAAATAAGTTAAAAGTATTTACCTGAGCTAAATATAAATTCAATCCCAGCCGTATATCAAATCAGCAAGTACAGATAGCTTTTACTGGGCTCCTAAATCTGGAACGAAGGTTTTTAATAACCTATTAGAATCCTAACGGGTCTTTAATTAAGTTTAGACTTAGACCGGTTAGTTTTCAAAAAGGAAGACATGGTTCAAACGCATGATAAAGCGAGGACCGGTTTAGAATGCGGTTTTGACCCGACAAGCTTGTATGCTTGTTTAATATGGGTAACTTAAACACATTCTGAATTTTGAGATGAAAACGATATGGTTTGACCCATTTCGGCTAATATATGCAGACTAGTTACATAAGCCGATCCAAACGCGAAAAGTGCGTAACGGGTAACCATATGAGTCATATACAAGTTTCCTAAGTTAATATGCCTTAAATATGTTGTGACATCAGTAAGATATCTTCTATTATGCCGAAAACGGATTTAAACTCAAATTACGCCCCGTAGGGGTATTTTGGTCATTTTAAAGGTTATAAAAGAGTTTAAATATAAATCTGAGTTTCGGGTCTGATGTAATCAGTAAAAATACCTAATTTACTAAGTTATATCAGTAGGTTATAACCTATGTGTGAAATTTATTATCTCTAACCGTACTATGCACCGAAGGGGCATTTTGGTAATTTTACTTACGCCTAAAAGGTCAAAACTGGAAATCTGAGTTTAAAACTTTTGCTTACTGTTAATATAAAAAAATATACTGAAATTATCAGTAGGCATCAAACCTTATATGTTTAAAATAGTTTTAATACATACTATGCGTTAAAAACGCTTAAAAAGGTGATTTGGAACTATTTCTGGGTTTTTAAGGGAAAGCTGATATTTTTGTTATTCCAGAAGGCTCAAAATATTTTATTTATCATTTAAAATCAGTAGCAAAAGGTTTGGAATCAAAATGATTTGTAAAACTCATTTTATAGCCCAAAAGGGCAAAACCGGAAATTACCGAATCAAGCTTAGAACTCTATTTTATGCTCAGCCTAATATTAAATAAAAATCTCCAAAAATCCCAAAATATTATTTTATATCAGTAGGTAAAAAGTTTGGTATTAAAAATCGGGTTTAGATAGGCTATATGCTAATTACGCCGTTTATTTAATAAAAAGCTTTTTAATTACGCTAATGAGCATAACTCCTAATCTAGACCTCAAACTGATGTCAAATTTTAGGGACAACTTTATAAATAAGTAACTAAGGTCTCCATTCTTTTATGTTTTCAAAAATCACGTTTTAAGGTTAAAAGGGCATAATAGTCAATATTTAAGCACTTAACGAAAACATGCATATGAATCGGATAACTAATGAACCAAGTTGTATAATCACAGAGGGTTATACTTATATGAAACCTGGTCCTAATAAGGCTCTAAGGCATTTCTAAAACATGCTACAATGGGTCAGAACTGAAAGTCAAAGCAAAAGTCAAATTATGCGACTTTCGGTTCCGAACCGAGCCTAAACTGAAAATTGTCGGGTTGAACATGTTTAGACATGTTTCTACATTTATTACCAAGTTATATTAATGATAAAACAGGTTGCATAGGTTCTACATTGCTAATTATGCATTAATTTGAAAATAAGCTTTCTGTTGACTTTTTAATATCAAGTTTGACCCGACAATTGACCTAGTTAGAGTGAGAATCAGAGAGTACCCTTTTAAGGGTTTATTACCCACATAATTACCAACTTATAGGTACTTTCAATTCGAGATTTGACTGAACAATTATTGATTAATCTCGAAGTCAAACCTTAATTACGACGGTTTGACTTTTAGCTAATTAACTAAGCTAAACTAAATTAAGAAGGATTAAGGACACTTACAAAGGTCCTAAGTATGATTTGGAACTTAAGGGAACTTGCTTGCTGACCAGAGGAGCTCCAGAGACCAGCTTGAAGTGAGTTGCAAATGAAAGACCAAATGTTGCAACAAGAGGTTCTCTTATATAGTGACTTTGATGCATCAAGATCACTCTAAATCAGTCTACAATTGTTGTAAGATGTTCCCAGGTGTCCCTATGATGCTAAAAACCAGTTATAGGGCCCCTGATTTTCGAATACCACTCTTATAAGGCGGTGTAACTTGTTTAACAGGCATCTGTCCAAAATTCTGCCCAGATACCAGTCTTAGGGACCGTAAGCTCTTGGCTTTGCGGTCCGTAACCGACTCTCCTCTGTTGTGCCCAGATATGCTCTTGCGGACCGTAAGCCTAAGCGGATACGGTCTGTATCCGATTGTCAGAAATTATCGCCCAGTTCTGCTCCCTTACGGACCGTAAGGGTTCACCTTTGCGGTCCGTAAGCCTTCATCAGAGGACAAAAACTTGTTAACTTTGAGGTCTTGACCATGCAACTTTACCACTTCGAATCTTATGCTTTAAATCAATAGAGGGACCATGTAGACAGGCCTTGCATGTCCTTGCATGTGTTGCCATGCACATGAGGTTTCTTGGACATATCTAAGAAGGTTTTTAAATATGAATCTTGTCGTAAGTGCACTTAGAATTGTAACACCCCGAAAACGGGTTTGGTAATCAAACCTCGTTAATAGTAAAAACGGGTAAAATACCGTTAGTGGTAAAATTAACCCGGTGAATATTAGGATTTAAATAAATAAATCTAATATTTATTAAAAGGATGGGAAATACTTTGAGAAAGCAAAGTATATAAAAAGGCCCGAGATTTAACGGGACTTAAAATAAAATGGGTTTTTTTGAACAAGATGAATAACTAGGAAAATTATAACCTAGTTAACTACAAGTCTAGAAATAACTTGAAATAGGGTTAAAACAACCAAAACTATATGTCAAACAAAAGTGGAGGGGCCAATGTTGTTAAAATTGAAACTTATATTATTAGTTTTAATTAAAAACAAAACAAAACATCTCATTTGAGATGTCTGGTAGATCAAGAACAGGAGAGGGCGACACCCTCACCCCCAAAACCCTAACTTCTACTAAACTCTCAAATTGAAGGCCCAAATCAAGTTGAAATCAAAATCTGAACATAGAATCGTGATCATCTTGTCAAGAGGATCGTAAGGTATGTCGAATTTGGTCATTTTGATTCAACCCAAATTCTTGCATGTGATTGAAATTGAGTGTTGAGCTTAATTATGTGTTGTAAATACGAAGTTGGAAGTGATATAAGGTTTAGGGACAAACCCTAGATGATTTCTTGTCAAAATTCTTGCATGATAATTGTAAGGATCAAAATCACCATAGTGGGTGATTAATATGTTAGTAGAGCTTGATAAACACTAGGATTTAAACCATTGTTCTAGTGTAAACTGAAATTATGAGGAAATCTCTGAATTGTTGATGTGAAAATATGTGTATATAGTCTAATTGAAGTTAATTGGGGTGATAAACTCAAGTCATGAACTTGGTTTAGATTACATAGAAATCTGACCCGCTAGGTGTTTGATAAAACGCCTAAATGAAGGTTAAAATGTAAAGGTTGGGTAAAACGCAGATTTGAATATGTTAAGAAATTGCGCGTAAAGACTTATAAAAAGGGTTCTAAACGGATTGTGAATTGAACTCTTTAGGCAAGGAATCCGGATCGTCAAATGGACAAGCCGGTGGAAATACGCGTTTAAAAAGAGTGCTTAAAAGGTACGTAACTACGATTCCGTTACGTTATGCTTGATTCCGTATTCTAGCTAGTAGACTTTAAATTTGTTGGTGCACACATCTGTCGACTTCGTCTTATATCGAGTCTTGAATTCGTTGTGGATCTGAACAAGAATGATGTCAAGTTCGCATGAATGTTCAAACGAAGTGGATGTTCAAACGAAGTGGAAGTTCAAACGAAGTGGTCACTTCATACGAACTGGGGTTTGTCCAGTTCGTATGAAGCTCAGACGACCTGGTCTCCCTATAAATAGGTCATGTTGTCATTTCATTTGTAACTTTTGCATTTCCGGTAGCGAAGCTCTGCCGAGGTATCTCCAGACCGTGTAAAGCTTTCATATCAATACAAGAGATAGTTAAACTACTTTTAAGTGTAAATCAAGCTGATTCAAAACCAAAACGTCTGTTTCCGCCTCTCGTTTTGGTCTAGAACACTTCTGATCGACTCATATAGGTCGTTTCTCGATCCTACAAAATTAGTATAATACATGAAATTGGCATTTACTTGAAGTGATGAAGATCACTAGGTAAATAAACGGGTCAAAAGGTGAAATTATCACCCTTTGACAATATTGTCTAATGGTTTGTCGAGTTACATGTTATAGGAATAAATAGCAAATGGATAAGTACATCGCTATTGCTTAGCGGTTACGAAGGCAAGGTATTGAAACGGGTCAATATATTGATCCGAGCCAGGTATGTATAATAACACAACTCATCATGTAGAATTTGGAGTTCTATAAGAGTTAGACAATGTTAAAGTGTAGATATTCGGTTATCTTTAAGGTAAACCGAATAAATTAAATTATGTTCATGGTGTTTTAGAAGCACATGGGTTTATAAATAAGATTATAGTTAAAAGGGTCGGATTTTGGGTCAATCAAGTATTTAAAGGACCCTTGTAGTTAAAGAAGGATGAAAATTGACCAAATTGCCCTTATAAGCTAATTCGGACGAACGACCCTTAAAGGTGGTTCGGAAATAATTTTTATGATTATATAAATGCTTAGGATAAGTTAGATAGTGAAAAACATAAATTCTTGGGTCGAAGGGCTTTATATGAGTCTTTGCCGTAAAATGGTAATCCGAGGGGTAAAACTCGGAACATATAGATATCCACATTAAACCCAATACATATATAGTTGTAGTGGGAGATTACTAGATAAGAAATGTAGAACTACAATGCTAGAAGGGAATGAAAGCGATTTCAAGTTTTAAAGTGCTTAAAATACCCTTAACGGGTCAAAATAAGCATACGAGCAAAAACGGGTTTAAATTATGTAAATAACCTATGATTAGATCCTAAAGTGGTAGATAACATTAGTTTGAAGAAGTGTATGTGGTATAATGATCAAACAAATATGTTTGTTTGATAAAATGCATAAACGGGTTAAAATTTTGTAAAAAGGTAACGAGTCGAAGGCTTAGAAGTCTAAAAATATATTAAGTTAGATGTTGGATTTTAACTCCATATGATGGAGAATTAAATTACGAACGCGTGGGAAAAAGAATCGGGTAAAACGGATCAATAACGAAGAAGTTATGGCCGTTTCCGTGAAATCGGGTTGAGCTGGGAATGTACAGCAACAACTGAAGGCAACAGTCTGTCAAAACAAGGGCTAGGCGTGACGCCTAGGCCCTTGGCGTCACGCGACGCCCCTAACTCCGGAAAATTTTTAAATTTTGTCATTTTAACCCCTGTACTTGTTTGAGCTTAATATTTGACTATCAAAACTAACTTTTAAGTTGGTTTTGATCATAGGTGATCGCCAAGAGTGCCCGGATGAAGATCAAGCGGCGAGCAAGAACCGAACACGATCAAGAAATAAGCTTCCGCACTATGTATCGTTGTTATGTTAAACGATAAACTTACACATGATGTGATGTATACTTTTAAATTGTAAAAGGTTTTAATAAACCCGTAAATCCGATGTATATGTAAATCTTAATTACATGATTTTTTTTTCGTAATTGACACGTTAAACCCTGAATTATAAGAACGGGTGTTACAAGAATCCTATCATTTGCAACTTGGATTTATCATTTATCAGAAATGACCGGATTTGAACATATCAGATGTTTACAAAACAGATTAGGGTCTTGGGATTCATATTTAGGTCGCTCAGAGGTATTAATTAACATGTCGACACTTTTAAATCCTACCATTAATCTTTTGACTTGATCCGGGTTTATAACACGTTTGCCTTACATGACACGTGTCTTTATTTTATTGGACACCAAATTACGAGGTGTTACACCCCAAAATTTCTCGAACTCAATACCAGACACGTCACTGAACCGAATCTCTTGTAAAGCGATGGAGTCAATACTATTCTCCCATTTCAAATTTTTAATCCACCCCGCTTTGTTATTTTTCCCCTCTCCTAAACCTCTAATATATATAGAAAGAAAATTCATCTTTCTCCTCTTTGAACACCTTCTTCCCTAATCGCTTCTATAATTAACGACTCATGGTTCTGAAGATCGACACCCAATTTGTTCCCCATGCCAGACGTGATATTTATCTCCAAATCAATGTTTTCCTCTTCCTCATCGTTTGGTTGTAGGTTTAAATCGTCCACCACCTCCTCCATAATATCGTTTCTAAAACCGCTTGTTTCTTCCTGGTCTCTCTCATCACCTGTATATGTTTAAACTTTGGACTTATCTTGAGCTTTGTTTCTAAAGCTCGAGCTTATCTCGTTCATTTTCTATTAATTAATTTATTTATCAATGTGGGACTAGCCCACTTGATAGAGGCTTATACCTCTTAGAGGAGAGGTCCAAAGTTTAAACATATGCAAAGGAGATTAATTTAGATTATTGATGTAATAAAATAGGAGCAAGTGTTGTCATTCAAAAAAAAAATTTATATATATTTATTATTATTTCTATATATTTTAATATATATATATATATATATCACAATATATATTATTAGTTTTTTTATCATACCTTTATATGTAATAAGAAGAATCATTAAATAAATATAAATTTAATCAGTTAAATAAAAATTATATTTAATAACACGGCTTGTTTAGGCTTGCGACCTGGTTTGAACTTAATAAGTGAAGCTTGGCCTCTGTTTAATTAAATAAGCTTATTTTTTTGGCTCGAGTTCGAATAAGTTTTGCTTGGTTTAAATTTTTATAGGCCGATTTCGAATAGCTCACGAGGAGCTTGACTTATTTACATTCCTAAACAAAAACATTGAGATGGTGTGATTTGATATTCATTACAAGGACACGCACAAAGACTTAAGTCTTTAAATACGAGCTCTACAAAGACCCCACGTATTTCTGTCGGGTGCCATGTATGACATAACGCTTGTTTCTTCCTGGTCTCTCTCATCACCTGTATATATAGAAATAATAATAAATATATATAAATTATTTTTTTTTGAATGACAACACTTGCTCCTATTTTATTACATCAATAATCTGATATGTTGTAAATGAGTAAGGGGCTGGAATGTAATATTTCGATAAGTAGAGTTCTGGGGCTAAAGTGTCATTTAGTCATAGTATAAGGGGTGTTGGTATAGAAGTTGGTTGGGTCGTTATGATTGGTTACATCTGTTGTATAAAGGTAGTTGTCTGTAATGAGAAAGTAGTTGATTGTTGGTTATTCTTCTTCTTCGATTCAATCGTTATCATTGGTATCAGAGCTTCCGATCCTTGGCGAAGCTCTTGATTCGTTCTATTCAACTAGTTGTGCAATTTATCCAATTTGTTCATCGAATTTGATTGTTGCTCAATCAAATTCACTTGTTGATTCGTTTCAATCTGTAATTGATCATTGTTCGATCAATTCAACCTTCGTTTCACACAGGATTGATCACTTGATTCGATCAATTCAACCACTGTTGTATCAATTTCATTGAAACCCTAGAAAATTGAACTGAATTAGGGATAATGACTACTTTTAGCAGATCTGACTCTGAGAAATCAAATCTGGAAAAGACAGTAGAGGAACATGGTGTCACTCTCTTGAAGGTGGATGCATTTATGCAAAAGTCTGAACAAACATTTGCTAGTCTTAATGCGAGTGTTCAAGCGTAATTGGCTAAGTTGAATGGGGAATCCACCAGTCATGTGATGGTCAATCAAACAACAGGTCCGATCAACAGAAATGAACGGTTACATCGAATTGGGAAGATTGATTTTCCAAAATTTGATGGAAGTGAAGTAGATGATTGGATTTATAGGTGTGAGCACTTTTTCAATGTAGACGAAACTCTTGAGAATTTTAAAGTTCGGTATGCAGCAATTCATCTTGAAGGAAAAACAGTAAAATGGCATCAAGCTTTCTTGAAAACCAAAATTGTTCCTATCTCAGAGATAACTTGGAAAGATTATTCAGAAGCGATTGTGTCTTGCTTTTCTTCAGTATTATTTGAGGATGCAATGGGTACCTTAACTTCTCTGGTGCAAACAGGATCATTGGAGGAATTCTGTGATCAATTTGATGCTTGTTTGCTTAAGGTTACCATTCCTGAGCCGTATGCAGTGAGTATTTTCTTGAAGGCAGTTAAACCTGAAGTAGGGGGTCGAGTCAGAATGTTTCAACCAAAAACCATGAAGGAGGCATTCTATTTGGCCAAGATACAAGATACAACCAATAAATCTGTGAGATCTTCATATTCTAATAGCAGGTATTACTCTAATAATTCTGCAATGGGGAACAGAGTTCAAAATGCAGTAAAACCTCCTACCAATGTGTCACACCTACCTTTGTTACCATCACCACCTATAACAAAAAGATTTACCAACACTAAACAAATATCAAGTAAAGAGATTGAGGGCAAAAGGGCAAGAGGGGAGTGCTTTTGGTGTCCTGAAAAGTTCACTCCATGCCACAAATGTGCTAATAAGAAACTGTTTGTGTTGGAAGTGATAGGAACAGAGGAGGATGATGAGAAGGGTGGGGAATACATATATGATGAAACTGTAGACCAGCAAGATTGGCAAGAGCCACCATAAATTTCTATACATGCTTTAACTGGTATGATTTCATACTCAACAATGAAAGTGGTAGGTAATATAGGGAATAAACAGTTGAGAATAATAATTGATTCATGGTCAACTCATAATTTTGTGAATGAAAGTTTAGCCAAGAAACTTAAGTGTCCTTTAAAGTCTATTGATAAGGTGACAGTAGGAGTGGCTAATGGCAATGAGATTGTATGTGAAAATTATTCCCCAAATTTCCAATGGTTCATGCAAGGAATGTGGTTTACAACTGATGTTTTGGTTATTCCTTTGGAAAGTTATGACATGGTGTTGGGGGTTCAATGGTTACTTACATTAGGATCTATTGTTTGGAACTTTACGGATATGACTATGCAGTTTACCATTGGAAACACTCAGTGTAATCTCAAGGGAGTTGATAGCAATAAGATATCTTTATGCTCAGCAAATAGTATGCACACATTGTTAGGCCAACATGAAAAAGTGTTAGAAGCTCATTTGTTTAGTATACAGTTACAACCCTCCAGAAAAGAGTTCCAGCATGACACTAAAGTAACTGCAGTTCAAAATAATGCTGAGCTAGAGAAGCTACTAACTGAGTTTGAAGATGTGTTCAAGATTCCCACGTCATTACCACCAAAAAGAGCTTTTGATCACAGGATATTACTCAAAGATGAATCTCAGGTGGTCCATTTGAAACCATACAGATATCAGTCATCTCAAAAGGATGTGATTGAAAAGTTAACAAAAGAATTGATGGATACTGGAGTGGTCAGGGGTAGTTCTAGTCCTTTTGCAGCTCTAGTGGTTTTAGTAAAAAAGAAGGATGGAACTTGGAGGTTCTGTATTGATTATAGAAGGCTGAATGAGGTGACAATTAAAAACAGTTATCCAATTCCTTTAGTGGATGAGTTATTTGAAGAATTGGGCAATGCAGTGGTATTTTCAAAATTAGATCTCAGGGCTAGTTATCACCAAATCAGAATGCATGATGGTGACATTCAAAAAACTGCATTCAGAACACATGAAGGCCTATTTGAGTTTGTAGTAATGCCTTTTGGGCTTACTAATGCACCTGCAACTTTTCAAGCATTGATGAACTCAATTTTCAAACATTTTTTGAGAAAGTTTGTGCTAGTTTTTTTTTGACGACATATTAGTTTATAGCTGTTCTTGGGAATCTCATATTGAACACCTGAGACAAGTGCTGCTGATATTAAGAGATCAACAATTATATGCTAAGAGATCTAAATGCAAATTGGGGGGGGGGGGGAGGGTCTTCAGTAGAATATCTGGGTCATATAATTTCAAATAAAGGGGTTTCAACTGATCCAAAGAAGATAGCAATTATAAAGGAATGGCCAGTACCCACGAATATCAAACAGTTGAGAGGGTTCTTGAGGCTGACAGGGTATTATAGGAGGTTCATCAAATCATATGGTGTGTTAGCAAGGCCTTTGACAGATTTGCTTAGAAAGGATGCATTTTGCTGGACAGAAGAAGCTGCTACAGCTTTTGAACACTTAAAAGAGACTCTCATGTCTCCACCGGTATTAGCACTTTCAGATATGTCTAAAGTATTCACAATTGAAACAGATGCTTCGGGTAAAGGAATAGGAGCGGTATTGATGCAAGAAGGTGTAACATCCGCCAAAATGGGTTTCCAAGATCCGACCCGCTTTGAATTTTGAATCCTAATCCTTGAAACTCGAAAATTTTTCGCGAATTAAATAAAAACACGAATTTAATACATTTTAAATTTGGACCAAACGATTGACATTTCGAATCATATAGATTTTTTAGTAGAGAGTGTATACCATTTTTTTAAAGATAAATAATTAAGTAACACTAATGATTAACGATACCCCTTATTTCATTTAATATACTCTAGGGTAGTAAAAAAAAAAACTAAACTAAAAGGGGCCTTTTTGTAAGTTGCCTATTATCCTTGGGTTGCTTTGAAAGTATGGATTTTAAATTCTAAATAAACCTACACATCCATCTTCCTCGTAAGTAAATATGAACCATTTTAGTACTTCCGTAACTGACGAGCGAGATTTACGATAAGACGCGTGTTAAATCGGTTTGGTAACTGATAAACATCATTGTATCCTTAAAGAATCGAATGTTTCGATGGTTTGGTAACTGATAAACATCATTGTATCCTTAAAGAATCGAATGTTTCGATATTAATCTGAACAAGAATGATGTCAAGTTCGCATGAATGTTCAAACGAAGTGGATGTTCAAATGAAGTGGATGTTCAAACGAAGTGGAAGTTCAAACGAAGTGGTCACTTCACACGAACTGGGGTTTGTCCAGTTCGTATGAAGCTCAGACGACCTGGTCTCCCTATAAATAGGTCATGTTGTCATTTCATTTGTAACTTTTGCATTTCCGGTAGCGAAGCTCTGCCGAGGTATCTCCAGACCGTGTAAAGCTTTCATATCAATACAAGAGATAGTTAAACTACTTTCAAGTGTAAATCAAGCTGATTCAAAACCGAAACGTCTGTTTCCGCCTCTCGTTTTGGTCTAGAACACTTCTGATCGACTCATATAGGTCGTTTCTCGATCCTACAAGTGGTATCAGAGCTCAGGAGGAAGAGTTCTACCGATTCAGCTTGTTTTTCATAAAAAATTCTGACTTCTACTCATATTCTTCACATTTTTCAAAAATTAAACGAGTTTTACTGGATAAAATGGTTTGAGTTTGGAGTATATCGTGCGAAACAGTGTTTTAATCAATTTGTGAAAGTTTCAGATCTTAAAATAAAGTAAAACTTGATCAATTTTACGAATATTTGGTCAGTTCGTTTGAAAGATTATACATCTCGTACGAACAGAACTTTAAACTCAGATCTACAGCGATTCAGTGGACGATATTGAACAAATTATACATCATTGTGTTCGGAATTCATAGTAGAACAATCCTTGAACTTATCAGATTCTAATTCAACCGAAAACGTGATCATATTTGGCAAAATAACATCAGATCGTTTGAACAATGGTTCAGTTCGTTTGAGACTTTGAATCCAGTTCGTCTGAAAGGTCACACGGAGTGGCCAGTTCGTATGAAAAAGGATCAGTTTGCGTGGTGTTATTAGTTCACTTCGCTTCAAAATCCAGTTCGCATAAGAGTCAAGTCCGTCTGAATTTACCTCGTTTGAACCTTAGATCGTTTAAATCTCAGGTCGTCTGAATCACAGTTCGTCTGAAGTCGTCAGTCCGTTTGAAAGTTCATCGTTTTGTGTGATTCATCGAACAAGGTGTCAGTACATCGGGAATAAGAGATCATGTGGTTTATGTCGGTTTGCATGTGATTTTGGTTTGATCAGTCTTTTAGTCAACATTAGTAAAAGTATCAAGTGAATTATCAGATTTTGCATGTGAACTAGAGATGTGGCCCAATCATACTTTAAAGTGATTCAGATTTATAGAGCGGCCCAATGAGATTATTGTTTTGAAATTGGTGTTGTCGATTAAGTGATTTGAGCGGCCCAATAAAATTTAGTAAATCAAAGTTTGCTTGTGTCAGGTCTTTAAAAGGTTGTTGGCTGAAGAAACACGGAACTAATTATGAGACTAATCAGTTTGGTTTATGCTTCTATCATGATGGTTAATCTTCTTATGGTTTCCTGAGCTCCTTAATGACCGTGGTTATCTGCAAAACAGAACACTGTTACTCGTTAAGAGGGGAATGTGGGGGTTTCCCTCTTAACCGGGCTCCGGCGTGAGAATAAGCGACTGGATTGGTGGAGAGAATTAAGTATTAAGTGAGAGTAGAGGGAATGGAATGTTTAACCTGTGAAGTGAGGTCTCTATTTATAGCCGGAGAGGTGTAAGAGGGTATGGGCTGATGGGCCTTGGGCCAGAAGGCGACAACCTGGAGGATATGCTCCTTGTCTCACTGGTGTCGACCGTTAGTGGCCTCTAGGAGCTTTATGGAGTTGGCGCAATGTGATTGGAGCCACGTGTCACTGTTTTCGGCCTTGCCGCCCTTCTGCCATCAGCAGGTAAGTGGAGATCGTGGGGCAGTTGTCTCTGCCCTGTGATTGGTGCCACATAGGCGTCCTTGAGTACTTTTTGTCTCCTGCATGTCAGACGATCGTGGAGCATGATTGCGCAGGATCAGAAGGACCCTGATTGGCTCTTTTATTCTGCCACTTGTACCTTGTGTACTATCTGAAAAGGCCTTGCGCCGTAGTCACGCACGATTCTTGCTGAGCACGTTACTACCTCGCGCGCGGCATGGGCTTTCAGATATTCTTTTCAAAATGCTAAGTGTTGCTAATTGGAGTTTCTTCTTATGTAGACCTCGCGCCGTATTACGCAGATGTGTTGTAGTCCGCGCGAGGTGGGCAATCAAGGAAATTGCTAAGTAAGGAGTATGGTCCCGCGCGACCTTGCAGGAGGTTGCGCAGCTTTTTGGGACCATACCCCTTCATTGGCTTAGTGGTTATTGTGGTCAAATTGCAACAGACTGCATGAGATGTTGCATGTGAGTATCTCGGTTTGATAAATATTAAAGCCAAAATATTCAGCACAATCAATTGATTGTTCCGGCCCATGTGTTAATTATTGTTTCGGCCCAATCATAGTTAATCAAATTGTTTAGTTTACATTAAGTCTACAGGTCACACGGTTTGAAGTTCAAAGTGTTTAAAGGTTCATCAGGTCGATTGAAAGTCCGTCAGTTTGCACGTAAAAGGGTCAAGTCATTCGAATTTGATCCGGGTCATAGCTGTCCGCACAGTGTGTCAACCTTCAGTCCGCACAGAAAATTCACCAATTCGAGTACCAGTCTTATTCTGTTAATTGATAAGTCTTTAAACTGATTGTGTTTTGTTTGTTTGTCTCCAGGTGATACTGGTGTTTTACGAGGTGAACCAGTTCGTTTGAAAGCTTGTTTGAGAAATTCTTCAATTCCGAATTATGGATAACGATTTCTACAACGCCTTTGCGACTCCGACTACTCCGGATTCCATTGCTCAGAATATGAATTTGGAAAACGAGACCGGAACATTACAAAAGCCCCCGAAACTGATGAGTATTGAAGAGTACTACGGGTGGAAAGACAGATTCGAAAACTGGGTTCAGGCAAATCATCTTAGGTCATGGGAGTGTATTCTAAAGAAATATGTTTTTCCTCGTACTGATTTGCAAGTTGTGAAAACAATTTCTGAGTTTAGTGATCAAGAACGAGATATGTATCGTGCTGAAAAGATGATGATTAGTCTATTACAGCAGGCAATCAAAGAAGACATTTTCATTCTGCTTCAGCATGATAAAACTTCAAAGTCAATCTGGGATGCTCTACGTGTTAAGTTTGAGGGTAGTGAGAACATGATTAAAAGCAAAAAGGCGTTGCTCAAGAAAGAGTTTGATCTGTTCAGTAGTTTACCGGGAGAAGACACGAAGAAGCTGATTGAACGTTACTGCCATTTAGTGCGATCTATGTCGATGATTGGTATAACCAAAGATCCTGATGAGTGGGTAGACAAGTTAGCGGACGCTTTACCGCAGAAAGAGTGGGGAACTTACTTGATGATTCTAAAGAATACGGGTGTTTATGATGGGTTGACGATTACACAGTTTATTGTGAAAATCGAAAGCCAAGATCTGGAACAGCAGAAGATCGCAAGGATGAACAGTCCAAGTGGTCAATAGGATGTGAAAATGTACTACAAAGGTAGTGTTCAGGAAGCAGAAAGAAGCCCAAAAATTCAAACTGCGTTCAGTGCTGGGGATTCAACAGAAAAGGTTGATCAAAGTTCCAAAAGCAGTAGTGGATTTTCTTCATTTCCGAATGTCAATCCGAAAGAGACTACATCAAGTTTCCATTCTCAGAGCACAAAGACAGGAAATGGTTATGTGATCCAGTGCAATATCGCTTTGAATCTTCCTGAAGGTCAAAGTTTTTCTGAGGAAACCGCTAAAGATCACATGGCTCTGCTTGGTTCTGTATTGCTTTCTTATGAGGGTTTAGTGGCTGGACGGATCGGAAATCCTATGCTTACAAAGGAGGATTACGATCAGATAGACGCCGAAGAAATGGAGTTAATGGACATCAAATGGTGTCTAGCTAGCGTTCTTAGACGTGCTGAAAAGTTCAAGCTGATTACCGGGAGAAATGACTTTCTTGATGCACACGTTTCTACTTTAGGTTTTGATAAATCTAAAGTTATTTGTTTTCGATGCAGGGAGAAAGGCTATTTCAAACGGGAATGCAAGAACAGGGAAGCGAGTGGAGCTCAGAATCCGTTTGGAAAAGACGATTACTATCGGAAAGCCATTTACCAGCAAGTTGGTCAACAACAAGAACCACAGGTGGCTCATGGTAGAAGAATCGAGGATTCAAAAAGAGCGTGCATGGTGGATTTTAACTGGAACAATTATATATCTCCTGATAGCAAAGCATGCATAGTCGATCAAGATGATGAGAGGCTACCTGAAGGCTTCAGCTGGGATATGTTTGTAGACGAAAAAGGAGATTTTAAAGCTTTCATTGCAAAAATAGTGAAAGAACCTGATATGTTTACTGCATGGATGAAATCTATTGGTGAAACTGTAAAGTCTGTTGCATCAGATGAAAGCTCACAGAGTGCAGATGAAAGCTCACAAAGCTCAGATGACAGTTCAGAAAAAGAAATTGTTTTTGATCAAACATCATCTGATTCTGGTTCATCGGATGATAATTCTGAAAAATCTGTACAGTTTGATCAGTCACCAACTGATGACAGCAGCAGTGATGATGAGGAAGAAAAACATATTAATATTGCTAAATCTCATCTATTTCCTGAAAGTTTTCATTTCTATTTTGCAGATCGCATGGAGAAGCTGAAAGAAAAACGAGCTGCAAAAGAACAAAAGGAAATGAAGACTGAAAGTGTTGCTGAGAAGATTACTGAACCAGAAAAGGTGAGTAAAGATAAGAAAGTAGTTGAAGTTGAGAAAATTATTGAAGTTGAAAAGATTGTTGAAGTTATCAAGCCGTGCTTGAAGTGTTTGGAGACTTGCAAAGAATGTGCAGCAAAATATGAGAAAATGGAAGAGTTTGAGAAGTTGAAGGAACAATTACTATTCAATCTTAACTACGTGAAAGAATCATACGATGTATTGAACAGAACAGTAACTGGTCTTCAAAAGACAAACTCTGAAAGAGAAAATGCTTTGACGATGATGAATGCAACATTGATGACGAAGCAGAAAGCTATTAAGTTTTACATCGAAGAAAGTGCAAAGTGGAAGCAAGAGTTAGAGAAGGAGAAGATTGAGAATGAGAGAATCAGAAGATTATTGCAGAATTATTCTAGTTCTGATTATCTTATTGATCGAATTTATCCGACTGTTGCAGGTTTTGAAGCATTCAAAGATGACAAGCCAAAGATGAAGGATACTGGTAAGAAACCGAGTGTTACTTATAACAAGTGTCCGCCTCCAATTTGGGAAGGTTATTCTCCCAGAAAACCAAATGAGGAGCAAGTCGAAAAAGCAGTCAATATAAAGTTAAAAACCGATACAACTGATGAATTACCAGAAAACATTGACGTGGTTTTTACATCGTCTGACACTGATCATGAGTCCGAGTTAATAAAAAAGGTGGTCGATCAGGTGTTGGATACAGATGAGGAGTCTGAGTCAAAGTCTGGGTCTGGAGGTTCAAGTTCGTCGGTCAACAGTCCAAAGTCGTCGGTCAAACGGGCATACAGTAAAGAGTTTTTGTTATCAAAATCTAATTTGGATGATGAAACATTTGAAGTAGCATACACTTTAAATGATTCTGACAAATTATATTCTGACAAAGAGTTTCCAATAAGAAGTGTTAGATTTGAAATGATCAAAAAGGTTTTCAAAATGACAGAAATTAAGATTTCTGAAATAAAAGATTTAAATCTGACTGGAAAACCTAAAAAATACACTTCAAGAGTTCAACAACGATTAAACAAGAAAAAGGGTTACAATTCTGGTTCTGGTTTTCAAAAGAAACCAAACCATAATGGTAGCTACAAAAAGAAAGGATTAGGTTTTATTCCACCAGAAAATTATAAAAATGAGAAAAATTCTAAAACAAAAACAGAATTTGTTTCAGGTGGAAGTGCAGAAGAAGAACAGAAGAAACCTTTCTGGAGACAATCAAACCAGGAGTTTCTTGCTGAGAAGAAAAGGAATGGAACTGGAGTGTTTCATCCAAAAGAGACTCAAACCTGTTTCAAATGCAATGAAGCTGGTCACATTGCATGGAATTGTCCGAAGAATATCAAGACAAAACAGGGAGTTTCTGAAAAACTCAAAGAGAAGGTTGTCGATGTTGAACCACCAACTGAAAACTTCAAAATTTTTGAAAATTCGATTTATGAAGTTGGTGAATGTTCGAAGGAAAATTTTTACAAAAGGAAAGCCAAGGATAACCAAATGTGGGTTGTTAAGAAAGGTGATGTAAAAATTGGCAATGAATCTGGTTCCACAAAGCCAGAAGAGCCACAAGGTGAGGTAAAAGAGGTAAATTCTGTATCTTCAGTGAATGATGATGAATTTCCATCACTGAAGTTTGAGAAGGTCAAACAGAAAGTTGGTAAAGTTGAAATATCAGATCAATTTTATTTTGATAAAACAGAGTTTGATGTCGAGAAAACATTCAATGGGAAAGTAAAAGGGGTTAAAGATTTTTACGCAACAAAGAAAGCAACTTTTAACCCTACTGAACAAGAGCTAAAAGAGCTAAAAACACCCAAGGTTGGTCAGACTTGGGTGGAAATTCTTTTCCCTTGAACATCTGACTATGCCAGAGATCCCAAGTTTGTAATCGCGGATCAGGAATCGGCATCTTTCTTAGTAATTGATAATGTGATTGATTCTTATAAAAGTTAAATTTTACAGGATAAGTGTGAATTGCCGGAGCTTCCAGGTTGGTAAGTGTGAAGCAGGAATCGGCATCTTTGTTGGTAAAATGAATTTGTGTAGATGTGATATTCCTACAAGTTGGTTGATGAACGTTTACACTTACAAGTGGTAAATCAAGGACATTAAGTTGTACTTGTTTTTCCTATAAATGGTTAATCAAGGCCATTAGGTTGAACTTGATTGGACCATACTTACAAGTGGTATTTGTAAGACAATATGATGAACCAAACCCCGAATTTACAAGTGATAAAATAAACAAAACTTATTTTTCGGAAAAATCATTTTGGTTAAAACAAACTTAAATGTTTTGAAATCATAATGAGAAAATAGTTTTGTGTAAGGGGGAGTTCGGATTGTTTATGCCTAGTGGATGGCGAATTGAAGCGTTTTGATATCGGTTGTTAATTTTTCTTGTACAGTTTGTTTTCAAATTTCCTGAAATGTGTTTGCATTTTAGGGGGAGTAAGTTTGTTTAGAAAATCCAAAAACATTAGAAAATTTGAAAAATACAAAAACATGATAAAATCAAAAATGAGTTTTGTTGTGAAATAGAGGAAATGATAGTACATCAGTAGACTGTCACAACATGCTAAAGAAATGGAAAGTTAAATTGTGATAAACAATCTCACTGCGGATATGCCAGTAGGTTTTTGCACATTTAGTAGATTGTGACGAGATATAAATCTAAATTCAAACTTGCTTATATCGTGGGGAACAACTTCTTGGATATATGGGTAACTGTAAGACCCTAATTCGTATTTGACAAAAAGTCGCAGCGGAAATTCGTGCCATACAATTTCTTTCATTACAAACGTCTGGACTTACTTGAAAGTTCGTCTTAATATGTATCTTTTACAAAAATAAAGCATAAGTCTTGTTTACTAATAGTACATACTCAATTATTCCCGTACAATCTATCTTGTGACTCGGTCTTCGATCTCTATTCCTCGTGATAACCGCCCGTGATTTGTACAACCTGCATTCACCATATACATTCATCACATTAGTACACAATACATAAACAAGATTCAATACATGTACACTTTCCATTCAGCTTTCTCTCTAATTTTAAGCATATCATTCGCATATCCATTCCCTGGTGAGCCTTCAATAATGTACCTGCATAAATCTTCGTTTTCCAGGCACACAATTAATATCATTAACACTCAACGTATCCAAAATCATACTTACATATACACGTGCATACATCCATGCCTCTCTACATACATGCCTGCACTCATACGTATCTTCATACATACATATATACACATCTGTATACGTACCTACGTTCCTACGTCTTTACATACATGCATACGATCACACGTACTTCCATACATACATAAATACTCATCTGCATATGTACATACATTCCTACGCCTTCACCTACATACATACTATCCTACGTATCTTCATATATACATAAATACGCTTCTATATACGTACCTACATTCGTACGTCTCTACATTCATGCATACACTCATACATATCTTCCATATATACATAATTACACATCTACATACACGTACAAGATCTTGCATACTTCTTACATACTCGTACGTTAATTACATGGGACTTAGACTTTGATTTATAGCCCATAAACGTCAAAGGAATGGTCAAAATCATGTTTGGGAGGCCCGTCATGGTCCACGAATGATAAACCGAAGCCTACTATACCCAAATCAACTTAGAAAACATTTTTCAGGTTTTTGAACATGGGGAGGCCGTCGGCGACGGCCCTAGGGTCGTCGGCGACGGCGACGGCCCTTGCAAAAGCCCGTAGCCCAAAAATCCCGTAGACAGGCAAATAACCCGTCAGCAAAAAAACTGACTTTCCCGTGCCCGTCGGCGATGCCCCCCTACCCGTCGGCGACGCCCTCTAGAAACTGCAGTTTTCTGCAGTTCCGTTTCGTCGTCCGTACGCACTAAAACGCGCATAACTTTTGAACCGTTTACCCGTTTAACCTCCCGTTTCTTCCTACATGCTTGTAAATTCACATTCTATCATATGAACTTGAAATCCAACATCCGGTATAATAACATTTCAGACTTTTAACTCTTCGGCTTATTACCCTCTTACCAATTTTGACCCGTTCATACATTTATCAACATAACTTGATTGTTTGACCTAAATTCCTCATGAACCCTATAATTTCAACATTGTCTATCATAAAATATTAAGTTCTCGGATGTCTTGCATCCTCTTGACCCATTTTCGCTCAAGAGCTTATTTTGACCCGTTAAGGGTATTTGCGCATTTTAAGGTCCTTAGCTTACGAAAATCATACTTCTTGCTTTCTTACTTTTTCAAAACATTCATTTAATCAAATAGCTTGTTTGTAATCAACTTTTAAGACCATTTGCCCATTTTACCCATCAAGGGCGTTTTTGTCAACTTTGACCCATCCCTTACTACTAAAGACTTCATTGCATAAATTACCAATCATGCGACTTATCTACACTTGTAAATGCACATACCTGGCTCGGATCAAAGCTATGACCCATTTTAATACTTCATCCGCTAAATTGCTAGATAATAGCAACGCAAATCCTTTTTCTATACATTCTACAAATTCATAATACTTAACAAAGCAATTCATTAGTCGATAACGCCAAAGGGTGAGATCTTCACCGTTTGACCCGTTAAGTCTAAATGTCCATTTTATCCTTGTAGGATGTTAGTTATTCATCATCCCATCTATGTAACTTATTACTTCGTTAACTTGCAACCAAAATTACCATAATACCCTTTTATCCCTTTTTAACCATCAACTTAGTTTCTTGTCATGAACACATGTTCTGACCCGTATCAAAACTTGTCGGAACTTCATACCTCATTTATAAACTTATCATATTCATAATCTATAAAATGAATAGGTATTCTACAAGGAGGGTGTAAGCTTAACTTACCTAGCATCCGGACATGCTTCCCGTGCGCATTAGTCCCGTTTGACCCGCTTCTTTTCCAAGCTTCCATATCGCTTATCAAGCATCAACTTATAATCCCCATGAGAAGGTGATCACTAATCCATGCTTAGTTATGAATTTGAGCTTCATTTGGCCTTTCAATTTGGTGATTTAGAGGAAACTTAGGGTTCTTGGCTCCATGGGAGCCTCCTGCTCGTTTCTAGAACACACTAAAGTGTGTGTTTGTGTGTTTTAATTTTTCATAAATAAAACCCATGTTTCCTCTTAACGGTTTTGGTCCCTCAAGTTTCGTTTTGATTACATATGGAACTAAAACTCACCTCCTTGTTACTTATATGCATGACACCACTAGGCTAGTTTACCCCTACTTATTTTGTTTATGGGTTCACTTTTACCACTAATGGTACCTTACCCACTTATTTTTCTTAACCGGGTTCAAAATTACCAAACCCGTTTTTGGGGTGTTACAAGTCTACCCCCCTTAAATAGGGTTTCCTCCCCGAAACCTTTCTCATCTCCTCTTACACATACACATCTATATTTGACTTAATAGTCACATCAAGAGTTCTAACATTATCCTCAACAATTTAGCAGTTAGCATATTTGTTAGTGCATTATGTCTATTGACTTCGTCTTGTATCATGTAATAGGATAGGATTATCAGTGCACGAGGTTCGAGAAACTGAGAAATGAGATTTAAGTGAAGATTTCGCTTGAAGTGAACTTGTGACAAGTTCAAGCGAAATCATACACATCAGATTTCGCTTCAACTGGTTCGCTTCAACTGGTTCGCTTCAACTGGTTCGCTTCAACTGGTTCAGGTTACTCTCAAGCGAAATCTTAACCTCTATATATAGGGCACTTGTCATTTCACTTGGTACGCGACTTCCGAAAGTGTAACGAAGTGCTGCCAGTTTTCTGTCAGGTTGTAATCAGTGTTAAAAGCAATATAATTGACAGATTAAAGATTAACAAGCTGTGTTCATGTCTAGTTCTCTGATTCCGCCTTTGAACTGGACTTAAACTCTTCTGATCGACTCAATCGGGTCATACAACGATCCAACAAGTGGTATCAGAGCTCAGGAAGAAGAGTTTAGCTTGATATCATCTACTTTCTAAATTCTACACCTTCTTTTTCAATCTGGATGTGATTTCACGGTCAAAATGGATTGAACTTCTCACCGAACATGCAAAACAACAGTTTAACAAAGCCTTGAAAATTTGAGACCGAAATTCGCATTAAAAGTGACTGAATTGGATCAAAAACTAGATTTCGCTTGAATAGTGTTCGTGGATTTAATTGATTTCGCTTCAAAATCAGACTGTTTGGATTGTTTCGCTTGAATATCTGAAGCGAAATAGAGTTGCTGGTTTTCGCTTGAAGTTTGAGTTCAGGTTGAAGCGAAATAGGTTCTTGAGATTTCGCTTGAAGTCATAATAGTAGATTTCGCTTCAAGTCTGTCAAAGTTGTTTTCGCTTCAAGTCTGTCACAGTTGTTTTCGCTTCAAGTTATCAATAGTTGATTTCGCTTCAGCTGGTCAATCAATAGTTAATTTCGCTTCAGCTAGTCAAAACAAAGTTGATTTCGCTTGAAGAATCAACTTGTGTTTCCGATTGAGTTTCCTAGTTCAATTGAAAAGTGGAATTTTGTGTCGGATCATTTCACAACGATCAAGTGTCAGTCATTTTTAGTTTATTTGATATTTGATTGTACTGATTGGGTTTGTTTGATCATTCTGTCAGGTCAAAGCATCGGATACTCACCCAAGCGGATCCCCACCCGATCCATTGTCACGTGATTATTGTCACTGTTGACTTGTGTTGACTTACTCGATCGGATACTTGTGTGAATATCAAGGTTTACATCATGGCTGAAAACAAAGAAGAAAATATTGTTGTTGAGATTAAAGAGAAAACTCGAGAAGAGATCTTGAGTGAGAAGACTTACCGAGAAAGAAATGTGGTTTTAAATAGAATGGATGATATGCAGGAGGAGTATGAGATGGCTGTCGGTAGCAAAAGATGGGATAAAAAGAGAGAATGCTACTATAACAGAGAAGGAGAACCGGTTGTTCCCAAGAAAGACATAATCTTCGATGATGTTCTTCTTGCTGTCCCGTTAAGAGCTGAATACTATAGAAGAGTATTGAAAGATGACAAATATGCTAAGCAATATGAAAAGGATATTAGATATGCCATGTTATCGTGTCTGAGAAAAAGGGATGAAGAGAGAATGAAGAAGAATGTTGAAGAAATGGTTAACAATCTGAAGAAAGTTGCTGAAGAGGTTAACACAGAAACTGTTGAAGTTGAAGCTGTGAAGGAAATCAAAAATGAAGAAGTTAAGAAAGCTGTTACTGAAGAACAGCAGATTGAAGAAGAGGTGAAGAAAGAAGAAAAAGAAGAAAAGAATGAGAATGAGGAAGCTGATAATGTTGGTGATGAAGTCGGTGTTGAAGAAAAGCAGAATGTTGCTGAGCAGACAGAGGTTGCTGAAAACACCGAAGTGCCAATCACTGAGGTAATTTATGATTCTGAAAACTTGAAATTGATTGAACAATGCAAGAAATGCATGGAACCGTGCAGAGCTTGTATTGAAAAAGATGAGAAATTTAGAACAAGAGATCTTGAGTTCACAAAAATTGAAAATATTTTCAAAGAAAAATACAAAGAAATGCTGGAAAAAGAAAAAGTTTTTAAAGAAAATGATGAAAAACTTTCAGAAAAATGTAACAAATTAGAGAAAGAAAATGAAGTTTTGAAAGAAAATGTTTTGAAAATGACAAATGAATGTGAACAAAAGGAAATTGCTTGTCAAGAAATGAAAAAGGAATATGACTCAATGAAATTAGCATATGATATTATGAAAGAGTCATACGACAAAGTGAAAGATGAAATGAAATATGCTCAATCAAGAATGAATTATCTTTCTGAAACAACCAAAGAGCTTAAAAGAATGTATTCTATAAAACAAGATGTTGTTAATTCCTATATTGAGGATGTTGCTAAGTTGAAGCGACAGATTGTTGATTTAGAACAGGATAACAACAAGTTAAAGAGTTACCACGTGTCGTCATATGTGCTTGAACGAATTTTCAATATAAAACCGGGTGAGGGTGAGTCTGAGCAGAACAAGAAAGGTATTGGTTCAGAGTTTCATCAAGTTCCACCACCGGGAAAATTTGCATTTTATGATGAGGAAAAGGTCGAAAAAGCTTTCAACATGGTAGACCAATTGCCAGACAACATTGACATAACCTATTCCAAATCTGATGATTCTCATGATTCAGAGGTGGTAGGTAAAGTCGTTGAAAGTGTGTTGAAAGAAGAGTCGGTTGATACAGGTAAATCTGAATCACAGGATGAAGATGAAGGAAATATTCATGATGGTTATCTGAAAAACACAAAATCCGAGAAAAATTTGAATGATGATTCAAAAGGATTGGTTTATACCATGATTGGATCGGACAAATTATTCTTAGATGTTGTATTCCCAATTCAGAATGTGATTTCAGAAAAGGTTGACAAAGTTTTCAAAATGGTTGAGATTGAGAAGTCTGAGATTTCAAAGTTTGTCGGTAAGAGTCATAGAGGTTCGTATAACAAACCTGGTTTCAAAAAGAAGAACATGAAGGCTGGGTTGGGTTATAAGAAGAAACAACATCGAAACAAAAATGAAATGCCGAATTTTCAGACAAAAATGAGTTTTGTTCAAGGAGGCAGTTTAGAAAAAGAAAAAGAATTCAAAATGAAACAGTCTAATGATGAATTCTTTGCTAAAAAGCAAATGCAACAACCACAGGTCAAAGATGTGTCCATGAGAACATGTTTCAAATGTGATAAAAAAGGACATCTTGCACGCAAGTGTCCTAATCTAAAACCTGTGGATGTTGATCAAAAGAAGATTGATTCTGAGAAACAAAAATCTGAGAATGTGAGACAAAGATCAACCAGATTTGACCTAAAACAAACTTGGAGGTACAACACAAACAAGTTTGCTTCGAATCAAAACTGGAAATCAGACCTGAACAGGTTGGATTCTAGACAGATCTGGAATTCTCACATACCCAGATTTAGAACAACACAGAGTTGGAAAACCACAGTTGATATGACAAAACCTCAAGAGTTTTGGAAACCAAGAGTTGTTGTTCACAATCAAAATGTTCAAAAAGATTCACATTTTTATAAACGAGGAACACCAAAAGGTCAAACATGGAGTGTTAAGAAACATGTTGATTTGGTAAAAGATGAGAAAGTTGAAGTTAAAATTGAGAAAGTTTTTGTGAAAAATGACAAAGAATTTCCAGCATTGAATGAAAATTATTGTGTTGAAATGCCTAAGGTTCAACAGACCTGGGCTAAATTGTTCAAGTAATTCAGTTAGTTGAATGTGCAGGTGCTCAACAAATCTGAAGATTGTGAGAATGGAGGTTGGAGCAGCCTGGCACAACGAGGAGAGGAGGCTGCTAGATCCTGTGTTGGTTGAAACAGGAAGTTTATATGTTTTCTGTAAATAAATAAACAATATTTAAAAAAAAAAAACCTTAAAAAATTGGAAAACTTGAAAAACCAAAAATATGTTTGTTTTTTAATTTTTGTCAAATATTAAAAATACAAAAATATATGTTGATTGAATATGCCGAAACCCTTACGGCTGAACAAACATGATTACTTTCACCAGATTGAAAAACGGTTTTCAAACTGTAAAAATCAATGTGTTGTATATCATGGGGGTATGTATATTTTCTGCAAATCAGAGCACTTTAAGCAGAAAATGGATGGCGAGACAAAGCTATCAGTGTTGGTTGTCAAATTTTCTTTATATGGTTTTGCATTTTAGGGGGAGATATATTGTTAGAAAATACAAAAACATTTGAAAATTTGAAAATGACAAAAAACATGATAAAATTCAAAAATTGAGTTTTTGTGTAAAAAGAGGAAATGATAGTACATCAGTAGACGGTTACAGTATGCTAAAGAATTGGAAAGTTTAAATGTGTTAAACGATCTCACCGTGGATGTGTCGGTAGGTTTTTATACATTTAGTAAACTTTTTCGGGATATAAACCTAAATTCAAACTTGCTTATTTCGTGGGGAACACTACTTGAATATATAGGTAACCCCTGAAATCTCGTTTGAAAGGTCTCTTAATCTGATATACTAGGTCTTTATACTCAATGATGTCTGGGGTATTATTCCGGGACTTCTGCTGAACGGTAGTTCTGACCTAGTCCCTGGCTAATACTTGCTGCAATGCTTGAAATATAGCATTAAACCCTCAGCATGCCGATGAAACAATAAAATTGATAGTCGCTGCTCTTGTAAGCAAAAAGATCCTCTAAAGAGGACATACCGTAAAGTCGAAGCTGATATCTCTCTGCGTATACGGAAGTATCGACCTGAGATCCCTCGGCCCTCGCATACCTAATTTATATACAGATATCATTGTAGTATACTCACCTGTAAGACTGATTATTGGGATTCTGGATACGGGAGTATATTCAAGAGGTGGGACACATGAATGAGTTTAAGTTCTTAAAACATCTAATTCATATCCTGAATCAGTTGAAGTTTGTATGAAAATTTAAGTGGATCAGTATATCGACAATCTAAGTGAATTGTTTAATGCATAATGTGATTTTAAGCTCAACGGTACTTGTGACTTGTCGAAAACTGATATGATCCTCTGACGCATACTCAAACAAAAATATTGTCTGTAAATATGTTTGTACATATTTCGTTATTGTTTTATATTTTCAGAAAAATACAAAAAGATTTTGATTTCTGCTTTATTTTGGACAACTGATGTCTGAGTGCTGAGTTTCAAAATCTAAGTAAGCTGATTGTGTTTCTGAAAATAAAACAAGTTCATTAATTTGAAACTTGAATTAAATTCAAAAATTTCAAAAACAGTTTGTGATATCTTCAAGGTCATTAATTTGAACTTGGATGATTAACTGTGAGGGAGTTGGATTCTTTAATTTTGCCAAATCTATACAGTTTGTTGATAGGGGGAGTGGATTAGAGAATTTGATTGGAATTGCCAGGTTACGATTCCTGGATAGTTGAAATTTAAAATGTTGTTACTTATAAATGTATGAGTAATTGCAGATAGTCCAGACTACGATCCCGGAAGCAAAATCTAAGGGGGAGTCTGAAGACAAGCTTGAAGCAAAGAGGAGCTTGTAGATGGAAAGCTAGGTGTCGATCCCAAAGCACGGAAGCTTGATGAAAGGGGGAGCCTGAAGCTGATAGAAGAAGAGATAGTTGGATGCTTACAATGTTACAATCTAAGTGAGGATGCAGAATGATCAAGACTGAAGATGTGTCATATTGAAGAATAGTCACTGAAGACTTTGTCAATATCCAAGGGGGAGTCTGTTAGTGCATTATGTCTATTGACTTCGTCTTGTATCATGTAATAGGATAGGATTATCAGTGCGCGAGGTTCGAGAAACTGAGAAATGAGATTTAAGTGAAGATTTCGCTTGAAGTGAACTTGTGACAAGTTCAAGCGAAATCATACACATCAGATTTCGCTTCAACTGGTTCGCTTCAACTGGTTCGCTTCAACTGGTTCAGGTTACTCTCAAGCGAAATCTTAACCTCTATATATAGGGCACTTGTCATTTCACTTGGTACGCGACTTCCGAAAGTGTAACGAAGTGCTGCCAATTTTCTGTCAGGTTGTAATCAGTGTTAAAAGCAATATAATTGACAGATTAAAGATTAACAAGCTGTGTTCATGTCTAGTTCTCTGATTCCGCCTTTGAACTGGACTTAAACTCTTCTGATCGACTCAATCGGGTCATACAACGATCCAACAATATTTCATTCAAACATTCATTATACTAGATGATTACTCATCTATAATCCTTTCACAACTTCTTATGTACATGCTATTACACATTCCATGTTTCATTCCTTACATGCAATTCTTTTATTCTGGTTACTTATTTTGCCTATCTTTGAAGTTTGACCTCTTAAGGTAAACTGACTTTTCTTACTTATCATAGATGCATTGAGGTACACATTCGTACTTCCTTCCATTCATGCTTACTTATAAAGGCATTCATTACATCCTTTTTATGTTTTAAATCCGTCCCACGGATTTAAACGTAACATCCATACCCTTCATTCCTTCTATGTTTGAATCCATCTAGCGGTTTCAAACATTTCATTCGTACCTTTTCTTCCTTACATGTGTTGAATCCGTCTCGCGAATTCAAACAGGTAATTCATACTTTATTCCTTTCATGCTTCGAATCCATCTCGCGGATTCTAACACATCATTCATACTTTAACTTCTTTCATGTTTCGAATCCGTCTCGCGGATTCTAACATAGCATTCATATTTTAACTTCTTTCATGTTTCGAATCCGTCTCGCGGATTCTAACATAGCATTCATACTTTCATTTCTGAGAGTCTTACATTTCTCTTCACCCTCACGTCCACCTACTACTTAATTCTAACGGACATACCTGTAACAATTATCACGGTCTCACGTACGTCATACGTTTCTTGTGTACTGGCCAGGTACACAATCCACATACTAGTTTCGTGCCTTCGTGTAATCGCCACCTTATGTCCGAAGAATTAAGTTTCGGCACGTGTAACATTTTCAAACTTCATTGCCATGTCACTATTATATTTCATTTATAATTTTCTTTCGCTTGCTTAATTATACCACTTCATACGCCCACACGTTGAATTTACGTACCTGGGGTTCATTTGTCTTATCACTTGCCTTGATGCCGGTCTAGACCGCATTCACGGATCATCCTTTCCAAGCAGTTATGCTTACCTTTAGATCTTGATTGAGTCATGGATTGTACGGGTTTCTTATCACAAGAGCACATAGGTTTGAGTTCAAGTACCTATCCTCTCGTACTTAATTCTCTCAAACCAGGGCTCTGATACCAACTTGTAAGACCCTAATTCGTATTTGACAAAAAGTCGCAGCGGAAATTCGTGCCATAAAATTTCTTTCATTACAAACGTCTGGACTTACTTGAAAGTTCGTCTTAATATGTATCTTTTACAAAAATAAAGCATAAGTCTTGTTTACTAATAGTACATACTCAATTATTCCCGTACAATCTATCTTGTGACTCGGTCTTCGATCTCTATTCCTCGTGATAACCGCCCGTGATTTGTACAACCTGCATTCACCATATACATTCATCACATTAGTACACAATACATAAACAAGATTCAATACATGTACACTTTCCATTCAGCTTTCTCTCTAATTTTAAGCATATCATTCGCATATCCATTCCCTGGTGAGCCTTCAATAATGTACCTGCATAAATCTTCGTTTTCCAGGCACACAATTAATATCATTAACACTCAACGTATCCAAAATCATACTTACATATACACGTGCATACATCCATGCCTCTCTACATACATGCCTGCACTCATACGTATCTTCATACATACATATATACACATCTGTATACGTACCTACGTTCCTACATCTTTACATACATGCATACGATCACACGTACTTCCATACATACATAAATACTCATCTTCATATGTACATACATTCCTACGCCTTCACCTACATACATACTATCCTACGTATCTTCATATATACATAAATACGCTTCTATATACGTACCTACATTCGTACGTCTCTACATTCATGCATACACTCATACATATCTTCCATATATACATAATTACACATCTACATACACGTACAAGATCTTGCATACTTCTTACATACTCGTACGTTAATTACATGGGACTTAGACTTTGATTTATAGCCCATAAACGTCAAAGGAATGATCAAAATCATGTTTGGGAGGCCCGTCGTGGTCCACGAATGATAAACCGAAGCCTACTATACCCAAATCAACTTAGAAAACATTTTTCAGGTTTTTGAACATGGGGAGGCCGTCGGCGACGGCCCTAGGGTCATCGGCGACGGCCCTTGCAAAAGCCCGTAGCCCAAAAATCCCGTAGACAGGCAAATAACCCGTCAGCAAAATAACTGACTTTCCCGTGCCCGTCGGCGACGCCCCCTACCCGTCGGCGACGCCCTCTAGAAACTGCAGTTTTCTGCAGTTCCGTTTCGTCGTCCGTACGCACTAAAACGCGCATAACTTTTGAACCGTTTACCCGTTTAACCTCCCGTTTCTTCCTACATGCTTGTAAATTCACATTCTATCATATGAACTTGAAATCCAACATCCGATATAATAACATTTCAGAATTTTAACTCTTCGGCTTATTACCCTCTTACCAATTTTGACCCGTTCATACATTTATCAACATAACTTGATTGTTTGACCTAAATTCCTCATGAACCCTATAATTTCAACATTGTCTATCATAAAATATTAAGTTCTCGGATGTCTTGCATCCTCTTGACCCATTTTCGCTCAAGTGCTTATTTTGACCCGTTAAGGGTATTTGCGCATTTTAAGGTCCTTAGCTTACGAAAATCATACTTCTTGCTTTCTTACTTTTTCAAAACATTCATTTAATCAAATAGCTTGTTTGTAATCAACTTTTAAGACCATTTGCCCATTTTACCCATCAAGGGCGTTTTTGTCAACTTTGACCCATCCCTTACTACTAAAGACTTCATTGCATAAATTACCAATCATGCGACTTATCTACACTTGTAAATGCACATACCTGGCTCGGATCAAAGCTATGACCCATTTGAATACTTCATCCGCTAAATTGCTAGATAATAGCAACGCAAATCCTTTTTCTATACATTCTACAAATTCATAATACTTAACAAAGCAATTCATTAGTCGATAACGCCAAAGGGTGAGATCTTCACCGTTTGACCCGTTAAGTCTGAATGTCCATTTTATCCTTGTAGGATGTTAGTTATTCATCATCCCATCTATGTAACTTTTTACTTCGTTAACTTGCAACCAAAATTACCATAATACCCTTTTATCCCTTTTTAACCATCAACTTAGTTTCTTGTCATGAACACATGTTCCGACCCGTATCAAAACTTGTCGGAACTTCATACCTCATTTATAAACTTATCATATTCATAATCTATAAAATGAATAGGTATTCTACAAGGAGGGTGTAAGCTTAACTTACCTAGCATCCGGACATGCTTCCCGTGCGCATTAGTCCCGTTTGACCCGCTTCTTTTCCAAGCTTCCATATCGCTTATCAAGCATCAACTTATAATCCCCATGAGAAGGTGATCACTAATCCATGCTTAGTTATGAATTTGAGCTTCATTTGGCCTTTCAATTTGGTGATTTAGAGGAAACTTAGGGTTCTTGGCTCCATGGGAGCCTCCTGCTCGTTTCTAGAACACACTAAAGTGTGTGTTTGTGTGTTTTAATTTTTCATAAATAAAACCCATGTTTCCTCTTAACGGTTTTGGTCCCTCAAGTTTCGTTTTGATTACATATGGAACTAAAACTCACCTCCTTGTTACTTATATGCATGACACCACTAGGCTAGTTTACCCCTACTTATTTTGTTTATGGGTTCACTTTTACCACTAATGGTACCTTACCCACTTATTTTTCTTAACCGGGTTCAAAATTACCAAACCCGTTTTTGGGGTGTTACAGTAACCCCCGAAATCTTGTTTGAAAGGTCCCTCTTTCTGAGATACTAGGTCTTTATGCTCAGTGATATCTGGGGTATTATCCCAGGACTTCTGATTTTGCGGAAGCAATGGCCTAGTTCCCGGAGAATACTTTCCGCTTGCTTGAAAAATAGCGCAGCCTCAGCAAATTGATGAAACAATAAAATTGATAGTCATTGCTGTTGAAGAAAAGATCCTCTAAAGGGGACACACCAAAAGTCGAAGCCGTCATCTCTCTGCGTATACGGAAGTATCAACCTGAGCTCTCACGGCCCTCGCAATATAACCCCTTTACAGATATCATCTGTGGTATACTCACCTGTAAGACTGAATATTGGGATCTGGATATGGGAGTATATTCAAGTAGTGGGACACGCGATTAAGTTTAAGTGCTTAAGACATTAATATCGTATCTCGAAACAGTTGAACTTTGTGTGAGAACTTAAGTGGACCAATATACTGACAATCTAGGTGAATTGTTTAGAACTTAAAATGAAATGAAGCTTAACGGTGTTGTTGATATGTTTTAAACTATTTTACAAGTGGTTCATCAGGATTATTATTGATAAAATTTTCTGTTTGATTTGAGGGAGAGTTTGAGTTGATGTTTACATGATGTTTAAAATTGTAAAATTTACTTTGAGGTAGAGATGGTGCAGGTTTGAGGAAAAGCTGGATGTGAGCCAGGTTGATCGATTCTGAGAAGCTTATGTTTGAAAAGCCAGGTTTCGATATTTGAGGATTCTGAAGACAAAGCATGAACTAGGCAACGATTTTGAACCTGTGAACGTCAGACTACGATCCTGAAGCAGATGATGCTGAAGAACTAAAGGAATGCTAGCACATTGTTAAGGGGAGTCTGTTGATGCTGATTGAAAGAGTGAAGCCCAGAGACTGATAAAGATTGAAGATTGTGAAGACTCGACACTTAAGACTCGTCAACATCTGAGGGGGAGTCTGTTGGTGCACACATATGTCGACTTCGTCTTATATCGAGTCTTGAATTCGTTGCGGATCTGAACAAGAATGATGTCAAGTTCGCATGAATGTTCAAACGAAGTGGATGTTCAAACGAAGTGGATGTTCAAACGAAGTGGAAGTTCAAACGAAGTGGTCACTTCATACGAACTGGGGTTTGTCCAGTTCGTATGAAGTTCAGACGACCTGGTCTCCCTATAAATAGGTCATGTTGTCATTTCATTTGTAACTTTTGCATTTCCGGTAGCGAAGCTCTGCCGAGGTATCTCCAGACCGTGTAAAGCTTTCATATCAATACAAGAGATAGTTAAACTACTTTCAAGTGTAAATCAAGCTGATTCAAAACCGAAACGTCTGTTTCCGCCTCTCGTTTTGGTCTAGAACACTTCTGATCGACTCATATAGGTCTTTTCTCGATCCTACAAAATTAGCATAATACATGAAATTGGCATTTACTTGAAGTGATGAAGATCACTAGGTAAATAAACGGGTCAAAAGGTGAAATTATCACCCTTTGACAATATTGTCTAATGGTATGTCGAGTTACATGTTATAGGAATAAATAGCAAATGGATAAGTACATCGCTATTGCTTAGCGGTTACGAAGGCAAGGTATTGAAACGGGTCAATATATTGATCCGAGCCAGGTATGTATAATAACACAACTCATCATGTAGAATTTGGAGTTCTATAAGAGTTAGACAATGTTAAAGTGTAGATATTCAGTTATCTTTAAGGTAAACCGAATAAATTAAATTATGTTCATGGTGTTTTAGAAGCACATGGGTTTATAAATAAGATTATAGTTAAAAGGGTCGGATTTTGGGTCAATCAAGTATTTAAAGGACCCTTGTAGTTAAAGAAGGATGAAAATTGACCAAATTGCCCTTATAAGCTAATTCGGACGAACGACCCTTAAAGGTGGTTCGGAAATAAGTTTTATGATTATATAAATGCTTAGGATAAGTTAGATAGTGAAAAACATAAATTCTTGGGTCGAAGGGCTTTATATGAGTCTTTGCCGTAAAATGGTAATCCGAGGGGTAAAACTCGGAACATATAGATATCCACATTAAACCCAATACATATATAGTTGTAGTGGGAGATTACTAGATAAGAAATGTAGAACTACAATGCTAGAAGGGAATGAAAGCGATTTCAAGTTTTAAAGTGCTTAAAATACCCTTAACGGGTCAAAATAAGCATACGAGCAAAAACGGGTTTAAATTATGTAAATAACCTATGATTAGATCCTAAAGTGGTAGATAACATTAGTTTGAAGAAGTGTATGTGGTATAATGATCAAACAAATATGTTTGTTTGATAAAATGCATAAACGGGTTAAAATTTTGTAAAAAGGTAACGAGTCGAAGGCTTAGAAGTCTAAAAATATATTAAGTTAGATGTTGGATTTTAACTCCATATGATGGAGAATTAAATTACGAACGCGTGGGAAAAAGAATCGGGTAAAACGGATCAATAACGAAGAAGTTATGGCCGTTTCCGTGAAATCGGGTTGAGCTGGGAATGTACAGCAACAGCTGAAGGCAACAGTCTGTCAAAACAAGGGCTAGGCGTGACGCCTAGGCCCTTGGCGTCACGCGACGCCCCTAACTCCGGAAAATTTTTAAATTTTGTCATTTTAACCCCTGTACTTGTTTGAGCTTAATATTTGACTATCAAAACTAACTTTTAAGTTGGTTTTGATCATAGGTGATCGCCAAGAGTGCCCGGATGAAGATCAAGCGGCGAGCAAGAACCGAACACGATCAAGAAATAAGCTTCCGCACTATGTATCGTTGTTATGTTAAACGATAAACTTACACATGATGTGATGTATACTTTTAAATTGTAAAAGGTTTTAATAAACCCGTAAATCCGATGTATATGTAAATCTTAATTACATGATTTTTTTTTCGTAATTGACACGTTAAACCCTGAATTATAAGAACGGGTGTTACAAGAATCCTATCATTTGCAACTTGGATTTATCATTTATCAGAAATGACCGGATTTGAACATATCAGATGTTTACAAAACAGATTAGGGTCTTGGGATTCATATTTAGGTCGCTCAGAGGTATTAATTAACATGTCGACACTTTTAAATCCTACCATTAATCTTTTGACTTGATCCGGGTTTATAACACGTTTGCCTTACATGACACGTGTCTTTATTTTATTGGACACCAAATTACGAGGTGTTACACCCCAAAATTTCTCGAACTCAATACCAGACACGTCACTGAACCGAATCTCTTGTAAAGCGATGGAGTCAATACTATTCTCCCATTTCAAATTTTTAATCCACCCCGCTTTGTTATTTTTCCCCTCTCCTAAACCTCTAATATATATAGAAAGAAAATTCATCTTTCTCCTCTTTGAACACCTTCTTCCCTAATCGCTTCTATAATTAACGACTCATGGTTCTGAAGATCGACACCCAATTTGTTCCCCATGCCAGACGTGATATTTATCTCCAAATCAATGTTTTCCTCTTCCTCATCGTTTGGTTGTAGGTTTAAATCGTCCACCACCTCCTCCATAATATCGTTTCTAAAACCGCTTGTTTCTTCCTGGTCTCTCTCATCACCTGTATATGTTTAAACTTTGGACTTATTTTGAGCTTTGTTTCTAAAGCTCGAGCTTATCTCGTTCATTTTCTATTAATTAATTTATTTATCAATGTGGGACTAGCCCACTTGATAGAGGCTTATACCTCTTAGAGGAGAGGTCCAAAGTTTAAACATATGCAAAGGAGATTAATTTAGATTATTGATGTAATAAAATAGGAGCAAGTGTTGTCATTCAAAAAAAATTATATATATTTATTATTATTTCTATATATTTTAATATATATATATATCACAATATATATTATTAGTTTTTTTATCATACCTTTATATGTAATAAGAAGAATCATTAAATAAATATAAATTTAATCAGTTAAATAAAAATTATATTTAATAACACGGCTTGTTTAGGCTTGCGACCTGGTTTGAACTTAATAAGTGAAGCTTGGCCTCTGTTTAATTAAATAAGCTTAATTTTTGGCTCGAGTTCGAATAAGTTTTGCTTGGTTTAAATTTTTTACAGGCCGATTTCGAATAGCTCACGAGGAGCTTGACTTATTTACATTCCTAAACAAAAACATTGAGATGGTGTGATTTGATATTCATTACAAGGACACGCACAAAGACTTAAGTCTTTAAATACGAGCTCTACAAAGACCCCACGTATTTCTGTCGGGTGCCATGTATGACATAACGCTTGTTTCTTCCTGGTCTCTCTCATCACCTGTATATATAGAAATAATAATAAATATATATAAATTTTTTTTTTTTGAATGACAACACTTGCTCCTATTTTATTACATCAATAATCTGATATGTTGTAAATGAGTAAGGGGCTGGAATGTAATATTTCGATAAGTAGAGTTCTGGGGCTAAAGTGTCATTTAGTCATAGTATAAGGGGTGTTGGTATAGAAGTTGGTTGGGTCGTTATGATTGGTTACATCTGTTGTATAAAGGTAGTTGTCTGTAATGAGAAAGTAGTTGATTGTTGGTTATTCTTCTTCTTCGATTCAATCGTTATCATTGGTATCAGAGCTTCCGATCCTTGGCGAAGCTCTTGATTCGTTCTATTCAACTAGTTGTGCAATTTATCCAATTTGTTCATCGAATTTGATTGTTTCTCAATCAAATTCACTTGTTGATTCGTTTCAATCTGTAATTGATCATTGTTCAATCAATTCAACCTTCGTTTCACACAGGATTGATCACTTGATTCGATCAATTCAACCACTGTTGTATCAATTTCATTGAAACCCTAGAAAATTGAACTGAATTGGGGATAATGACTACTTGTAGCAGATCTGACTCTGAGAAATCAAATCTTGAAAAGACAGTAGAGGAACATGGTGTCACTCTCTTGAAGGTGGATGCATTTATGCAAAAGTCTGAACAAACGTTTGCTAGTCTTAATGCGAGTGTTCAAGCGTAATTGGCTAAGTTGAATGGGGAATCCACCAGTCATCTGATGGTCAATCAAACAACAGGTCTGATCAACAGAAATGAACGGTTACATCGAATTGGGAAGATTGATTTTCCAAAATTTGATGGAAGTGAAGTAGATGATTGGATTTATAGGTGTGAGCACTTTTTCATTGTAGACGAAACTCTTGAGAATTTTAAAGTTCGGTATGCAGCAATTCATCTTGAAGGAAAAGCACTAAAATGGCATCAAGCTTTCTTGAAAACCAAAATTGTTCCTATCTCAGAGATAACTTGGAAAGATTATTCAGAAGCGATTGTGTCTTGCTTTTCTTCAGTATTATTTGAGGATGCAATGGGTACCTTAACTTCTCTGGTGCAAACAGGATCATTGGAGGAATTCTGTGATCAATTTGATGCTTGTTTGCTTAAGGTTACCATTCCTGAGCCGTATGCAGTGAGTATTTTCTTGAAGGCAGTTAAACCTGAAGTAGGGGGTCGAGTCAGAATGTTTCAACCAAAAACCATGAAGGAGGCATTCTATTTGGCCAAGATACAAGATACAACCAATAAATCTATGAGATCTTCATATTCTAATAGCAGGTATTACTCTAATAATTCTGCAATGGGGATCAGAGTTCAAAATGCAGTAAAACCTCCTACCAATGTGTCACACCTACCTTTGTTACCATCACCACCTATTACAAAAAGATTTACCAACACTAAACAAATATTAAGTAAAGAGATTGAGGGCAAAAGGGCAAGAGGGGAGTGCTTTTGGTGTCCTGAAAAGTTCACTCCATGCCACAAATGTGCTAATAAGAAACTGTTTGTGTTGGAAGTGATAGGAACAGAGGAGGATGATGAGAAGGGTGGGGAATACATATATGATGAAACTGTAGACCAGCAAGATTGGCAAGAGCCACCATAAATTTCTATACATGCTTTAACTGGTATGATTTCATACTCAACAATGAAAGTGGTAGGTAATATAGGGAATAAACAGTTGAGAATATTAATTGATTCATGGTCAACTCATAATTTTGTGAATGAAAGTTTAGCCAAGAAACTTAAGTGTCCTTTAAAGTCTATTGATAAGGTGACAGTAGGAGTGGCTAATGGCAATGAGATTGTATGTGAAAATTATTCCCCAAATTTCCAATGGTTCATGCAAGGAATGTGGTTTACAACTGATGTTTTGGTTATTCCTTTGGAAAGTTATGACATGGTGTTGGGGGTTCAATGGTTACTTACATTAGGATCTATTGTTTGGAACTTTACGGATATGACTATGCAGTTTACCATTGGAAACACTCAGTGTAATCTCAAGGGAGATGATAGCAATAAGATATCTTTATGCTCAGCAAATAGTATGCACACATTGTTAGGCCAACATGACAAAGTGTTAGAAGCTCATTTGTTTAGTATACAGTTACAACCCTCCAGAAAAGAGTTCCAGCATGACACTAAAGTAATTGCAGTTCAAAATAATGCTGAGCTAGAGAAGCTACTAACTGAGTTTGAAGATGTGTTCAAGATTCCCACGTCATTACCACCAAAAAGAGCTTTTGATCACATGATATTACTCAAAGATGAATCTCAGGTGGTCCATTTGAAACCATACAGATATCAGTCATCTCAAAAGGATGTGATTGAAAAGTTAACAAAAGAATTGATGGATACTGGAGTGGTCAGGGGTAGTTCTAGTCCTTTTGCAGCTCTAGTGGTTTTAGTAAAAAAGAAGGATGGTAGTTGGAGGTTCTGTATTGATTATAGAAGGCTGAATGAGGTGACAATTAAAAACAGTTATCCAATTCCTTTAGTGGATGAGTTATTTGAAGAATTGGGCAATGCAGTGGTATTTTCAAAATTAGATCTCAGGGCTGGTTATCACCAAATCAGAATGCATGATGGTGACATTCAAAAAACTGCATTCAGAACACATGAAGGCCTATTTGAGTTTGTAGTAATGCCTTTTGGGCTTACTAATGCACCTGCAACTTTTCAAGCATTGATGAACTCAATTTTCAAACATTTTTTGAGAAAGTTTGTGCTAGTTTTTTTTTTTTGACGACATATTAGTTTATAGCTGTTCTTGGGAATCTCATATTGAACACCTGAGACAAGTGCTGCTGATATTAAGAGATCAACAATTATATGCTAAGAGATCTAAATGCAAAAAAAAAAAAAAATTGGGGGGGGGGGGTCTTCAGTAGAATATCTGGGTCATATAATTTCAAATAAAGGGGTTTCAACTGATCCAAAGAAGATAGCAACTATAAAGGAATGGCCAGTACCCACGAATATCAAACAGTTGAGAGGGTTCTTGAGGCTGACAGGGTATTATAGGAGGTTCATCAAATCATATGGTGTGTTAGCAAGGCCTTTGACAGATTTGCTTAGAAAGGATGCATTTTGCTGGACAGAAGAAGCTGCTACAACTTTTGAACACTTAAAAGAGACTCTCATGTCTCCACCGGTATTAGCACTTTCAGATATGTCTAAAGTATTCACAATTGAAACAGATGCTTCGGGTAAAGGAATAGGAGCGGTATTGATGCAAGAAGGTGTAACATCCGCCAAAATGGGTTTCCAAGATCCGACCCGCTTTGAATTTTGAATCCTAATCCTTGAAACTCGAAAATTTTTCGCGAATTAAATAAAAACACGAATTTAATACTTTTTAAATTTGGACCAAACGATTGACATTTCTGTTGGATCGTTGTATGACCCGATTGAGTCGATCAGAAGAGTTTAAGTCCAGTTCAAAGGCGGAATCAGAGAACTAGACATGAACACAGCTTGTTAATCTTTAATCTGTCAATTATATTGCTTTTAACACTGATTACAACCTGACAGAAAACTGGCAGCACTTCGTTACACTTTCGGAAGTCGCGTACCAAGTGAAATGACAAGTGCCCTATATATAGAGGTTAAGATTTCGCTTGAGAGTAACCTGAACCAGTTGAAGCGAACCAGTTGAAGCGAACCAGTTGAAGCGAAATCTGATGTGTATGATTTCGCTTGAACTTGTCACAAGTTCACTTCAAGCGAAATCTTCACTTAAATCTCATTTCTCAGTTTCTCGAACCTCGTGCACTGATAATCCTATCCTATTACATGATACAAGACGAAGTCAATAGACATAGTGCACTAACAGACTCCCCCTTGGATATTGACGTAGTCTTCAGTGACTATTCTTCAATATGACACATCTTCAGTCTTGATCATTCTGCATCCTCACTTAGATTGTAACATTGTAAGCATCCAACTATCTCTTCTTCTATCAGCTTTAGGCTCCCCCTTTCATCAAGCTTCCGTGCTTTGGGATCGACACCTAGCTTTCCATCTACAAGCTCCTCTTTGCTTCAAGCTTGTCTTCAGACTCCCCCTTAGATTTTGCTTCCGGGATCGTAGTCTGGACTATCTGCAATCACTCATACATTTATAAGTAACAACATTTTAAATTTCAACTATCCAGGAATCGTAACCTGGCAATTCCAATCAAATTCTCTAATCCACTCCCCCTATCAACAAACTGTATAGATTTGGCAAAATTAAAGAATCCAACTCCCTCACAGTTAATCATCCAAGTTCAAATTAATGACCTTGAAGATATCACAAACTGTTTTTGAAAATTTTTTTTAAATTTAATTCAAGTTTCAAATTAATGAACTTGTTTTATTTTCAGAAACACAATCAGCTTACTTAGATTTAGAAACTCAGCACTCAGACATCGATTGTCGAAAATAAAGCAAAAATCAAAATCTTTTTGTATTTTCTGAAAATATAAAGCAGTAAAGAAATATGTACAAACATATTTACAGACAATATTTTTGTTTGAGTATGCGTCAGAGGATCATATCAGTTTTTGACAAGTCACAAGTACCATTGAGCTTAAAATCACATTATGCATTAAACAATTCACTTAGATTGTCGATATACTGATCCACTTAAATTTTCACACAAAGTTCAACTGATTCAGGACACGAATTAGATATCTTAAGAATTTAAACTTATTCATGTGTCCCACCTCTTGAATATACTCCCGTATCCAGAATCCCAATAATCAGTCTTACAGGTGAGTATACTACAATGATATCTGTACATAAATTAGGTATGCGAGGGCCGAGGGATCTCAGATCGATACTTCCGTATACACAGAGAGATATCAGCTTCGACTTTACGGTATGTCCCCTTTAGAGGATCTTTTTGCTTACAACAGCAGCGACTATCAATTTTATTGTTTCATCGGCATGCTGAGGGTTTAATGCTATGTTTCAAGCATTGCAGAAAGTATTAGCCAGGGACTAGGTCAGAACTACCGTTCAGCAGAAGTCCCGGAATAATACCCCAGACATCATTGAGTATAAAGACCTAGTATATCAGATTAAGAGACCTTTCAAACGAGATTTCAGGGGTTACCTATATATCCAAGTAGTGTTCCCCACAAAATAAACAAGTTTGAATTTAGGTTTATATCCCGAAAAAGTTTACTAAATGTATAAAAACCTACCGACACATCCACAGTGAGATCGTTTAACACATTTAAACTTTCCATTTCTTTAGCATACTGTAACTGTCTACTGATGTACTATCATTTCCTCTTTTTACGCAAAAACTCAATTTTTTAATTTTATCATGTTTTTGACTTTTTCAAATTTTCAAATGTTTTTGTATTTTCTAACAATATATCTCCCCCTAAAATGCAAAATCATTTAAAGAAAATTTGACAACCAATACTGATAGCTTTGTCTCGCCATCCATTTTCTGCTTATCGTGTTCTGATTTGCAGAAAAAAAATACACTTTAAACAGAAAATATAACATACCCCCATGATATACAACACATTGATCTTAACAGTTTGAAAACCGTTTTTCAATCTGATGAAAGTAATCATGTTTGTTCAGCCGTGAGGGTTTCGGCATATTCAATCAAAACATATTAAAAACAAACATATTTTTGGTTTTTCAAATTTTTCAATTTTTAGGGTTTTTGAAAATATTTTTTATTTATGTACAAAAAACATATAAACTTCCTGTTTCAACCAACACAGGATCCAGCAGCCTCCTCTCCTTGTTGTGCCAGGCTGCTCCAACCTCCATTCTCACAATCTTTGAATTCCGTGAGCACCTGCACAGTCAACTAACTGAATTACTTGAACAATTTAGCCCAGGTCTGTTGAACCTTAGGCATTTCAACACAATAATTTTCATTCAATGCTGGAAATTCTTTGTCATTTTTCACAAAAACTTTCTCAATTTTAACTTCAACTTTCTCATCTTTTACCAAATCAACTTGTTTCTTAACAGACCATGTCTGACCTTTTGGTGTTCCTCGTTTGTAAAAATGTGAATCTTTTTGAACATTTTGATTTTGAACAACAACTTTTGGTTTCCAAAACTCTTGTGGTTTTGTCATATCAACAGTTGTTTTCCAACTTTGTGTTGTTCTAAATCTGGGTGTGTGAGAATTCCAGGTCTGTCTTGAATCGAACCTGTTCGGGTCTGATTTCCAGTTTTGATTCGAAGCAAACTTGTTTGTGTTGTACCTCCAAGTTTGTTTTAAGTCAAATCTGGTTGATCTTTGTCTCACATTCTCAGATTTTTGTTTCTCAGCATCAATCTTCTTTTTGTCAACATCCACAGGTTTTAGATTAGGACACTTGCGTGCAAGATGTCCTTTTTGATCACATTTGAAACATGTTCTCATGGACACATCTTTGACCTGTGGTTGTTGCTTTTGCTTTTTAGCAAAGAATTCATCATTAGACTGTTTCATTTTGAATTCTTTTTCTTTTTCTAAACTGCCTCCTTGAACAAAACTCATTTTTGTCTGAAAATTCGGCATTTCATTTTTGTTTTGATGTTGTTTCTTCTTATAACCCAACCCAGCCTTCATGTTCTTCTTTTTGAAACCAGGTTTGTTATACGAACCTCTATGACTCTTACCGACAAACTTTGAAATCTCAGACTTCTCAATCTCAACCATTTTGAAAACTTTGTCAACCTTTTCTGAAATCACATTCTGAATCGGGAATACAACATCTAAGAACAATTTGTCCGATCCAATCATGGTATAAACCAATCCTTTTGAATCATCATTCAAATTTTTCTCGGATTTTGTATTTTTCAGATAACCATCATGATTATTTCCTTCATCTTCATCCTGTGATTCAGATTTACCTGTATCAACCGACTCTTCTTTCAACACACTTTCAACGACTTTACCTACCACCTCTGAATCATGAGAATCATCAGATTTGGAATAGGTTATGTCAATGTTGTCTGGCAATTGGTCTACCATGTTGAAAGCTTTTTCGACCTTTTCCTCATCATAAAATGCAAATTTTCCCGGTGGTGGAACTTGATGAAACTCTGAACCAATACCTTTCTTGTTTTGCTCAGACTCACCATCACCCGGTTTTATATTGAAAATTCGTTCAAGCACATATGACGACACGTGGTAACTCTTTAACTTGTTGTTATCCTGTTCTAAATCAGCAATCTGTCGCTTTAACTTAGCAACATCCTCAATATAGGAATTAACAACATCTTGTTTTATAGAATACATTCGTTTAAGTTCTTTGGTTGTTTCAGACATATAATTCATTCTTGATTGAGCATATTTCATTTCGTCTTTTACTTTATCGTATGACTCTTTCATAATATCATATGCTAATTTCATTTAGTCATATTCCTTTTTCATTTCTTGACAAGCAATTTCCTTTTGTTCACATTCATTTGTCATTTGCAAAACATTTTCTTTCAAAACTTCATTTTCTTTCTCTAATTTGTTACATTTTTCTGAAAGTTTTTCATCATTTTCTTTAAAAACTTTTTCTTTTTCCAGCATTTCTTTGTATTTTTCTTTGAAAATATTTTCAATTTTTGTGAACTCAAGATCTCTTGTTCTAAATTGCTCATCTTTTTCAATACAAGCTCTGCATGGTTCCATGCATTTCTTGCATTGTTCAATCAGTTTCAAGTTTTTAGAATCAGAATTTACCTCAGTGATTGGCACTTCGATGTTTTCAGCAATCTCTGTCTGCTCAGCAACATTCTGCTTTTCTTCAACACCGACTTCATCACCAACATCACCAGCTTCCTCATTCTCATTCTTTTCTTCTTTCTTCACCTCTTCTTCAATCTGCTGTTCTTCAGTAACAGCTTTCTCAACCTCTTCATTTTTGATTTCCTTCACAGCTTCAACTTCAACAGTTTCTGTGTTAACCTCTTCAGCAACTTTCTTCAGATTGTTTACCATTTCTTCAACATTCTTCTTCATCCTCTCCTCGTCCCTTTTTCTCAGACACGATAACATGGCATATCTGATATCCTTTTCATATTGCTTAGCATATTTGTCATCTTTCAATACTCTTCTATAGTATTCAGCTCTTAATGGGACTGCAAGAAGAACATCATCGAAGATTATGTCTTTCTTGGGAACAACCGGTTCTCCTTCTCTGTTATAGTAGCATTCTCTCTTTTTATCCCATCTTTTGCTACCGACAGCCATCTCATACTCCTCCTGCATATCATCCATTCTATTTAAAACCACATTTCTTTCTCGGTAAGTCTTCTCACTCAAGATCTCTTCTCGAGTTTTCTCTTTAATCTCAACAACAATATTTTCTTCTTTGTTTTCAGCCATGATGTAAACCTTGATATTCACACAAGTATCCGATCGAGTAAGTCAACACAAGTCAACAGTGACAATAATCACGTGACAATGGATCGGGTGTGGATCCGCTTGGGTGAGTATCCGATGCTTTGACCTGACAGAATGATCAAACAAACCCAATCAGTACAATCAAATATCAAATAAACTAAAAATGACTGACACTTGATCGTTGTGAAATGATCCGACACAAAATTCCACTTTTCAATTGAACTAGGAAACTCAATCGGAAACACAAGTTGATTCTTCAAGCGAAATCAACTTTGTTTTGACCAGCTGAAGCGAAATTAACTATTGATTGACCAGCTGAAGCGAAATCAACTATTGATAACTTGAAGCGAAAACAACTGTGACAGACTTGAAGCGAAAACAACTTTGACAGACTTGAAGCGAAATCTACTATTATGACTTCAAGCGAAATCTCAAGAACCTATTTCGCTTCAACATGAACTCAAACTTCAAGCGAAAACCAGCAACTCTATTTCGCTTCAGATGTTCAAGCGAAACAATCCAAACAGTCTGATTTTGAAGCGAAATCAATTAAATCCACGAACACTATTCAAGCGAAATCTAGTTTTTGATCCAATTCAGTCACTTTTAATGCGAATTTCGGTCTCAAATTTTCAAGGCTTTGTTAAACTGTTGTTTTGCATGTTCGGTGAGAAGTTCAATCCATTTTGACCGTGAAATCACATCCAGATTGAAAAAGAAAGTGTAGAAGTCAGAATCTAATTGCAATCGAGCTAAACTCTTCCTCCTGAGCTCTGATACCACTTGTTGGATCGTTGTATGACCCGATTGAGTCGATCAGAAGAGTTTAAGTCCAGTTCAAAGGCGGAATCAGAGAACTAGACATGAACACAGCTTGTTAATCTTTAATCTGTCAATTATATTGCTTTTAACACTGATTACAACCTGACAGAAAACTGGCAGCACTTCGTTACACTTTCGGAAGTCGCGTACCAAGTGAAATGACAAGTGCCCTATATATAGAGGTTAAGATTTCGCTTGAGAGTAACCTGAACCAGTTGAAGCGAACCAGTTGAAGCGAACCAGTTGAAGCGAAATCTGATGTGTATGATTTCGCTTGAACTTGTCACAAGTTCACTTCAAGCGAAATCTTCACTTAAATCTCATTTCTCAGTTTCTCGAACCTCGCGCACTGATAATCCTATCCTATTACATGATACAAGACGAAGTCAATAGACATAGTGCACTCATATAGATTTTTTTTAGTAGAGAGTGTATACCATTTTTTTAAAGATAAATAATTAAGTAACACTAATGATTAACGATACCCCTTATTTCATTTAATATACTCTAGGGTAGTAAAAAAAAACTAAACTAAAAGGTTTTTTTTTGTAAGTTGCCTATTATCCTTGGGTTGCTTTGAAATGGATTTTAAATTCTAAATAAACCTACACATCCATCTTCCTCGTAAGTAAATATATGAACCATTTTAGTACTTCCGTAACTGACGAGCGAGATTTACGATAAGACGCGTGTTAAATCGGTTTGGTAACTGATAAACATCATTGTATCCTTAAAGAATCGAATGTTTCGATGGTTTGGTAACTGATAAACATCATTGTATCCTTAAAGAATCGAATGTTTCGATATTAATCTCGAACAAGCTCGCATACACGTCTCCATACATCATCGTCAAGACGATCGTATTTTCGGAAACTTCATCGACTTCCAAAACAGAACTCGACAACCATATCTCCTTTTCTTCTCCGCTGATTTTTCGGTTTCCATAGACTATATACTAACCGAATACAAGTCACCATCAAACCATTGCCAACTTTGCGAGACCCGTGAAGGCTATAAAACCGAAGCTTTCTTCACCGATTTACCCACACAACTCCACAACATTGTTTCGCATATCCTTACACCCTTGCCGGAGAAGCTAGTCGTCGCCGGGGAGAAGCCGACCGCCGGAGAACTCGCAACGCGCCGGAGAGCTCGCAACTTACCAGAGACACGAAGACGCCGTCGGTAATAACCGAAACTCACATCAGAGATTAACTCGCCGTGTTTCGGTATAATTCGGTCCCCTTGTTTCTTTTTTTTGTTCAGTCACAGTGATACACATCCAATTCTAATGTTCAAACAACAAGAATTATAAGTTATATCAAAACAGTTTACGTTATGTTCTATAAATGAATAAAATGAACATTTTCATGTTTGAAATCATGTTGGTAATTCTGTCGATGATAAATATGGTATTTCATTATTAATTTTTTTTAGTCATAATAAAACTAGTGTTGGATTTTCTAGCAAAAGAAAACAAATCATCCTTTATTTTTTTTATTTATATTCTTTTTCTTCATAATTAAAATCTTAAACTTTAACTTAAATAAATAACAATTTATTAAGGAAAAGAAGTATTATATACAAATAATTAATTTATAAGCAAAATACTAAAAACTTCAAACCTAAACATTAACAAGTTCGTTATTATCTAGGATGACCGCTCCCGTTTATTCGGTTGCTCCATCTTTACTCGTGCATTATTCAAGGAATCCTCATACGCAACCAATGTGAGTATACATGATCCCATTTTCATTTTAAACACTTTTGGGTGCAACTTGTATTAATATTCAATTTCACAAACACGTGATGCTTGTTATACATGAAATGTTTGATGCTTGTTATACATGTGATGCTAATGTAAACACTTCATGACTATATGCTCATTAACTTCGATCAAGCCTACCTTAACAATTATGGTACTATGCATATGCTATAGGTTGTAACTCCCAGCCCGCTATTCTTTTGGGTATTGTTAAGTTAAACATGTTAACCATCCCGCTAGACTCTTGGGATAGGCACTTTAATTGTGTTGGAAACTTTGGTTTGAGCATGTAGAGTAACATCATTTCGGCATAACTGTTAACTTGTATCATCTTATTCATGTTGGATATGAGCACGTTAAACTATTTTATTCTATTTTATGCTATGTATCAAACTTGTATAATCGCCAACATATTTTTTGATGTTATTTTAATACATGTTGCAGGTTGATAGACGAAGTGATCAAGAAAACAAGCTAGGATGAACCTAGAAATCCATCCAGAATAAACAATGTTTTGAACTATTTTTGATACAATGTTTGAATCTTGTATGACATTTTAGCATTTATGAAATTTGATTTAATCTATATTGTCACATTTAGTGTTATGATGTTTTTGAGCGATTTGTTCGTCTCATCCTGATGTTTCCGCCATCGGTTGGGGTGTGACAGAAGGCCACCCCATAACATTTATAAGCAAAGCTTTATCATCTAGGCAACAAGCATTATCTGTCTACGAAAGGGAATTATTGGCCATCATATTTGTTGTTCAGTATTGGCATCATTATCTGTCGGTGGGTCATTTTGTCATTAAGACGGATCAAAAGAGCTTGAAGCATCTACTTGAGCAGAAGATAACTACTCCTTTACAGCAGGTGTGGTTATCAAAGTTAATGGGATATGATTTTGAAATAGTTTACAAACAAGGGAATGAAAATGGAGTAGCCGATGCTCTTTCAAGAGTTCAGTCCCCAGCTTTGCTAGCCGTATCAGTGAATACTTTTGATCCTATCATCTGGAGTAAAGTTCAGCTTAGTTGGGATCTTAATCCTAAACTTAAAAATATTAAAGAGAGTTTAATGTCTGGGCAGTCACATCCTAAGTATAGTTGGAAGGGACAAGTTTTGTGGAAGAAAGGCAAGATCATTGTAGGCAAGGATGGTGAGTTACAGAAAGATATTATTTTGTTATGTCACAACAGTGCTATGGGGGGCATTCGGGTATTCATGCTACCATTCAAAGGATTAAGATGTTGTTTACGTGGAAGGGAATGTATAAACAAGTGAGGAATGTCATTCAGCAATGCAGTGTATGTCAGAAAGCTAAATACGAGACAGTTGCTTCACTAGGATTATTACAGCCATTACCAACTCCTAACAACGTGTTTTCGGGTATATCCATGGATTTCATTGGAGGATTGCCTAGATCTCAGGGAAAGGATTCGATCCTAGTGGTGGTAGATAGACTAACAAAGTACAACCATTTTATAGCATTAACTCATCCTTATTCAGCAGCTCAGGTAGCACAAGTTTTTCTTTATCAGGTCTTCAAGTTACATGGTTGGCCAGATTCTATAGTATCGGATAGGGATCTCATCTTCCTCAGTCAGTTTTGGAAAGAATTTACAGCTTTGCAAGGTATTCAACTGAATCTTTCAACTGCATATCATCCACAAACAGATGGGCAAACAGAAGTGGTAAATAGGTGTCTTGAATCCTATCTAAGGTGTATGGTTATGGATAAGCCTGCAAATTGGGTTAAATGGTTGTCGTTGGCGGAATTTTGGTATAATACGAACTTTCACACTTCTTTGGGAATGACTCCCTTTCAGGCATTATATGGGTATCCTCCCCCATTATTTGTACCTTATATTCCAAAGGATGTGAGAGTAGCAACTGTGGATGAAGTGTTGAGGGATATGGAAGAAACAATCAGGTTATTGAAGTTTGCATTAACAAGAGCACATAATAGGATGAAGCAGGTGGCTGATAATCATAGAAGCGAAAGAGTCTTTTACGTAGGAGATCATGTATATGTTAAACTACATCCCTATGGTCAAACAACATTGAGGTCTGCACATTACAACAAGTTGGGACCAAAATATTTCAGACCATTCATGATAATAGAAAGGATTGGTGTTTGTAACACCCGTTCTTCTAATTCAAGGTTTAACGTAAATTTTACGAAAAACAATCAGGTAATTAAGATTACATAAACATCGGAAATACGGGTTTGTTAAAAACTTTTACAATCATAAGTCATTCAACATAATGTGAACGAATTCGTCGTTTAAAATTTTGCAACGTGACCAAGTGCGGAAGCATGAATCTATATCGTGTTCGGTTCTTCGAGGAGCTTGGTCGTCTTCCGGCATTCTAAATGTACCTACATTTCATAAACATGAAATGCTTTAGTCATACGGGGATTAAAATATGTCTAAACAAATCCGGTAATGATAATGGAAGGAAAAAGAATCCCAACGTTAAACTCTTGATCTCAAAACATGGATTTCCAACTGGCCTCCACCGTAACTTACGGTGGCACCGTAAGTTACGGTGGCCCCTGGTGTGACATGCCCCTACCGTAAATCAGTAGGGGGCTGCCGTAAAGCCTTCAGCTCCACCGTAACTTACGGTGGCACCGTAAGTTACGGTGGCCCCTGCATTCCAGCTTTCCATTTTGCCGTTTATTGTCACGAAAACTTTCGTATCTTTCAATCCGCTTATCCGTTTGACCCACCGTTTCTTCCTACATGATTGTAATTTGACCCTTCATCATATGGAGTCAAAATCCAACATCCGGATTAACAAAATTTTAGACTTTTAAGTCTTCGGCTTATTACCATTTTTACCAAATTTTGACCCGTTCGCGATTTTATCAAACAAACATGTTTACTTGATCTATAAACTCATGAGAATCATAATTTCAATATTTCCTATCAAATAAATCATAAATCATGGGTTTCTTACTTAGTTAGAACCCGTTTACGTTCAAGTGCTTATTTTGACCCATTAAGGGTATTTAAGCACTTTAAAGCTTAAAATCGCTTTCATTCATTTCTAGCGTTATTTACAACATTCTTATCAAATAATCTTCCACCACAACTATAATTGTGGTGGACTTAATGAGGTGATCTATATAATCCGAGTTTTTCTCGTCTGATTGCTAATTTACGACAAAGACTCATATAGAGTCATTTGACCGAAGGTTTACATCTTTCGCTTCTTACACTTATTCCAATCATTTATTTGATCATAAAACTCGTTTCAAAACTACCTTTAAAGGTTGTTTATTCGAATTAGCCAACAAGGGCGTTTTAGTCAATTTTAGTCATTCTTTTACGACGAAGGACTATTAGTGCTTGTTTGAACCCCAAATTCCGACCTTTTAACCATATTCTTGTTTAGAAACCAATATGTTTCTAAAACACCATAATCATAACTCAATTTATTCGCTTTACCTAAAAGATAACCGAATTTCTTATTTTAACCTTGTCTAACTGTTATAAAACTCTAAATTCTACATGATGAGTTGTATTATTATACATACCTGGCTCGGATCAATATATTGACCCGTTTCAATACCTTTCCTTAGTGGCTGCTAAGTGATAGCGATGTAAGCATCCATGTGCTATTTATTTCCTAAAATCATGCAACTTGACAACCCATTAATCGATATTGTCAAAGGGTGATAATTTCACCTTTTGACCCGTTTGGTCTAAATGACCAATTACCATTGTCCAATTGTCAAATATTGTCAAATTACCATTTCGCCCTTAATGGCTATTATGATTTAACTTATATGATAACCATTAAAAGTACATGTTTCATTCGTCATAATATGATCGAATTACCGATTTAACTCATTTTTAGCCATCACTATGTTTTCTTGTCATATTTGATTATCTTGTTCCGTGCGACTACACGCCGGAACATCATATCTCAATTAGGTATTTTTCTTTTTCGCAACTAATACGACGAAAGAATATTATAAATATATGACTAGTGTAAGATATACTTACCTTGCATCCCGAATACACTTTTCCTTTATGCTTGACTCGTTCGACCCGTTTTCTCCCCAAGCTTCACCTAGCTTGTTAAGCACCAACTATCATTCATTATTCACAAGGTTGTTAGATTAGTCACTCCAAATCATGACTTTCACACCTTATGATTCTTTGACTATTTTTCTCTTTAAACTCAATAATAAATCATGAGTTTAATCCTTGTGTCAAGACGCACTTCTAATCAATTATGAACTCTTAACAAAATCCCTATTTTCTTCAAGTAGTCATTCATACGAGTTAGTATGGCGTTTATAAACCCCAATACTACATTAATTTCATCAAATTAACTAAACCCATTTCATAGCAATTATGATCTTGTGCACAAATTCATGGTTTAATCGAACACCTTCTATTTGTTATCATGCATGTTGATTCTAAGCATAGTTATATCATCAAAATAATCATAACATCAAACCCCACTTATCTAAGTGTGTTAATTCACCAAATTCATCAATCTATAGCATGTTATGTATGATTTTCACTTAGGGTTTCGTTCCTAAGCAAGTATACATCACTAATATAGCCATAACTTCTATAATCCATGCCTAATTCGCGATTAGGATGATTATCAACTTTTTACAACTTCATGAATGTTAGAAATTCGACATACCTTAGGATCCCCTTGACTTGGTGATCACGAATATGTGCTTGAATTTCGATTTGGGTTTGATTTGCCCTTCCAATTTCTTGATGTGTGCTTGTTAGGGTTTTGAGCTCAAGATGTTCTTGGCTCCTGTGAATATATCGACCAGAACACACACTTTAAGTGTGTGTTTTGGTGTTTAACTTTTGTTTTAATAAAACAACTTTCCCACTTGGCAATATTGGTCCCTCATGTTTCCTTCTGATCAAATGAAGCTATAACTCACCATTAGTCACTTAATCACATGCTACTAACTAGGTTAATTATTCCTTATTACTTTAGCGGGTTCGGGAAGTCATAACCCGTTATGTTTTTAAATCCTGTTAATTCAGACTTCTTATAAACCTTATTTACTTAAAAACATTTATTAACGTTTTATTAAATATTAGGTTTATTTATTTAAATCCTAATATTTACCGGGTTACTTTCACCACTAACGGTATTTTACCCGCTCTTTTGTATTAACGGGGTTTAATTACCAAACCCGTTTTCGGGGTGTTACAGTGTTGTTGCCTGTAGGCTAGATCTGCCGGATGATGCTCAAGTGCATCTGGTATTTCATGTGTCGTTGTTAAAACTGGCAAGAGGAAGTAATATACAATCCACTCCACTACCACAGAACCCAAGGTTTATGTTTAAACCATTACAAGTATTGGACAGGGAAATGGTGAGACGAGGAAATAGAGCTTCAGTTAAAGGGTTGGTTCAATGGGACAGTCTACCGATCACATAAGCAACATGGGAGAATTTAGAGGATTTGCAGATCCGGTTTCCAAATTTTGTTTTTTGAGGTCAAAAAATGTTATAGGGGGAATGTATTGATATGTTGTAAATGAGTAAGGGGCTGAAATGTAATACTTCGATAAGTAGAGTTCTGGGGCTAAAGTGTCATTTAGTCATAGTATAAGGGGTGTTGGTATAGAAGTTGGTTGGGTCGTTATGATTGGTTACATCTATTGTATAAAGGTAGTTGTCTGTAATGAGAAAGTAGTTGATTGTTGGTTATTCTTCTTCTTTGTACTTCTTCTTCTTCGATTCAATCGTTATCATAATCTAAATTAATCTCCGAGAAAAGTGCCCGGATAGTCCCTGTGGTTAGCCTATTTTTCACCTTTAGTCCCTAACTTTCTAAAATTACAGTTATAGTCCCCAACTTTTGCAATTTTGTTCCCGGATAATCCCTGGTGCTAACGGATCTTAATTTTCTCAGTCAACTTAGTGTGAAATGACCTAAATACTCTTATTTGTTAAACCATTAACTAAAAAGTTAGAAAACAATATAATTAATATGTTTATGTGGGTTCCACCACTTACCATACCCACTTCATCTTCCCCACCACCACCATCTCCACATTTCACCACCACCTTTCACCACCATACCACCACATAAACCAAGGGCTCAAACTGTGCGACCCAACATAGCAATCGATGGTTCGCCTGGTCGGAGACGGCGGTGGACAAAGAAAATTTTTAACTATATATATGCAATTAGCTGATTATAAAACTTAAGAAAAGAAAATATAGCTTGCAGATCAAATTGATCTATTCTTGGGTGAAATCACTGTTTAGATGGGTTATATATCAACTATAAACTCATTCTTACCAAACAAAATTGAAGACGATCAGTTTCATAGCCAATTGATTTTCAAGTGCTAGTGATAGACAAAACCCCATTCGAACTCCATAAGCTCTTTTCGAATTTTCAAGTTTTTGATTTGAAGATTCAGCTCAATTGAAGTACCGACCTGCAACTTGCCGGAAAAACAAAGTTGCAGGTTCACGCCGGAAATCGAAGGTGGTTCAAAGCTGCCGGAAAGTTGCAGGTTCACGCCGGAGAAACAAAGTTGCAGGTTCACGCAGGTTCACACTCGTCTTGGTTCAGATCGGGGTGGCCTCTAAACACTGGTAGTGTGGTGGGCACCGGAGACGAACCGGCCGATGGAGAGCATCGGACCAGTGGAGCTGTGGAGAAGAATAAGTGGAGAAGATGGGTGATAAGTGAATTGTGGGCCCCACTTGATTTAAATATATTTCTTTTTTACATTTAAGTTATTTTTTAATAATAAGGGCATTTTAGTAATTTCACATCCACTTAACACCAAAAAGTAACTCCCATCTGTGTCAGAGACTATCCGGGAACAAAATTGTAAAAGTTGGGGACTATAACGTGTAATTTTACAAAGTTAGAGACTAAAAGTGAAAATGAGCAAATCACAGTGACTATTCGAGCATTTTTCTCTTAATCTCCGTTGCATATGTTTAAACTTTGGACCTCTCCTCTAAGAGGTATACGCCTCTATCAAGTGAGCTAGTCTCACATTGACAAATAAATTAATTAATAGAAAATGAACGAGATAAGCTCGAGCTTTAGAAACAAAGCTCAAAATAAGTCGAGCTTTATAAATTAACTACTCGTGCCGTTAACTGATGTTATCCTTTTCTGTTAGGTGTGTTTGAAATGATAAAATATTAAAATTACCCTTTGCTTATTAACAAACACTTGTCCATACAAGATATGTGGTATTGAGGCAATATTGAAAGCAACTGATATAGTGGTCCATAATCTAAGGGGTTGTAGCCTTGTAGGAATGGGTACAAGACATCACATCACTTAGACTGAGTGTAGTGGGGCAACCTGTTGAGTGGGCGTCTTGCGACACGTGGCGCCACGTCATATAAGAGGATTCTGACCAAAAAAGGGGTAGTGGGGCAACCTTGCTGGGTGGGGCGACTTGCGACACGTGGCACCCATTTATTTTGTCTTTTTTATGTAAAAGATATAAAAAAAATCCTATTTTTTATAAAAGTCTTTTTTTACTTCAACCAAAATAAAAAAATACATCAACTAAAAAAAAAATTACTTCAACCAAAATAAAAAAAATACATCAACTAAAAAAAAAATTACTTCAACCAAAATAAATAAATTACTTCAACAAAGGTTATATTTTTCTCGAATTTCTTGCTTCATTTGCTCGGCTAAAGCGAGCTCGGCTCCAGTAAGGTTTGTCGTGTCGGTTGTTAATATTTGCAAATCAAGTGCTTTTTGACGACTTTCTTTCAGCTTTAGCTTTCGGTCCCCGTGTTCTTTTTTTAAGTTGATCCGTTGTTGGCTCGTTTGCAACAACCCGTCTAACTTATTGGTCACTTTTTCGAACGTTTCGGTGTAGTCGATTCGTGCACCGCTAGAAGACGTTTGAGCGGCTTTTTTGGCCCTATCTCGGCCAACCGGTCGTTGTGGTGGTTGATACGGTTCGGCCTCTTCATGTGGCTCTTCGTTGTCTTCCTCAATGTCGTTGAGATTTATTTGGCACCGAGCGTCCGAACCGGTACTTTGTTGGTCGTTTGAGGATGAGGTTTTTGACCGCTTAGCCGACGGTTGGCCACGACTTTTAAATGGATCGAAGGCGATGACTATGTGAAATTTCGAACTCCTTCTTAAAAATTGCCAAATAGCAAGATAAGGAAACGCCTTATTGTGTTCGCCTCGGAATTCATTTTGGGCGTTTGCTTGGAGCATCGCATCGTCGGAACCACTTTGGCGCACACGCGAGTTACTTAGGCGAGTGTATATTTGGTTGAAACTTTGAATCAAAGGACGCATTTTACGCCACTTCGCGCCGATACCATCGGCATCACAGTATCCTTCTTCTTGATCTTCCAACTTGAGGAAAAGGTTGTAAATACGAGACCAATATGTTTTTTCCTTTTGATAGTTACTACACTTCGGGTCTTCGGTTATTTCTAGCCAAGCCTTTGACAAGCTCATTTCCTCGTTGGAAGTCCATGGTATCGGTTTGGTTTTCAAGCGTTCTTCACCCGGTGTTTTCCTCTTGTGTGAACGTTTCTTTTTTTGACCGACATCGAACTGGGTCTCCGGAACTTCTTCGTCATCTAAATCAACCACTAGATGGAATACAAACAAAGTTAAAAAAAAAACATATTCTTTACAAAAAAATATCTAAAAAATTTATACCATTTTGTTGGCTCGATCCTCCAACGTTTTGAAAACCACCGGGTTGTTGTGTGTTCCAAGTGGTGAACCCCATATGTTGCGGTATGGGCGTATTGTTGTAGTATACTTGCGGTGTAGGGCTAGCAACGTGCATATTATTGAAATAGGCGTAAAAAGCGGGGTTATTTAAAACGTTTGGGTCCGTCAGATCGGGTTGTGGATTGGAAGATTGTGTATTTTGGTTGAAAGGAGGGATGTTGTGGGGATACATTTTGATGAGTTGATAGAAGATTGGTATAAATTTTGATGAGTTGATATAAGATTGGTATAAATTTTGAGGAGTTTGAGAGAAAATTGTGGTAAAAATGTGTTTGATATGGGGTATTTTATAAAGGTTGGATTATTAAAAAAAAAATAATAATAAACTTAGCCAAACATAACCGTTGGCAACGGCTATATCCAAAGCAAAACATTTGAAATTGGGCGACGCGTTTGAGACGGGCTGGAGGGGGTCGCCCCCCAAGTCGCCCCCGGGGGCGGTGTTCCAGGCGACTTGGGGCGACCTGGGGGTGGGAGTCGCCCCACTACACTTAGTCTTAGCATTTTATGGGTCAAAAATAGATCCACGTGGTTAAATTGGTGTAACTTTAATTTCGATTTCTCTCTTAACAATGTATGTATGTAACCAACTGGCTAGCCCAGTTGGCCAGCAACAATGATGGGTTGGATTGGGGACTGAAAGGTCACCGGTTCGATCCTGAGGAGCGCCCGAGTTTTATAGCAGTACCCTTGCCTTGCATTGGGTAGGTCGCTCCGGTTATACCGGTTCAACGACTGTCTGCGACTTTCTCGGGGGATGCCTAGCCAAACTCTGATGCCTTTGTGGGCCCTGTTAAGACAACACACTGGCCAGAGTGGGGTGATGGTGCTATCCTGTCGTTGGATAGCAGCGGTCTTATCGTTTGTTGTAATGCCCGCCATTCAAAAAAAAAAACAATGTATGTATGTTGTTTTTTTAACAATGTATGATATTTTATGGCCTTTCTAGCAACTTGCTAGTATGGAGAAATATTAATTCACCCGCCTTTAAAAAAAAAAAAAAAAAAAAAAAAAAAAAAAAAAAAAAAAAAAAAAAAACCTTCATTCATACTATTATCCATGCCTTTTACACGTCATGGGATGGCACTTGATCCAATAAACACAACATATACCTCATCCACCAACAATCTAACATGCCTGTGCTTGTCACTAAATGAGATTCATAATCATATTCATTTATTCTCACATTATATAAAAGATAAATAGAACAGAAATATTATATTATACAAGAGATATCATCAAATATATGAAAAACTGAATTTCTGATACAAACCAACTTTGCCTGTCTGTACAGGAAACTATAGTCTTTTTCTTCCCAACAAAAAGAACCCCACATTTATATCTACATTTTAAAATATCCCAAACCCCCCTTCAAAAATTCAAATCTTTAGCCCCTCTTGCCACCAATGCCATACATAGGGGCGTACATTGCAGAATCAATTTTAATTTCAGAAATTCTCATTGTTACTCGACTAAAATTGGTTCCGAATGGCACGCCCCATGTAGATAGATATATGTATGATTCTATGAAATTATAATCAAAACTTCTTTTAAAACAGTAAAAGAGCTATTTAACGCCATAAGATTTGTTGCAAACACCCTCAAGTGCCTCCATTATCAAACCTGAAAAGCTTGTCATAGCTTGAAAGACACCGGGCAAACCCGTTTGGATGTTGTTTAAAGTCATAGCCCTTGTTACCTCAACCGCCTTTGAATGCCTTACCATTTCATCCTCAACGCGTCTCTGACACGCCACGAGTTCAGCCTTTTTCTCAGAAAGCGGGTCCCGCGCGTCCAAACCGTGCCCGTTGTCCTGCTCGCTGCCCGGGAGCCCGAGCCCGACCATGGAGTAAGAATGGTAGTATTTCTTCTCTATGCTTCTTAAAGACGACATTTTTTTCTCGAGCTCCTTTGACACTGACTCGGTCCGTTTTTTCACTTTCTTTTCTTCTGCTTGTTTTAAAGAAATCGAGTGGACAACGTTTATGAAGCTTTTAATTGCTTCAGATGCCACTGTATCGGGTACGCGATCAAGGGCTAGTTTCCATTCATCGAAAACTAAGTAAACATCCGATGCTTGTGAGCTGTTGATGTTTACTTCATCAGAGTTGGTGGGAAGAAGACTGAGTTTGAACCATCCATGGAGAGATTTGATGAAATCTCTTTGGAATTTTATAAGGCGGCAGAAACTGGTGTGCCAGGCGGACACCGCCGCTTCAAGTTCACGAGTGGCTTGACGGTGGAGGTCAGAAGTTGACTCGCCTTTGGTTGACTGGTTGACTAGACCCCGGACTTGTTGAACAACATGGTTTTGGACTTCATGGCATTGGTTCATAGATCTCCACATGTACATAAACCTGCATAAATGTCATATTAGCACTTTAGCATACAGTATTTACACACACACGCACCTAATAAATAAGTAACCGGTTGCGTCACGCGTCACAATTTTGTGTGCCCAAGATTATATTTTCCGCTTCTCTTATTTAAAAAAAGTCCATTGTATCTCATCTCAAGATATCGTTTTATAATTCCTCAATCTTCGTTACTAACTTTTAATTTTCTTTAATTCAACTCTTCTAATACACCGGTTTCTGACCATGTGTGTGTGTATGGAGAAATTACGTACCCATGACAAAGTTCAATAAGCTGTGGAACAAGCTCGGAATCTCGTAGCCCAACAATGGCGGTAGAGGTGGTTGAGGCAGCCTGAGATGTAACCACTATTAACGACTGCAGTTTCTTTATTGACGCTTTTGTTTTGTTCAATTTACTTTCATCTTCCCCTTTGTATTCCTGGCTCTGCAGTGTAGATAACTTCTTCTCATGCGCGATTTTAACTCCTTCTCTTGCCTAAACAATTTAGTAGTTAGGTTGAACAGATATGTAAGTTTAATTCCAGGATTTTCTAAAAAAGACAGAAAGAAAAAAAAATGTTGCAAATTATATGGAAATCCCATGACAACCAGTACATAAAGAATGTGACATGTGAGTCATTTCAACTTTCAAGTCCATGGTTTTAAACAAAATAGTCATTGACTTTTTTCTTTTCAAATTAAAATTTTGAGTGTTACAAAAAAAGATTACAACCAAGAAACACCATGGGTCGTGTAGCCATTGGTTTCCCTTAAATTTGAAAATTTAAAATGATAAATAAATAAAAAAAAAAAGTCAATGGTTATTTTGTTTAGAATAGGTAGTCAACATAGTTATTGATAGCGAATAGCGGACGATAGCGACAAGCTACCTATACGCTACGTAGCGATAGCGACGAAATAGCGGGCGCTATTTTATGTTTAGCGACACACTAGTAGAAAATTTTAGAAATATTTTTTTATATATTATATCCAAATAAGCTGTTTTATACGCTATTTTATATGTATGCTTAACAAAAAACCTAAAATCCTGCTATTTTGTACCTCTAAATCCCGCTATTTGTATTAAAGCAGAAAAAAAAACCTAAATTCCCGCCATTTGCCTGCTATGGAGGCGCCAAAATCAAATAGCGACACATAAATGCTACGTTGCGCTATTTGCTATAGCGCTCGCTATTAATAACTATGGTAGGCAAGTTTTTTTAATTTTCACTCGCTGACACTTCAAAACATAAGAACAAGATAATAGCCTAACAGGGTATTTCTTTGTAACAGTTAACATTGTGGTTGCCTGCTAGTCATGTAAAACCGAGGAGTTTGTCTTTTAGTATGTTGACAGACATACATAGCCCACTGGTCTTCTATTCCAAATTTATGACAGCTAAAGATTGCTCCAGGCTGTCATGCTTGATCAGACTCCTGGTTACTACTACTTACAAGGGTAGTTTGGTCATTACACAACAGCTTATATACCAGGTTTACCAATGGTCCAACTAGCTTCATTTTCACATAAACCAAACACTTCAGGATAGTTGGCATGGCCCACAAACTGTATAAAAAATGGTACAGTTAATTAGGGGGGTCGGAGTGATTGCGGGGAATCCAAGCGGGAATAGGGGTTGCCGATCGGTGGATGATTCTGGGTGGATAATCGGTGAGTGGGGAGTAGGAAAGAAGGGGTGTGGACGGTGACTATTCACCGAAGGTGAAGAAGAAGAAATGGAGGAGAGAGAGAGGAGAGAGGAGAGAGGAGATAGAGAACCAATCATTTTTTTTTAATTGAGTGGGTGTTTAAATCATACCTACTGTTTGAGTAGAAAATGGGGAGTGAAGGGGGGAGCTGACATGGCATGAGATTATTGGATAGAGAAAACTCAAACACCCTAAAGTGTTTGAATCATACCCTCCACCCTTACTAACTAGCGGTAATGTGGTCATTACTTAACAACCTACGATCTTATGACCTTGACATAGGCATAGCAGAATATGTCCATACATGGTCAGGCTACCAGCTAAAACCTTCCATGGCTCAGAGTCATACATGGTACTTGATTAAACTAAAACTAACAAAGGGCATTTTCGTCATTTCACAGCAAGTATCTGGATTAACAATGTAACTCCTAAAGAAAACCAATCAATATATTGCTTAATGTGATGACTGACAATAAACCGAGATAATTGACCGTTACTCAACACTTTCACACATGGTCAAACCATCAATCACAACTTGTAGGGACAACTACTATTGGTCATCCTAAAACAAAGTAAAGTTATGAACATATAACTCTTTCATGACACCTTTTTCTACAACACAATGGATAAAACGGTTCCAATGCACAGTGATTTCACCACTGGAACCCACAATGGTGAAAAGAAAAGATGGTCCAAGATTTGTAGTGACCAGGGTCATTTTCGTCATTCCACACCCCCACTAACGATTATCATCATCAAAAGGCAACTTTTTTCCACCATTACACGTCTTTTTTCAACATCTTGTCTGAAAATGTTGGAGAAAAAAGATACCCCAGAAAATGAAAAAGAAAAAGAAAAATCAATTTCTTAATCATGTCAAAATAATCTTGTGTGTCAGACCTGTGTTTATCACTTATCAGTTGTATGGTACAAACAACTGATGCAAATAGGGACGGTTCTAGGTTAACAGTGATTATATGTACCTTCACTTCTTGGTATAGTTTCATCTCCCAAGCCAAGAGCCGCTCCAGAGTTGAACAGAGACTCTTTGACCCACCTGGTTCACCAATTGAACCGGGTTCGAACCGGTACTTGACCGCCAACGGTGGTTTCGATGTCCAGCTTGAGCTCAAATTACTCAATACCCCATTTGAATGATACACCGTTTCTGCAATCAATTTAAAAATTTAAAACAATTATACCCAAACCCAAAAATGTAGATCAAAAACATTGGTGGTGATTGGTAAAGGGTACTAATATACATACACCACCACGATCATCATCATACATACAGTATAAACGGCGAGAAAAGGTCATAAGCCCCATATAAACATTTTGGCCTGTATTATGAGCAAGTAAAACACCTCATACGACTCATATAACCCCGTTTGCCGATTTTTACGGCCAGAATAAACATTATGGTTAGTATGATGAGTCAGTAAAACACCTCATACGACTCGTACAACCCTTTTTCGACAATTACACGACCCGTATGACCTGTCCCTTGGTGAAAATTAGTAATTCTTACTTTTCAATTGGCGAAAACTCTGATCAAGCTGGGCTCGACCGGTTTCCAGCATCTCCGAGACTTGTTCACCGGCATCAGCCGCCTTATCAAAATAATCTTTAATAGAAGCAACAATTTCCGTCAAATCCCGATGCCTAATCACCATCCTCATATCCGAATTATCCTCATGTTGCCCCGTTTTCCAGCTCTCCGACGACTCGGCTTTAAAAGACTTTTCGGATCTACTCTTCTCAGATCCCCTCATCGTATCAAACTTCGATTTCGGAACCGAGGCAAACACAGAAGGCGGTGGAGCCACCGACTCGTTATGAACCGATGATCCGAAATTAGATCTACTCTCCATTTCAGATCTGGAATCCCTATCAATTTCCTCATCATCATCAGATGTTGAGCTGGTGGTACTATAATGATCCCATTCGCTACACTGCACCTCTTCTCTCTCCTCAACTTCTACTCTCTCATCTCTCTCATCGTCATCTTCCGTATCTTCCGATTCCATATGGTGACTGCTGTACTCATCTTCTTCTCCTTCTGATTCTTGTTGCTGACGTGTATGAATTTTCGGATGATGATTCTTCTGAGAATAAGTTGAATAAACTGAGCGCTTATCTTCATTGATTTCACTATGATTTTCACGATGATTTTTGTGTTGATTGTAACCTGAATAAATGGACGATTTGTCGTCTTCTGATTCGAAATTCGGTTGACGACGATTGAAGTATTCGGAGTCTGGTGGCGACGGAGGGTAGAAATTCTCCCAATTCCAAACGGAGGATGCTTGTGAAGGTGTTGATGCGTAATTAGCTTGAGCATTGTAGGTGTAATTATAACTATCTGGATTATTATTATTAGAACTGTAATTACGTTGAGATTTGTGAGGAGAATACGAAGCTTCACTTGATTCAGAGAGTATATGAGGCAGTTTTATTGTAGGTTTAGGTTTAGATTTAGCTTTAGGTTTAGGGTTAGGGTTAGGACGACGGTCATGGTGGTTCACGGAGGCGGTCCGGCGAGGCGCGGCGGTGAGTATCCGCGGGATTTTTGGTTCTGCAACGGATGCAGATCGGGAAACAGACGTCGGTGCCGGCGACGGCGTCGTGGCCGGAACCGGCGGTGGTGGTGGTGGTGTTTGGTAGGGATGAAATGAAGGAGGTTTGACGGTGGAGGAGGAAGAGGTGGGACGGGTGGGGAGGAGGACGGCGGGGGTCTGGTCGGCGACGGAGAGAGGTTCGCCGGCGGCGAAGGTGGTGAGGGCGGATCCGGTGGCTTTAAGGGAACGGCAGTAGTCGGAGTGAGCGGCGGCGAGGTGGTGGCGGGCGTAAACGGCGTCTTTCATAAGACGACGTCGTTCCTTGCAGCGTCTGACGGAGTCTTCGTTGCCTAACTTTGAGGCGGTGCAGCCCATGACGGTGGCGGGAGGGTTTTTTCAGGCGAACCGGCGCCTGATTTTAGAAAGAGAAAGTGGTGGCAGAGTGATGAGTGAGTGTGTGTGTTTAAGTTAACAAAAAGGGAAATTTATTTATTTTTATTTTTATTTAACAAAAAGGCTAAAATTAAAGTGGAAAAAAAATGAATTTATTTCTAAAGAACTTTATTGTATATCTTCTTCAAAAACTACTTTTTATTAAATAAACTGATTTGATACGTAACAACTTTTTTTAAATCACCAAAGTATATTGAGACCTTGACAAATCTTTAATATTCCAACATTTTTAAAAGATATAAAGTGGCTTTAAGATGAATTTATGATTTCTTGTGATATTATGGATATAGAGTTAGGAAGTTATAAGAAAATGGATACTAACATACAAATATACCCTATAAGCAAACCTAATTGTATTATTATAATATGTAACTCTCATGTAGCACGATTAAAATATGAGTTGTGAGATACTCTTGGAATTAAAAAATCATATATATGAGCATTTATTGTATATTTATATGTTGGTATTTATATCGTATGCATTGTTATCTTTATGCCCATAAAAATCATTTTTATTACAATCTGTAACTCACATGTAACATGATTAAAATATGTCTTGAGAGTACACTTGTAAATTACCTATATATTAAATTACCTATATATATTAAAATTACCTATATATTAATTATTAATTATTAATTATTAAATTATATTATATAATAATATATAATAATAAAATTATTAAAATTAAAATTATTAATTAATTATTATTAATTTTAAAATTAAAATTTGAAGACAATGAACAGTAATAATAATATAATAATAACAACATTAAAATTTGAAGATAATGAACAGTAACATCATTAAGGGGATTAACAAATGATATCGGGTACTGGTATCAGTATTAAATTTATTTACTATATATTAAAATTTGAAGACAATGAACAGTAATAATAATATAATAACAACATTAAAATTTGAAGATAATGAACAGTAACATCATCTAGGCGATTAACAAATGATATCGGGTACTGGTACCAGTATTAAATTTACCAAACCGGGTAAATTTTCGATACCGAATCGGTACCGACTTTTGACATTTTCAGTATCGGTTTGGCACGGGTATTCACCGGTTTTTACCCTCAAATACCGGTACCGTACCAGTACCGAACCGTACCGTGCCAGGTATATTCGGTACCGGTACCAACTTTTAGGGATTTTTGGTAACGGTATTTTCTGTACCGGTTGGTACCGAGCTCATCAAATCCTGTAACAACGTAGCAACGCAAGTAATTGCACCGTTTAGATTACTTTTCATACACAACCCAATGAATAGTAACATCATCAAGGGGTTGAGCAAATGGTATCGGGTACCAGTACTGGTATTAAATTTACCAAACCGGGTATATTTTCAGTACCAAATGGTACAGACTTTTGACATTTTCGGTATCGGTTCGGCACCGGTATTCACCGGTTTTTACCCTCAAATTCCATACCGTATGGTACCGAGCAATTCGGTGTCGGTTCCTAATTTTGATGATTTTCCGGATTGGTACTTTTGGTGCCGTTACCTGTACCGAGTGCTTGTTGGAAACTTTTCCAGAAATGCGAAGTGTATCTAATATCTCTATCTGATACTATAGACAACAGTACTCCATGAAGAGACACAATGTTGTCAACATACAACTTAGCTAGCTTATCGGAACTGTAAGTTTCCTTAACTGGCAAGAAGTGTGCCGACTTTGTCAGTCTGTCGACTATAACCCATATTGTGTCATTGCCACGACTGGTCTTGGGTAATTTGGTAATCAGATTCATTGTTACCATTTCCCATTTCCAAGTGGGAATTTTTAGTTGTTGTAGCAGACCAGATGGTCTCTGATGTTCAGCCTTAACTTACGAACATGTTAAACATTTTGCTACATGGGTGGCTATGGACTTTTCATGCCCATATACCAATAGTTCTTTTTCAGGTCTTGGTACATCTTGTCTCCACCAGGATGTACAGAATATTTCGAGTTATGTGATTCTTCAAGAATCGACTCTCTGAGACCTCCATAGAAAGGAACCCAGGTTCTATCATTCAGTCTTAGGATCCATCCTTTCCAGGCGTCAAATGCTCCACAGTTCCACCTAATCCTTCAGTCTGAGCATTCGCCTCTAGCAGGGCTTGATCCTGAGCCTCTAATAGCTTTTTAGTCAAGCTAATACGTAGCTTAATGATTTTGGCATTAACCCTAAGTGGTTTAGCCCTTTCTTTGAGACTTAGAGCGTCTGCTACGACATTTGCCTTACCGAGATGGTAACGCATCTCACATTCATAATCATTCAGAGTTTCCATCCATCGGCGTTGTCGCATGTTAAGATCTTTTTTATTAAAAAGATGCTGAAGACTTTTATGATCTGTGTATATAATACACTTTGTACCATACAAGTAATGTCTCCACAGCTTTAGTGCAAACACAACCGCACCCAGTTCTAAATCATGGGTGGTGTAATTCTTTTCGTGTACTTTAAGTTGTCCCGATGCATAGGCAATCACTTTGCCTCTCTGCATAAGCACGCAACCCATTCATGTGTGCGAAGCATCACAGTACACGACAAAGTCTTCAATCCCCTCAGGTAGGTTAAGACATGAGCATTGCTCAGTTTCTGCTTTAGAATCTCAAAGGATTCTTTCTGCTTAGGACCCCAGCCGAATTTTACATTCTTGCGGGTCAACGCAGTTAAAGGAGCGGCAATTTGTGAGAAGTTCTCTATGAACCTTCTATAGTAACCTGCCAATCCTAAGAAACTGCGGATTTTTGAAAGGGGTTTTGGGTGCTTCCCAATTTAAGATAGCTTCAATCTTGGCGGGATCTACTTGGATACCACGCTCACTAATCACGTGTCCTAAGAATTGGACTTCACGGAGCCAAAACTCGCATTTGGAGAACTTGGCATACAACTTCTCCTGTTGCAGCAGACCGAGTATACATCGAAGATGTTTCTCATGATCATCCTTGCTGCGAGAGTAGATAGGTATATCGTCTATAAATATGTCACACCCCTATTTTCCACGTGTCACCGGTGGGCCCGGTGGGGAGTATCGTGACGTAGTTGGTATCATCATAGACAAACAACACAATATATAAATGCACAGCGGAAGCAAAGATAGATTCATTTCAACTTTAATAAAGTGTAATATTAAATATCACAAATAGTTTAAACGGATCCACAGGCGGATCAAAATAAAATAAGATATTGTTCAACAGCTTTATTGTCATCCAAGTTTGCGAGACTTATTGTGGACGCTCTAGAAGACCGCCAGCCTAGTACGAGTAGTACCTGCACTTAATCTTTTTGGAAAAATACGTCAGTTTACACTGGTAAATACAATTTAACTGACTCATTTTGAAAAGGGTTGAAAATTGATTTGAATGCACGTGGCACAAAACATTTTATAACTTGGGATAATTATGCAATATAATCTTGTGAACGAATTACATGTTACTTGTGCGTTCAGTAGCCCGGATCTTGTCCGGGTTAAAGATCAATAGACACACCACATTATAGAGTTATACACTGATAGGTGTACGCCTACACCCCGTGCTCAGGTCGTGGCCATCTCGTAAGATGATGCCAAGGATATCCGGGACATGGTCATTACCCCCCCAAAGGCTTTAAGTGAACAAGACTGTTTAAACGAGCCGATCAAATTATTCAATTAACCACCCAAAGATGTAAGATTTGATGCTCGATCAAGCGGTATTCTATATACCGTAACCCAAGCTCGTATAGGGAAAATAAGTTAAAAGTATTTACCTGAGTAAAGTATAAATCACAACTAGCAAGTGAAGGTAGCTTTTACTGGTTCTTCTTATTCTGGAACAAAGGTTTATAATAACCTATTAGATTTCTAACGGGTCTTTATTTAAGCCTAAGCTTAGACCGGTTAGCTTTAAGGACGATACGCTTCAAACGCACGATTAAGCAAAGACCGGATAGAATGTGATTTAGACCCGACAAGTTTGAATACTTGTATAATATGGGTATACTAAATACATTCTGGATTTTGAGAAAAAAATGATAATGGTTGACCCGTTTTGGTCAATTTATGCAAACTAGTTACATAAACCGAACCGGACGCGAAAAGGGCGTTACGGGTAACCATAAGAGTCATATGCAAGTTCCCTGAGATAATATGGCTTAAATATGTTATAACATCAGTAAGATATCTCCTATTATGCCCAAAACGGATTTAAACACAAATTATGCCTCATAAGGGCATTTTGGTCATTTAAAAGATTATAAAAGAGTTTATTTGTAAATCTGAGTTACGGGTCTGATTTATACAGTAAATATACTTAATTTAACATGTTATATCAGTAGGGTATGACCCATATGTGAAACTTATCATTTAAAACCAAACTATGCACCTTAGGGGTATTTTGGTAATTTCACAAGGGCTAAAAATGTCAAAATTGGAAACCTGAGTTTATAAACTTGTACTTACTGTTATTATATAAAAATATGCTAAAAACATCAGTAGGTATCAATCTTATATGTCTAATATGGTTATAGTGCATACTATGCGATAAAAACGCTTAAAAAGGCGACTTGGAGCCATTTCCGGGTTTTTAAAGGAAAGCTGATATTTTTATAATTCCAGAAGGCTCAAAATATTTTATTTAACAAATAAAATCAGTAGAAAAAGGTTTGGGGTCAAAAGGATTTATAAAACTCATTTTATGGCTAAAAAGGGCAAAATCGGTATTTACCGAATTAAACTTAGAGACCTATGTTATGCTCAGCCAAAAATTAAATAAAAATCTTCAAAAATCCCAAAATATTATATAACATCAGTGGGTAAAAAGTTTGATATCAAAAAGTGGGTTTAAATAGGCTATTTGCTAATTACGCCATTTAATTAACATAAAGCTTTCAAATTACGATAATGAGCCTAACTCTTAATCTAGACCTCAAACTGATATCAAATTTTTTGGTGCAAGTTTATAATTCAGTAACAAATGTTTCTACTCTTTCACTTTTTCAAAAATCACGTTTTATAATCAAAAGGGCATAATAGTCACATTTAAGCATAAATCGGAAACATGCATATGAATCGGATAGGTATTGAACCAAGATGTACAATCTCAGAGAGTTATACATACATGAAAATTGGTCCAAATAAGCTCTAAGGCAGATCTCAAACATGCATGAACGGATCAGAACTGAAAGTCAAAGAAAAGTCAATTTATGCGACTTTCGGTTCTGATTCGGGTTTAAACTGAAAATTGTCGAGATGAACATGTTGAGACATGTTCTTACATTAATTACCAAGTTATTTTAATGATCAAACAGGTTGCATGTACCCTACATTGCTAATCATGCTTAAATTTGCAATTACACATTCTGTTGACTTTTTGAAACAAGCTTTGACTCGACAATTATCATACTTAGAGTGGGAATCTGAAAATACCCTTTTGAGGGTTTGTTACCCACATAAATACCAACTTGTAGGTACCTTCAATTCGAGAAATGACTGAGCAATTTTCGTTTAATCCCAAAGTCAAACTAAATTTACGATGGTTTGACTTATGGATAATTAACTAGGCTAGAACGAATTTGAGAAGGTTATGAACACTTACAAGAGTCCTAATAATGCTTAGAGATCACTAGAAAGTTGGCTTGATGTCCAGAGAGCTCCAGAGATGATCTTGTGAATTTTTTGAACATGCAAGTAATGAATGTTTGCAACTACAAGTCCCTTTTATCACAATTTTGATCTTATTTGATGTTGCCACATGAGTCTCTGATGTTGTAGGATGAGGACAAGTGCCCCTAAGTGCATGTAAACCCATTGGTGAGGCCCAGGTATCGACAACAGCTGGAAACAACTCGAAAACAGGCCTGCACTGACATCTGTTCGCTGTTACGTCGCTGGGCACTTGTTCGCGGGCCGCGAGGCCCCTTACGCGGGCCGCGTACAAGCTGGTGACCAGCTTAGCAAGTTTTCAATATTTACATTTCAGTCCTTGGCTTTTGTTACGTGGTTTTGGCTCCTTTTCTTGCACATTAGACCCTCAAATCTGATTTTTAAGGACCTTGGGACTTTTATAAACATGGTAAAGTCCTTGGTTAACTTTGTGCTTACCCGAAAGTCACGAATTTCATCGTTAACGTAATTAACCCTTCGTGCACGGTTTTGATCATAACTTTCTCATACGATAACGAAACTTGATGAAATTTTTATCACATATTCTAGTGAGTATATTTTATCATTACAAAGCTTCGGGTTTGCCAAAAGGTCACTCAGAGGTATACTTTCAACATGTTGACACATTTAGCCCCTGTAGTTTGTAATTCCTCACTTTCTTTCATTTTCCGCTTCGTATGATCTATGATTTATCCGTTTAAGATTATAAACATCATGTAGGGTTATTTTAGGGCCTATTTATCCATTGTTGACACTTTGGACCCTTATAATCACATAGTTTCACTGTTTGTCAACTTTAGTCCCTCTAAAGTATGTTTTCACATATTCAAAGCCTATGACACGTGTCAGGACATTATTGGACGTAAATTTTCGAGGTGTTACATCCTCACCCCCTTAAAAGAAATCTCGACCACGAGATTTACTGAAACAAATGAGGGTATTTTTCTTTCATCGTGGATTCTACCTCCCATGTGTATTCGGGACCTCTACGGGCATCCCATTTGACCTTAACAATAGGTACATGCTTCCTTCGAAGCTTCTTTACCTGTCGATCTTCAATCGACAATGGCTTTTCCACAAATTTCAAGCTTTCATCTATATGTACATCCGTATGCGGTATAACCAGTGATTCATCAGCGAAACACTTCTTCAAATTACAGATGTGGAACACATTATAGATAGCGCTAAGTTCTTCAGGCAAGTTTAACTTATAAGCAACTGACCCGACACGTTCGATAACCTTGAAAGGTCCTATGTATCTCGGGTTTAGCTTGCCTTTCTTACCAAATCGCATCACCCCCTTCCAGGGTGATACTTTAAGCAACACTTTATCACCCACTTCAAAGTGAAAAGCCTTACGCTTTGGATCCGCATAACTTTTCTGCCTATCCCTGGCAGCTTTCAGACGCTCGCGAATCTGGACAATCTTATCCGTCGTCTCAAAAACTATCTCTGGTCCTGATAGTTGGACATCTCCAACTTCCGCCCAACAAATGGGCGATCTACACTTTCTACCGTATAAGGCCTCAAAAGGCGCAGCTTTTATGCTGGTGTGGTAGCTATTGTTGTAGGAGAACTCAATTAGTGGTAGGTTCTTATCCCAACTACCACCCAAGTCGATCGCACATGCATGTAGCATGTCTTCCAACGTTTGAATAGTACGCTCACTCTGACCGTCAGTCTGAGGATGATAAGCCGTACTAAAATTCAAACGAGTACCCAAAGATTGTTGGAAACTTTTCCAAAAATGAGAGGTGTATCTTGTATCTCTATTCGAGATAATAGACATAGGTATACCATGCAAAGCTACAATCTTATCAACGTATAACTGTGCTAACATATCAGAGCTATAAGTCTCCTTGATGGGTAGAAAATGTGCTGACTTCGTCAGTCTATCCACTATGACCCATATAGTATCGTTTCCCTTTCTCGTCTTTGGCAATTTGGTGATGAAATCCATCGTCACCATCTCCCACTTCCATGTGGGAATTTCAGGCTGTTGTAACAAACCTGACGTCTTCTGATGCTCAGCTTTGACTTGCGCACAAGTCAAACACTTAGCTACATAAGCAGCTACAGACTTTTTCAAACCAATCCACCAGTAGTTTGCTTTTAGATCCTGGTACATCTTATCAGCTCCAGGATGAACGGAATATTTGGAACTGTGGGCTTCCTGGAGAATAACATCTCGAAGTCCTCCATAAACTGGAACCCATATTCGTCCATTCAATCTTAGCATTCCGTCTTTGTCATAGGATAACTGCTCCTCAGTTACTCCTAGCTTTTCTTCAGGATAGTTAGCTTCCAACACAGCTTCCTTCTGTGCAGCTAACACCCTTTCGTTCAAACTATTCCTTATTTCAATGCGCTTGGCATTGATTCTTATCGGCTTCACTCTTTCTTTCCTGCTTAAGGCATCAGCAACTACATTTGCCTTGCCTGGATGGTATTTTATCTCACAATCATAATCATTTAGAGTTTCCATCCAACGTCGCTGCCTCATGTTCAAGTCCTTCTGATTGAACAAATGTTGAAGGCTCTTGTGATCTGAATAGATCACACACTTGGTACCATACAAGTAGTGTCTCCAAAGTTTTAATGCAAATACAACGGCACCCAGCTCCAAGTCGTGGGTGGTGTAGTTCTTCTCGTGCACCTTTAGCTGTCGCGAAGCGTAGGCAATAACCTTGCCTTTCTGCATGAGTACACAGCCCATACCAGTGTGTGATGCATCACAGTACACCACAAATTCTTCTATACCATCGGGCAATGTTAACACTGGTGCATTGCTCAACTTTTTCTTCAGAATGTCAAAGGATTCCTGCTGCTTAGGGCCCCAATCAAACTTAACCTTCTTACGTGTCAACGAAGTTAGGGGCGCAGCAATCCTTGAAATTTTTTCGATAAAACGCCTATAATATCCTGCTAAACCTAGGAAGCTACGAATTTCAGTAGGCGTCTTTGGCTCTTGCCAATTCATAACTGCTTCTACCTTAGCGGGATCCACTTGGATACCACGCTCACTTACCACATGTCCAAGGAATTGGACTTCTCGAAGCCAAAATTCGCACTTCGAAAATTTGGCGTAGAGTTTCTCTTGGTGAAGAAGTTTGAGAATACAACGAATGTGTTTCTCATGATCAGCTTGGCTTTTCGAATAGATGAGGATGTCGTCAATGAAGACGATGACGAATTTGTCTAAGTAAGGCTTACAGACGCGATTCATGAGATCCATGAATGCGGCCGGTGCATTAGTGAGCCCAAAAGGCATCACTAGAAACTCGTAATGTCCATAACGAGTCCTAAATGCAGTTTTGTGCACATCTTCATCCTTGACCTTCAACTGATGATAGCCTGACCTTAAGTCGATCTTAGAGAAGTAGCTTGCTCCTTGCAATTGATCGAACAGATCGTCGATCCTGGGCAAAGGATACCTATTCTTGATAGTGACTTTATTAAGCTCACGGTAATCGATACACAGACGCATCGATCCATCCTTCTTCTTGACAAACAAGATCGGTGCTCCCCAAGGAGACGAACTAGGTCTAATAAAACCTTTGGCTAGCAGATCGTCTAACTGCGTCCTTAACTCCTTTATCTCCGTTGGTGCTAACCTATAAGGTGCTCTTGCTACTGGTGCAACACCAAGGATGATATCGATTCAGAATTCCACTTGCCTATCTGGTGGTAAACCAGGTAGTTCTTCGGGAAAAACTTCAGGATATTCCGAAATGACAGGGATGTCTTCAATCTTAGGCTTTGGCTCGTCTATAGTAACTTGTGCCATATAAATGACACAACCCTTCTGCAGACATCTGGATGCCTTGAGCATGGACACTTGCTCAGGCAATCCATGCTGGGTATCCCCTTGGATGGTGAGTGACTCACCAGACGGAGTCTTGACTACTACTTGCTTTCTATTGCACACAATCTGGGCTTGGTTATGCGATAACCAATCCATACCTATGACTATATCAAAGCCGGCTAGCTTAAAGGGAAGTAAGGACAAAGGAAAAGAGTGATTCCTAATGGATATAGCACATCCATCTAAAACAGTTGAGGCGGTTTCTATGGTTCCATCAGCTAATTCCACCTCATATTTCACACTTAAGGGTTTTACAGGCAATTTCAACAACTCACAAAACTTATTATCAACAAAAGACTTATCTGCTCCAGAATCAAACAATACTCTAGCAAAAACATCATTTACGAGAAAAGTACCTGTAATCACGTTGTCATCCTGAACAGCTTCCTTAGCGTCCATCTTGAAGACCCTCGCATTGGTCTTCTTCCCATCTTCGGTTTTCCTGGTGTTCTTTGGGCAATTAGACTTAATGTGCCCTTTTTCGTTGCAACCGTAACATGTTGCATCCTTCAGCTTCTTACACTCCAAAGTCTTATGATCCGTAGATTTGCAAAGCCCACAGGATCTCGTGTGAGACTGGGATTTCGACTCAAACCGACACTTCCCAAAATGGTTCTTCTTACAAGTTTTACATTTGGGCTTATCCCCCGATTGTTGCCCATCTCTCTTAGATCCCGACCCTTTCTTGTGGTCGTCATTTCCTCGGTGTTTCTTACCTGATCTTCGTGAGGTATCGTCCTCACGCTTCCTCTTGTTCTCTTCTGAATTCCTGAGTGCTCTCAACCTGACTACGTCCAAGGTAAGAGAGAGAGATAGATCAGCTGCGGATCTGAAGGTTGCAGGCCTTGATGCCTTAACACTTGCTTTAATCTCTGGGGCTAAACCCCCGATGAAGCGAGCAATCCTCTTAGGTTCTGGGGTTACCAAGTAAGGAACCAACCTAGATAGGGTATTGAAAGTGGTGAGGTATGCCTGGCAGTCTAAATTCTTCATCACTAAAGATAGGAAGTCTGACTCAATTCTCTCAACTTCGTGCTGCGGGCAATAATTATCCTTAATAAGGGCAACGAACTGATCCCATGATAAATTGTAGAGCGGGATCTTTCCAGCAGCTTGTATGAGAGACTTCCACCACGCCAGTGCTTCTCCTTTGAACGTTTGGGATACATATTTCACTATATCCCTTTCAGCACAACCGCTGATGTCTACTACCGTATCCATCTCGTCCAACCAAGTTATGCAATCAACCGCTCCCTTTTCCCCAGTAAAGTCCCGGGGTTTACATGAGACGAAGTATTTGTATGTACAGGACTTACCACGCGGTTCCTGTTTATGCTCGACCTTCCTTACTATGTTGGTTCGAGGAGTGATGATCATCATCATCCTTCTTTGGCTTATCCATCTTAGGTACATCTTTCTTAGAGGGCGGTTTGCTATGAGCCTCAGAGTGAACTTTTGGTTTAGAATGTGGTGCAGATCGGGTCCTACTTCGGGTCCCGCTCGATTCGCTATACTGTTTGTTTAGTGCTTCGATAACAGCATCATTCACTAATGCTTTCAACTCCGCACCCGTTATAAGTATTTTTGTATTATCAGGGTTTTCCACTGGATGACTGTTTATTTCTTCAGACTTAGCCATGTAGTCTTAAATGCTACATAAAAATAAGGATAAGGTCTATTTAGAAGCCTAAACAGTATTATCGTTCTTGACGATTTATTAACCATGGTAAATAAAAGCCATATTAGTTAATTTGTTAAGTAATTTCATTCAGGACTTTTACTAGTAATCTTTTTAGAATGAAATATAATATTGGCATAATAAGCCTAGTCACGTAGGCAAATTTCTAAATTACAATTTAGATCTTATAGGATTTAAGTTTGAATAATTAAGACAACTCAATCCTTTTCTTGGCAGGGAGTTTATAAACTACGGCTGCCTTTTGTTTTATATGACATTATTTATAACCCGTAGGCATTTTGACACAATCAAATATATATAGAAATATTAAACTTTGATAATTTATTAAAAGGGTGGCGTGTGTGATTTTACGGATCACACTAGCCAAGAATGTTAACATGTTTACAGATGTTAACAGAGATTTGAATCTTTTTAAACAGGTTCTACCATATTGGCTAGATTTATGACAACATAACAACTACGTTTTACCTTTTAAGATCCTTATTATTTTATTAAAATGGTAAATCAAAATAATAAATGTTATTTTTTTATTTATTTATACTCTATGTTTATGCACATAATTAAAAATAAAAAAACTTAAATTAACCATTTCAAGCAAAAATTAAACCAGTACGAGTTTGCCCTAAACGGGTCTTTTACATAAACAACATGCCCACGCAGGGGCCAAATAACAAAACAAACAAACCCACGCAGGGGTCAAATAAAAAGATATGCCCACGCAGGGGTAGAGTACTGAAATAAATATATGTCCACGCAGGGACATGAGTACCACACTAAGATAACCAAACAAACAAAGGATTCAGCGACCCTTCTTGCTTTTACCCTTGATCAGATCCACCATCTTCTTAAACATCCCCCGGTTATGCCTCCGATCATGCCGCAACTCATGCCACATCTCCTGACGCACCTCTTGTATCTCATGAAGGATTTCTTTCATTTGGGGGGTGACATCGCCGGCGCCTGAGGTGGTTGCTGATAATGCTGAGGTTGAGGAGGCGGCGGTTGATAATGCGGAGGTTGAGGAGGCTGTGACTGCTGATACCCATATGATGGGTATCCATAGGTCGAGTGTCCCGTAGCCTAGGGACCTCCGTAAGAACCTCCCGGTTGGAGAGAGTTCGCCACTACCCAGTAGGGATCTTCTGTAAAGTTGTAACCTGTGTGGATCTGCTGCTCGAAAGGGTTGAATGCTACAACTCCAGTGTAAGTGGGAATTGGGTCTCCAAAACCCAATGGTGGCTGTGGCGCGATCGGCGCAGAGACTACTTCAGAGACGGGATGTGAAGATTCACCCATCTCTGGTTCTTCGTGGACAGGCGAGTACTGGCTGCCACCTGAATGTGGAGGGGTGCTGATGCGTATTCCCCCTCGTGCGGATATTCGCACTATCATTCTCCTTCGCCTTGGAGGCGAGGGAGGTTGAAGCTGAGGCGGTGGTGGCGGCGGAGTGACCGTGACAAGTCGAGAATCCTCGGAAGGATTCTGCTGCTGCTGCTGTAGCTGATGCAGGGGAGAGTTGGGCTGAAGCTGGTGCAGGGGAGAGTGATGTGGCTGGTGCAAGGGAGAGTGATGTGGCTGGTGCAAGGGAGAGTTATGATAACTGGGAGTAAATGCCCAGTCATACTGCTTGAAGTTCTCCTCAAAGCTGTCGGGACCATTGTAAGGTGATCCCATAAACGGTGACCCATCTGAAATCTCGATGGGGTGGTTCGGTGTTCCGGACGGTGGCATTGCAGGATCAGTATCCTCATCGATGTCCATCGGGTTGCCACCAGAAAAGTGGTCTTCGGGTCCAAGTGGGTTAAAACCCACTGCTGCTCCTAAGTAGTCGTCAGGGTTGAACTGACCCTGAAAGACGGGTGATGGATGGTTAAAGGGTGAACTGTGTCCTAGTAGGGGAATGTAGGACTGTTGAGAATTGTGGGGCTCATTCTCCGAATGAGGCCCAAAGGAGTGTGGGATAGACGGGGAGGTACTCAGTGAAACTGAGCTTCTCGCTGGTTCAGTAAGAGACCTCCAAAGGTCTTGAGCATCTGCGGCATGAGGATCCGAAGGTGTTCGCCGGTGTAACGGTCCGGCCTCGTGGTCGTTTGGGGCTACATGTGCTCCTTGTCCTCGGCCTCTTCCTCTCATACGTGGCGGCATTTTTGTGATCCTGACAAAAACAACAAGTGATACAACAAGGATATATGTAAGACAAAGTTAGAAATAAAAACCAAAAATTTGGAAAATTCCTAAGTTCTTTGTCTAGACTCGAGAATCGAGGAATGTGCAATTGTGTAACTGAGATTAAACACAAAAGGCTAGTGTTTAATTCACTCAGAGTTGGCTCTGATACCAACCTGTCACACCCCTATTTTCCACGTGTCACCGGTGGGCCCGGTGGGGAGTATCGTGACGTAGTTGGTATCATCATAGACAAACAACACAATATATAAATGCACAGCGGAAGCAAAGATAGATTCATTTCAACTTTAATAAAGTGTAATATTAAATATCACAAATAGTTGAAACGGATCCACAGGCGGATCAAAATAAAATAAGATATTGTTCAACAGCTTTATTGTCATCCAAGTTTGCGAGACTTATTGTGGATGCTCTAGAAGACCGCCAGCGTAGTACGAGTAGTACCTGCACTTAATCTTTTTGGAAAAATACGTCAGTTTACACTGGTAAATACAATTTAACTGACTCATTTTGAAAAGGGTTGAAAATTGATTTGAATGCACGTGGCATAAAACATTTTATAACTTGGGATAATTATGCAATATAATCTTGTGAACGAATTACATGTTACTTGTGCGTTCAGTAGCCCGGATCTTGTCCGGGTTAAAGATCAATAGACACACCACATTATAGAGTTATACACTGATAGGTGTACGCCTACACCCCGTGCTCAGGTCGTGGCCATCTCGTAAGATGATGCCAAGGATATCCGGGACATGGTCATTAACCCCCCAAAGGTTTTAAGTGAACAAGACTGTTTAAACGAGCCGATCAAATTATTCAATTAACCACCCAAAGATGTAAGATTTGATGCTCGATCAAGCGGTATTCTATATACCGTAACCCAAGCCCGTATAGGGAAAATAAGTTAAAAGTATTTACCTGAGTAAAGTATAAATCACAACTAGCAAGTGAAGGTAGCTTTTACTGGTTCTTCTTATTCTGGAACAAAGGTTTATAATAACCTATTAGATTTCTAACGGGTCTTTATTTAAGCCTAAGCTTAGACCGGTTAGCTTTAAGGACGATACGGTTCAAACGCACGATTAAGCGAAGACCGGATAGAATGTGATTTAGATCCGACAAGTTTGAATACTTGTATAATATGGGTATACTAAATACATTCTGGATTTTGAGAAAAAAATGATAATGGTTGACCCGTTTTGGTCAATTTATGAAAACTAGTTACATAAACCGAACCGGACGCGAAAAGGGCGTTACGGGTAACCATAAGAGTCATATGCAAGTTCCCTAAGATAATATGGCTTAAATATGTTATAACATCAGTAAGATATCTCCTATTATGCCCAAAACGGATTTAAACACAAATTATGCCTCATAAGGGCATTTTGGTCATTTAAAAGATTATAAAAGAGTTTATTTGTAAATCTGAGTTACGGGTCTGATTTATACAGTAAATATACTTAATTTAACATGTTATATCAGTAGGGTATGACCATATGTGAAACTTATCATTTAAAACCAAACTATGCACCTTAGGGGTATTTTGGTAATTTCACAAGGGCTAAAAATGTCAAAATTGGAAACCTGAGTTTATAAACTTGTACTTACTGTTATTATATAAAAATATGCTAAAAACATCAGTAGGTATCAATCTTATATGTCTAATATGGTTATAGTGCATACTATGCGATAAAAAAGCTTAAAAAGGCGACTTGGAGCCATTTCCGGGTTTTTAAAGGAAAGCTGATATTTTTATAATTCCAGAAGGCTCAAAATATTTTATTTAACAAATAAAATCAGTAGAAAAAGGTTTGGGGTCAAAAGGATTTATAAAACTCATTTTATGGCTAAAAAGGGCAAAATCGGTATTTACCGAATTAAACTTAGAGACCTATGTTATGCTCAGCCAAAAATTAAATAAAAATCTTCAAAAATCCCAAAATATTATATAACATCAGTGGGTAAAAAGTTTGATATCAAAAAGTGGGTTTAAATAGGCTATTTGCTAATTACGCCATTTAATTAACATAAAGCTTTCAAATTACGATAATGAGCATAACTCTTAATCTAGACCTCAAACTGATATCAAATTTTTTGGTGCAAGTTTATAATTCAGTAACAAATTTTTCTACTCTTTCACTTTTTCAAAAATCACGTTTTATAATCAAAAGGGCATAATAGTCACATTTAAGCATAAATCGGAAACATGCATATGAATCGGATAGGTATTGAACCAAGATGTACAATCTCAGAGAGTTATACATATATGAAAATTGGTCCAAAATAAGCTCTAAGGCAAATCTCAAACATGCATGAACGGATCAGAACTGAAAGTCAAAGAAAAGTCAATTTATGCGACTTTCGGTTCCGATTCGGGTTTAAACTGAAAATTGTCGAGATGAACATGTTGAGACATGTTCTTACATTAATTACCAAGTTATTTTAATGATCAAACAGGTTGCATGTACCCTACATTGCTAATCATGCTTAAATTTGCAATTACACATTCTGTTGACTTTTTGAAACAAGCTTTGACTCGACAATTATCATACTTAGAGTGGGAATCTGAAAATACCCTTATGAGGGTTTGTTACCCACATAAATACCAACTTGTAGGTACCTACAATTTGAGAAATGACTGAGCAATTTTCGTTTAATCCCAAAGTCAAACTAAATTTACGATGGTTTGACTTATGGATAATTAACTAGGCTAGAACGAATTTGAGAAGGTTATGAACACTTACAAGAGTCCTAATAATGCTTAGAGATCACTAGAAAGTTGGCTTGATGTCCAGAGAGCTCCAGAGATGATCTTGTGAATTTTTTGAACATGCAAGTAATGAATGTTTGCAACTACAAGTCCCTTTTATCACAATTTTGATCTTATTTGATGTTGCCACATGAGTCTCTGATGTTGTAGGATGAGGACAAGTGCCCCTAAGTGCATGTAAACCCATTAGTGAGCCCCAGGTATCGACAACAGCTGGAAACAACTCGAAAACAGGCCTGCACTGACTTCTGTTCGCTGTTACGTCGCTGGGCACTTGTTCGCGGGCCGCGAGGCCCCTTACGCGAGCCGCGTACAAGCTGGTGACCAGCTTAGCAAGTTTTCAATATTTACATTTCAGTCCTTGGCTTTTGTTACGTGGTTTTGGCTCCTTTTCTTGCACATTAGACACTCAAATCTGATTTTTAAGGACCTTGGGACTTTTATAAACATGGTAAAGTCCTTGGTTAACTTTGTGCTTACCCGAAAGTCACGAATTTCATCGTTAACGTAATTAACCCTTCGTGCACGGTTTTGATCATAACTTTCTCATACGATAACGAAACTTGATGAAATTTTTATCACATATTCTAGTGAGTATATTTTATCATTACAAAGCTTCGAGTTTGCCAAAAGGTCACTCAGAGGTATACTTTCAACATGTTGACACATTTAGCCCCTGTAGTTTGTAATTCTTCACTTTCTTTCATTTTCCGCTTCGTATGATCTATGATTTATCCGTTTAAGATTATAAACATCATGTAGGGTTATTTTAGGGCCTATTTATCCATTGTTGACACTTTGGACCCTTATAATCACATAGTTTCACTGTTTGTCAACTTTAGTCCCTCTAAAGTATGTTTTCACATATTCAAAGCCTATGACACGTGTCAGGACATTATTGGACGTAAAATTTCGAGGTGTTACAAAATACAATGACAAACTTATCCAAGTAGGGTTTGCAGACTCTATTCATGAGATCCATGAATGTTGCAGGTGCGTTCGTGAGCCCAAAAGGCATCACAAGAAACTCGTAGTGATCATATCTAGTTCGGAATGCAGTCTTCAGAACATCTTCACTTCGGAATTTTAATTGGTGATAACCAAATCTCAAATTAATCTTTGAGAAGTAACTGGCTCCTTGCAACTGATCAAATAGATCATCGATCATGGGCAAAGGATATCGATTCTTGATCGTGATCTTGTTTAGTTCGCGGTAATCGATGCACATTCGCATCGAACCGTCCTTCTTCTTAACAAAGAGAATAGGAGCTTCCCAAGTCGAGGAACTCGGCTGTATAAAGCGTTTCTCTAATAACTCTTCCAGTTGTGCCTTCAACTCCTTCATCTCAGTAGGTGCCAAACGGTACGATGCTCTGGCAACAGGAGCTGATCCAGGCAGGATGTCGATCCTAAACTCGACTTGCCTATCCGGGGACAAACCAGGTAGATCTTCATGGAAGACGTTAGGATACTCCGAGATGATTGGAATTCAATCTTTGGCTTCGTCTTGTCAATGGTCACTTGTGCCATGTAAATGACACATCCCCTCTTCAAGCTAGGGGTGTGCACGGTTCGGTTCGGTTTTTGGGTAAAACCAAAATCGTAACCGAAAGTTCGGTTTTTGGTTTTTAAAAACCGTTCGGTTTCGGTTTTTCAGTTTTGGTTATTTCGGTTTTAGCAACGGTTCGGTTCGGTTTTTGAAACAAATTATGTAAGATTCAAAACTTAAAAGTATAATTCGTAGTTTAAGAATCTTTCTTAAATGTTTACATTTAAGTTAATATATTTCGTATTTTAAATTAATATTATTCACGTAAACCTAAAATTCTAATCTATTTTAATGGTTTTCCAATGTTTATGTTAAGACGTTTTCTTTTATAATACTTTGAACAACTTTTAATTTTTATATTAAACTTTGTTAGTTCTTGTAAACAATGGATAATTTTAACGATAAATAAACATGGTAATGTTCTTATTATAAATATTTAACAAACAAGAATAAAATTAATTATTTTTAGTAGTATGGGTAAACACTTAAACAACTTAAACATAAAAATATATAGATTTGGTATACGATTAAAACTTATCGGTTCGGTTCGGTTATTGAAAATGATTATCCGAAAACCGAACCGAAATTTTCGGTTATTAGAAATCCGAAAACCGAACCGTCGGTTTTTGTTTCGGTTCGGTTTTTTCGGTCTGATTTTTCGGTTATTACGGTTACGGTTCGGTTATTTCGGTTTTCTGCTCACCCCTACTTCAAGCACTTGGATGCCTTGAGCAAAGATGCTCCCTCGGGAAATCCATAGTGTTGATCTCCACGTATAATGAGTATATCTCCATATGGGGATTTAATCTCGATAAGTTTCTTATCGCAGGCAATGTGGGCTTGGTTATGGGCTAACCAATCTATGCCTAAAACTATATCGAATCTCGCAAGATTCATAAGTAAGAGGTTTATAGGGATAGATTGGTTCTTAATAGATATAGCGCATCCATAAAGAATCGTGGAAGCTACTTCTATACTACCATCGGCCATTTCGACCTTGATACGTGGTCGAATAACGGTGCTCGTTTATGTTTAAGTTTGGGTTTTACTTAAATTTTAATCCCGAATAGCCTACTTTTAATTAAATTTATGTCTTGCATGTTTAACGAAGTTTAAGGAGCTTTTCGGGAGCTTTACAGGTCACCGGAGCGAAAAACGGACCACCGGGACATCAAACGGATCAACCAGGAGTACAAAAAGGGAAAACGGAAAATAGGAGTTGGGGAGGTCGTTGGCGACGTGTTGATGCACAGAATGTCTGTTGACTGCGTCTACAAAAAGACTGAAGTCAATATTGGTCAACAGGGTTGACTGCATCTACAAAAAGCTTGAAGTCAATATTGGTCAACAGGGGGTCAAAATGTAAATTTTGTGTCATTGTATTAATCTGAACCGCTTATGTGTCTTAGTCTGGTCCGCTCATAGGTACTTAGTGTGGTCCGCTTATTTGTCAAGTGTTCTGGATCGCTCATATGGCATGTCATATGAGCGAACCAGCATGTCTATATATAGGGGAGTAGTCTGAGCGGTCCAGGAGAGATAAGTGTGTGAACTGGAGCGAAACTCTGTCAAATTTTGAGTAGAAAAGCAATAAAAGCAAAGGAAATTAATAGGACAAGCTGGTGTAATCTTGTATATTCTGATTCCGCCTTTATATGTGAGAATGAGCTACCTTGACTGACTTTTTCGGGTCAAAGAACGGTCCAACAAGTGGTATCAGAGCTTCAGGACGAGAAGTTCATACTACATCAGCTGATTCGACACTTTTCTCATCTTTCTACTCAATTTCTTTTATTTTTTTTCGGATTATACAAGTTTCTACGGACCGAATGATCTGAAATTCAAGCATATTGAGCGAAATTATCTGTTAATCAATCTATAACAGTATCAGACCTTAAAACACAGTAATAATCATTCAATTTCATCAAAAACGAGATCGGTTCACGAACAGTTTTTTTCAAACTCAGATCTGGAACGATTTTGCGGTCAAAATTGAACAATAAACATATCATTGTGTTCGGAATTAAGTATAGAATAACCCTTGAAAGTATCAGATTGTAATTCGGACTAAAAATCGGCTAAAAACTGTGGTCCGCTTTTACGGTCATCGCTGTTACGTACTACGTGGTCCGCTCGAACGATCATTCTCTGGACCGCTCATACGAATTTTGCTGGTTCGCTCTTTAGTACACTATCTGGTCCGCTCGAACGAACATTAGCTGGTCCGTTCGAACGGGCAAAATCTGATTCGCTCGAACGAACAAGACTGGTCCGCTCGAACAGACATTGTCTGGTTCGCTCATTAGTACACTTTCTGGTTCGCTTATCTGAACCTGTTTGGTCCGCTTATCTGTCACATGCACAGATCGGTTCGCTTTTGTGGTTCTGTTTTTCAAAAATCTCGAAAATTTTTCTAAGTGTTGATTGATTTTGCAGGTACGATAAAAATGGATGATATTTTCATGAATCCTTTCAGCGATATGTTTGCTTTCACGGGTAGTTCAGGAAACAACGATACTTCTTCAAGCAATGCAAACAAAAGTCCACCGAAAGAAAGAAAGAAGGAAGCTTGGGAGTCCGAAAGCGCATTTGGAACATTTAACAAACCTCCTAAGCTGATGGCTATAGAAGATTACAGCAGGTGGGCAACAAAGTTCGAAGATTGGTTGATGGTATTTGCTTTTCCTAGCTAGAAGAGTATGAAGAATGGTTATGCCGAAGGAAAGAAGAATGGTGAAGCATTAAGATCAGCTGAAGAGATTGAAAGTTTTGTGGCCGAGCAAAAATGTGTGGCATTATTGTTTCAATCGGTGCGTGAAGACATCATTTCGCTGATAGATTACTCCAATTCTAAAGACTTATGGGAAAAACTCGAAAAGAAGTGTCTTGGAAGCAAAGAGATTGTAAAAAATAAAAAGAAACTTCTTAGGAAAGAGTTTGATATGTTTGGTTGTCTTAAAAATGAATCGGTGTGTAAAATGATTGAAAGGTTCGGTCATCTGAAACTGGAGCTTGCTCGACACAAGATCACGTATACTGATGAAGAACTTGTTGATAAACTGTTTGATTCATTACCAGACGAAGTGGATTGGAGATATTACGCGCTGATGTTGAAAAACACTATTTCTCCAGAAGATTTGACTCCAGATGTGTTGATTGAAAGACTGGAAAATCATGAGCTAGAGCTGAAGAAAACGTTTAAAGTTAATAATTCATCTTATCAGCAAAATCTGGATCTGTACTATCCAAAAAGTTTGATTCCGAAAGCTGCTTCTCCAAAAACTGCATTTTCTGCTGAGAATGTTTCTCCAGCAAGCAAAGAAAGTCAAAGCAATTCAAACAGTGGAAGCCATAGTGGTTATCACAGTGGATCTACGTCTTCTGCAAATCGTTCTGATGCGAAGTTTTCTTGCAATATCGCGATAGATCTGAAGAACGCACAGAATTTTGATGAGGAGTCGGCCAAGCAACAAATGGTCTTTCTGGCGTCTGTTTTGGAATCCTACGAAGGGTTGGTAGCTGGAAAAATCGGGAATACAAATCTGACGAAAGAAGACTACGATCAGATAGACCCTGAAGAAATGGAGCTGATCGACATTCGTTGGGCAATGGCAAGTGCAGTTCGACGTGCACAACGCTTCATGGAGATTACAGGGAGAAAAACGATTGGTGGTCCGTCTACAAAACTGGGGTTCGACAAGTCAAAAGTAACATGTTTTAAGTGTAAGCAGAAGGGTCATTTCAAACGGGAATGCAGGAATGCGTATGCTGATGAGTCAGAGAATCCGTTTCGAGATGATTATTACAAAAAGGCAATCTACCATCAGAATAAATCCGAGCCGCCTAGATTGAAGCAGTCTGAAGATAACAGAGACAAATCAAGGGCTCTTGCTGTGATTTATGATGATGAGGGGTATGATTGGAGTAAGGAAGTTCTATCGGAAGAAGATGCGGTGGGTTACGCATTCATGGCAAGCAATGATGAACCCATTAAGTGGAAAGATGATCGTACTGAGGAACAGAAGTATAAATACCGGAAGATGATTGCTGAAAACAAGATTATCAGAATTTCTGGTATCTTTCTGGAAGCTAGAAGAGCAAACAGATGGGATCCAGATAGAGAGTGCTATCTTGATAGGTATGGAAACATTGCGATTGATGACAAAACGCTAGATATCGAAGCCATCATCAAGGAGTACAAAGAAGAAGATGAATACTGGCAGCACAAGTGGTGGGGAACACCAACTGAGAAGATGATTGAAGAAGCGAAAGAGAAAGAGAGAAAAGAGAAAGAGGAGAAAGAGAAGAAAGAAAAGCAGGTTGAAACAGGCTTAATTGATACTACGCAAGAGTTGACAGCTGAGAACCTGGGAATGATGGCTGACAAAGTGCTAGCTGCAAAAACACTTGAGGTAGATCCTAATTCTGTTACTGAGTCAAAGGGGTCGGTAAGTCAAAGTGTGTCAACAAATGCGTCAGGTAACAAGATTGACGGGAATGCTGACTGCAAAAATTGCACCAAACAATGCAATTTTTGTAGCACTGTCACGTATCTTAATAATGAGAAAATTCAGAATCTGACAACAAAGGTTAGAAATGTTGAAGATCAGATTCTTGATCGTGACAAAACTGTAAAAGCTTCAACTGAACGGATCAAAGAATTAACGGCTCAAATTGAAAATGATAAAACTGAACGTGAGAAAATAAAATCTGAAAATGAAAAGTTAATTCTTGAAAACCGTCAGATTTCTGAAAAGTTTGAGAAATTGAGAAACATTGTCAAAGATAGTGATGATCGTAATGGCAAAACATTTAAAGAAAATGAACATCTAAGAGCTGTTTTGAGATTAAAAGAAGAATCGATTAATGAACAACTGGTTCAAATTGCTAAACTGAAACTTAAAGTTCAAGAAGCTGAAATTGAGAATGAACGAATCCAGTTGAAGCTTAACAGCTATAAATCAGCAAGTTTTGTTTTGCAGCATATTGTTCCTAAACCTATAGGGAAAAACAAAGATGGCGAGGATGTGTTTTCTGATGGAACGGGTGTAGGTTTTCACAAAGTTCCACCGCCAATTTTAGACAACTACACGAAAAAGCAGTCTAGTTTGGTGGAAATTGAGGAAGAAAGTGAAGTTAAACTTCCAGAGAACATTGATGTCATGTTTACGTCTTCCAATGACGATAGTGTCCAAAATGATATTGTAAAAGGTGTTGTTGAAAATGTACTAAAAATGGATAGTGACACTACTGAGGAAGATGGGTGTTTCTTGGACAAGTACATTCAGAAATCAAAATCCAAAAACAACTTAAGTGATGAACCGGGTCTTGTGATGTACAAGATTGCTGGATCTGATAAGTTGTATTCGGATTCTGAGTTTCCGATTGAGAATGTTAATGTGAACAAATTGACAAATGTTTTCAAGTTGGTTGAAGTTGAGTTGTCAGAAGTGAACAAGTTCAGTCAAACAAAGAGAAAAATGATTTTTGAGAAAGATAAATCATACTACAAGAAATCTGTTAATCCATCACGTTTTTATAATAACAATCGAAACAGTTGTTCGGGTGGTTATCGGGTTGGTAATAGTTATCAGAAGAAGAGTTTTCAAAACAAGAGATTTGTTGAAAAGAAGGTGTTTGTGAACAGTTCAAGTTCACTTGCTGATGAAGAAAATGAGATTTTTTCAAAATCGAATGAAGAGTTCTTTGAGAAAAGAGTTTCACAGTATCAGTCTGAAGGCACAAGTCGAGTTATTGATACTCGAACATGTTTTAGATGTAATCAAGTTGGTCACATTGCACGAAAGTGTACCAATGAGAAGCCTAAGACTGAAACTGTGAAGATTCAACAGAAGAAAGTTGATGTGAAGGGTAAAGCACCAATCGTTGTTGAGAAAAAGAATGTGAAAAATGATAACATCCAAGTGAAAAATGAACCCATAAAGAAAATGGTAACTAAAAATGATAAATTTTACAAATGGGTTGCATTATCTCAACAAGTTTGGAAACCAAAAACTGAAATGAAAATTTCAACTTCTGAAGTGAAAAAGGCTGAAGAATCAATTTCGGTTGATTATGATGCAAATTTTCCACCTTTGAAGGCTGAAATTTTCAAAATTCAAATTGCGAGAGTCAAGGTTACACCTAAGGCTGATGAGGCCTGGGTGGACACCATGTTCGAATAAGCAGTTTGAATGGCCGGAGCTTCCTGGATCGTGAAGCATGAATCGGCATCTTTATTGAAATGTTTTAAAATCAACTTGTGGTATGTGCAGGATCTTCCAAGAGCCATTTCAAGATGGATCATGGACAGTGGCGCATCTCGACATATGACAGGAAAAACTGCATTACTGTATGATGTGAAGAATATCAATGGTGGTTATGTGGGATTTGCAGGTCATGAAGGTGGTAGAATTGTTGGTGAAGGAACGTTATCCAATGGGATTGTAACATTTGAGAGAGTTAACTACATCACTGAGCTGGAGAACAATCTGCTTAGTATCTCGCAGATTTGTGACAATCAGTATACTACTCACTTCACTGATAAGGAATGTTTGATTTTGAAACCTGGTTTTGTTATTCCTGAAGATTGGATTATCATGAGGGCACCTAGAGTGAATGATTTATATGTGTTAGATATGTCTGTAGCAACTACAACTACTGGTCAAGCACATTGTTTCGTGTCTAGAGCAACTGAGAAAGAGTCAAGATTGTGGCACCGAAAGATGGGGCATATACATCTTAGGAAGATGAATCACTTGGTGCACAATGATTTGGTATTGGGAGTTAATATCAAAGGTTTTCATCTGGAAGGGGAGTGCATTAGCTGCATCAAAGGCAAGCAGAAGAAAAAGTCACACCCTACAAAGCAAGTCAATTCAGTTTCAAGACCGCTGGAAAGACTTCACATGGATTTGTTTGGTCCTGTGAATGTCAAAAGTATTACAGGAGATTACTATTGTTTGGTCGTTACTGATGATTATTCCAGATTTTCGTGGGTTTCTTTCTTGAAGACGAAAGATGAAACATTTGACAGTTTGATGGGGCTGTTCAGGAAGATTGAGAATTTGTACCAAAGGCGTATCAAGAGAATTCGAAGTGATAATGGTACTGAATTCAAAAACAGCAAGATGGAAGAATTTTGTGATGAAAGAGGTATTTTGCATGAGTTTAGTGCTCCGTACACTCCGCAGCAGAATGGAGTCGCAGAACGCAAAAACCGGACACTAATTGAGACGGCTAGAACTATGCTTGCAGATTCAAAGTTACCGATTAATTTTTGGGCTGAAGCTGTTTCCGCCGCATGCTATACGCTCAACAGGGTTCTTACTGTCAAGAAGTTCAACAAAACATGCTTTGAGCTAATAAATAACCGCAAACCAAATTTGAAGTATCTAGAACCGTTCGGGTCACCCTGTACGGTTATAGAACCTTTTGGGAAGTTTGGTCCGAAGTGCATTGAGGGAATATTTGTTGGTTATGCAAATCCGTTGCGACGTGTCTTCGTTCCAAGTGAGAAGCGGATTATTGAAGCTGCAAATGTTGAATGTCAAGGATATACTATGACGCCGCAGAATCCTGGTGATTCATGGCGTTATCATTATGACAAACTTTGGGATTCGTTTGATATGAGAGAAGAATCAGAGGATGATGAAGATTTCTTTGATGAGTTGGATATTTTGCGTGAATATGAGTCGCAGTTAAGATTCCCAGCTGAGTATTCGAGGAGACCACGGGAAACTTCAAATGACGATGAAGCAGGTCCAAGTAATGCTGGTGAACATGATGATGTCCAACAGAATGAAGTTGCTCAGGATAATCAGTCGACTCAGAATGATAATCTAGAAGCTGAAAACATGCCAGTATTTGATCATGGTGATTCAGATTCAGATTCTGAGGGGGAGCAAATTCAGATTTCAAGTCAAACAAACCAAGTTGGTGAACAAGATGCAGAGCAGAATGTTACTAATCTGGAGGGAAATGTAGATGTTCCAAGCGAAGTGATGCCGCGAACTTTTTCATATCATCCAGAGGAGTTGATCATAGGAGAATTGCAGACAGGCGTTCGCACTCGAAATCAGATTGATAAAGGGCTTACATGTTTTTATACAAAAGTTGCTCCTTTGCAAACTGAATTCTCATTAAGTTGTTTTATCTCGCAGGTTGAGCCAAGAACTTACAAAGAGGCGCTTACTGAAGACTCTTGGGTCAATGCAATGCAGGAGGAACTTAGTCAATTCGAGAAGTTGGGAGTGTGGAAATTAGTTGATTTGCCGGATGGTCATAGGAAAATTAACACTAAGTGGGTGTTTAAGTGTAAGAGGGACGATAGAGGAGTTGTCGTAAGGAACAAAGCTCGACTCGTTGTTCAGGGATTTAGTCAACAGGAGGGAATTGATTTTACCGAAGTCTATGCTCCTGTAGCACGACTAGAGGCGATCAGAATTTTCCTAGCATTTGCGTCTTGGAAGAACTTCAAAGTTTATCAGTTGGATGTTAAATCGGCGTTTCTTTACGGGAAGGTTAAAGAGGAGGTTTATGTCGGTCAGCCGCCGGGCTTTACTGATCCAATCCACAAAAACAAGGTCTACTTATTGGACAAAGCGCTGTATGGTTTGCACCAAGCCCCGAGAGCTTGGTACGAGACTTTGTCTCAACACCTACTAGCCAACAAGTTCATTCGTGGAAAAGTGGATGCCACTCTCTTCACTAAAGAGGTCGATGGTCATCTTCTGATTGTTCAGATTTATGTGGACGATATAATCTTTGGGTCGACAAATGAAAATCTATGCAAAGATTTTGAATAAGTGATGAAGCAGAAGTTTGAAATGTCATCAATGGGGGAGATGAAATTCTTTCTGGGATTACAAGTTGAACAACTTCCTGAGGGAATTTTCATTCATCAGTCAAAGTACGTTCATGATATTCTAGAGAAATTTGGAATGTCAGGTTCTACTCCAGCTGCTACCCCACTTGCAACAAATCATGGGATTCACCCAGATCTCACCGGAGACAGGGCTGATGAAACTTTTTATCGATCCATGATAGGTTCTTTAATGTACCTAACTGCTTCACGTCCTGATATAATGTACCCAACGTGCCTCGCAGCAAGATTTCAGTCTAACCCGAGAGCATCGCATATGATTATTGTGAAGAGAATATTGCGCTACCTGAAAGGAACTCCTTCATTGGGGTTATGGTATCCTAGAAAAGGCGACTTTACGCTCGAAGGGTATTCCGATTCGGATTTCGGATGCTGCAAAGTAAATTCAAAGTCAACAACTGCAGGATGCCAGTTCTTTGGTCCTAGATTGGTTACCTGGCAGTGTAAGAAACAAACGTCTGTGGCGTTATCTACATGTGAAGCGGAGTATGTTTCTGCTAGCAGTTGCTGCTCTCAGATCTTGTGGATACAGCAACAGATGCGCGACTACGGTTTGCAGTTTCTTAACACACCTCTTTTTGTTGATAATGAGGCCGCTATAAATATAACAAAGAATCCAGTACATCACGCTAAAACTAAACATATAGAAATTCGTCATCACTTTATTCGTGATTGCTTTGAGAAAAAGTTGATACGAATTGAGAAAATCCACACTGACGAACAGAAAGCTGATTTACATACCAAAGCTTTTGATAAAAATCGGTTTAAATATTTGTTAAAACTGAATGGTATGAAGCTTCTGTCGGTGTCGGATGGCGTAATTGGCATTGATGAGAGTACTGTTGCGGATGAAGACGAGAAACAATCTGCAATGGTTTGTCGAATTTTTACTTGTTTTGGTATTTAGGGGGAGTAGATATTTGTACATAGCTTATTTTCAGAAAATACAAAAACAGTAAAAAATGCAAAAATACAAAAACATGATAAAATCTGAAAAAGAGCTTGTGTATATAGGGAAAATGATAGTACATCAGCTAGACGATTACAGTATGCTAAAGATTTGAAAAGTATAAAAGAGTTAAACAATCTTACTGATGATGTGTCGATAGGTTTTCACACATTTAGTAGATTTATTCGGGATATAAACCTAAAATTCAAACTTGTGAATTCGTGGGGAACACTACTTGGATATATAGGTAACCCCTGAAATCTCGTTTGAAAGGTCTCTTAATCTGATATACTAGGTCTTTATACTCAATGATGTCTGGGGTATTATTCCGGGACTTCTGCTGAACGGTGGTTCTGACCTAGTCCCTAGCTAATACTTGCTGCAATGCTTGAAACACAGCATTAAACCCTCAGCATGCTGAAACAATAAAATTGATATATGCTGCTGTTGTAAGCAAAAAGATCCTCTAAAGGGGACACACCGATAAGTCGAAGCTGATATCTCTCTGCGTATACGGAAGTATCGACCTGAGATCCCTCGGCCCTCGCATACCTAAATTATATACAGATATCATTGTAGTATTCTCACCTGTAAGACTGATTATTGAGATTCTGGATACGGGAGTATATTCAAGAGGTGGGACACATGAATGATCTAAGTTCTTAATTCATCTAAATCGTATCCTGAATAAGTTGAAATTTGTGTGAGAATTTAAGGTGGATCAGTATATCGACAATCGAGGTGAATTGTTTAAATCTAAATATGTAATGTAGCTTAACGGTACTTGTAATTTGTCTGAAAAGCTGATATGATTCCCTGACACGCTCATCAAAAATATGTTTGTAAATAGTTTATTTTGTTTAATTTCTGCAATTTAAGTTTTCTGTATTTCATTTCTTAGTTTAGATTACCTTAAAATCCAAAAAGATTTTATTTCTGCTTTATTTTCCGACAAACCAAAGTGGAGAGTTGATTGTTGGATTCTTAGATGTTTGAAGCAGATACAGGAGATTCTGGACTGAAGAATGAGGAGAGCTTATCTTGATAGAGTTTGATTTATTGAATAGTCAAAAACAAGTTCATTAACTTGATACTTGTTATTTTCAGAAAATGTTTGAAATTGTTATTTTAAAATCAGTTTGTTTTGTCAAAAGATCAACCAAGGTCATTAATTTGGACTTGGTAGATTAATCAAGTGATCAAGGTCATTAACTTGAACTTGAATACTTGAGTGGATTGCTATAACTGATTGAGTTTGTGATTTAATGTTGAAAAGATAGTTTGTAATGTTTGTTGGTTGAGTAACAGGTTTGAACTTCATTATTCCAAAAGGAAGCTATTTGTAAAAGCTTGAACCAGATACCTCAGATTTTAGCATATCGAGAGGGGGAGTCTGTGAAAGGGGGAGTCTGGATCAATAGTCAAAGGGGAGTTTGAAGATGGAGCAAGATTGTGAACCTGTGAAGAATGCTTGTGAAGATAGACAGAGTTGGTGAAAAGACTAAGACTGAAGACTACGGATCTGAAGATGCTAAAAGACTACGTCAACATCCAAGGGGGAGTCTGTTGATGCACAGAATGTCTGTTGACTGCGTCTACAAAAAGCCTGAAGTCAATATTGGTCAACAGGGTTGACTACATCTACAAAAAGCTTGAAGTCAATATTGGTCAACAGGGGGTCAAAATGTAAATTTTGTGTCATTGTATTAATCTGAACCGCTTATGTGTCTTAGTGTGGTCCGCTCATAGGTACTTAGTGTGGTCCGCTTATTTGTCAAGTGTTCTGGATCGCTCATATGGCATGTCATATGAGCGAACCAGCATGTCTATATATAGGGGAGTAGTCTGAGTGGTCCAGGAGAGATAAGTGTGTGAACTGGAGCGAAACTCTGTCAAATTTTGAGTAGAAAAGCAATAAAAGCAAAGGAAATTAATAGGACAAGCTGGTGTAATCTTGCATATTCTGATTCCGCCTTTATATGTGAGAATGAGCTACCTTGACTGACTTTTTCGGGTCAAAGAACGGTCCAACACGACGCGTCCTAGAAAGTCCCGTCGGCTGAGATTGCTCGTATCCTGGAAAGTAGCGCGTCGGAGAAAGATCAGCAAAGGAGAGGCCGTCGGCGAAGGGCCTTAATTTCTTCAAACGCGAATTTTGTTTTTTTAGGTGTTGAAAACGATTTCTCTTGGCTCTGGGGCATTAAAGTCGACGGTTACACTTATGTTTGAGTTTGAATCTTGATTTGGGAGCCACAAGACAACAGGACTTCATCTTCAATCCATCTATTCCATCCATCATCATCTGAATCAACCGAATCATTAACCGATCATCATCATCAACAACTTCAAAACCCTAATTCAATCAATCCATTCATCCGTTCATCACTACCATCCTACCACAAACCATCACCAACATTCACCATCTCCAAGCTTCAAGATGATCCAATTCGAGTTCCAAGCATCCGGTGTTCAATTCCCTTCGATCATGCGTGGCTAATTTCGTGGAGGTTTCACCCCGGTGTAGACTTTTTTAAGATTTAGGGTTTATTATGTTTTGATGTTTGATTTGTAACAACTTGAATTACATTTGAATCTTTAGACAATTGTCCTACGTTTGTGTTGAATTTACGAATTGTCGAGTGAGTGATTAAATTTGACTTTGTGAAACTAATACACATATTTATGCCTTGTCTTTTGGTAGGATTTGCTAGTCCAAGGTAACGGAGTGCATCATGGTCTATTGTCTATGACGTTGATAGTGATTGGCACCTAAGCATTGTGATTGTTGAACCGTTAATGAATTATTTCAAGTAAATCAAATTAAAACACATAGTAATCCTAAGTCTTGCATTTGTTGAAACCGGGTGTGAACCTTGTTATTCCGTATTGTTTTATTAATCAAGTTTTCTTACAATCGTTAATTTCTATTAGTTAATTAATTCAATCGATTCCGTTAGTTTAATTCACATCTTTTCAACAAAACAAAACCACAAAAATATTCTAGCAAGCTTCATAAGTTGTGATATTTGTTTAAATTCAATCAAGTCCATTCGCAAACCACATACTCTTCGTGGTAGCTATTTGTTAAGGGTAATTAGGGCTTATAAATTTTATCTTTGACCGGAGCACGACACTCTGATCAGACCTCATAAGTAACATAAAGTTCTTAATGGCAGGTTTAGAAGTTTGCTAAATTTATGGTCAACGAAGCTCTTATCAGCTCCGGAATCAAACAAGACTCTAGCAAATATATCATTTATGAGAAACGTACCCGTAATGACTTTTGCATCATTCACTGCTTCCTTTGTAGTCAACTGAAAGGCTCTAGCATTGCCCTTCTTAGCTTCAGTGGCCTTATTCATGGCATCAGTTGCCCACTTCAGGCAATGAGTCTTGATGTGCCTTTTCTCGCCACACCCATAGCAGGTGACATTTTTCAGATGTTTACACTCATGGGATTTGTGGTCCATCTGCTTACAAATGCCACAACCTTTGGGTTGATTATGCTGACATTTCCCAAAATTCCTTTTCCTGTAGGTTTTACACTCGGGCTTTGCCTCGGTTGGCATAGACTGGTAATAGTTTTAACCAGTCTTACCCTTCTTGGAATCCCTAGTAGGAGTGTCATCACGTTAACGCTTGTTATCTCCTTTAGTCTTGGCCGCTCTCACCTGTTTCTCATCCTCGGTGACAGATAAAGCTAGATCCACAGCTGTTCTAAATGTCGCAGGCTTGGAGGATTTAACCACCCCCTTGATCTCTGAAGCAAGTCTTCCAATGAATCGCACGATGCGCTTAGAATCGGGGGTAATCAGATAAGGTACGAGTCTTGAGAGAGAATTGTAATCAGACACATAAGCTCGATAGTTGAGGTTTTTCATGGTCAGTTTGAGAAAGTCCGATTCAACTTTCTCCACCTCGTGAGGTGGGTAGTAAGTCTCGCGAATCAGTTCACGAATTTGGGCCAACTTAGGTTGTACAGTGCAACCTTGCTCGTGGGTTGGATTAGTGCCTTCCACCAAAGCATCCTCCTTGAAGGATTGGGACACGTATTTGATAGTGTCCTTGATAGCACAACCGCTTATGTCAATAACGGTTTCCATCTCATCAAGCCATTTTAAAGCATCAATGGCTCCCTTTTTCACCTGTAAAGTCACGGGGTTTACATGATACGAAATATTTATAGGTGCACCCATCCTTAGAGTTACTGCACCCATCCTTAGAGTTACGGTGCTCAATTTTGACAACATTCTTGACACTTTGCTCACTCTTAGTTGAGGAATAGTGAGTCTTTTCAGTTTTAGAGTGGGGTTTGGAAACAGATTTTTCCGGCCCTTTAAACTTAGCTATGAATTCGGCCATAGCTTTACCGACTTCATCGGCAATCAAGGATCAAAGATTATTCTCCTTGTCCGTACGGGCTCGGCAATCACACTTGTCACTACCGTTTTTCTTGCCAATATTCACACTTGCCATTTGTTCAGTCGGGATCTATATCACCAGCAGTAAGATTTTGGGATATTAGTAGCAGATCAATTAAATAATAGACAACATACTTGAAATTGGATTTTATTAAATCAACATATTACAATACATTGTCCCATAAGGACTTTTAGAATTGAAATACAACATTTTCCATAAGCGGACTTTTGGAAAACAAAACACAATAAAAGAAAAGAGTCTTCAGTAGTCCCCTTTTCATCGTATTCGCTAGTCCTCTTCTTGCTTCACCTTATTTGGTGTTGGTAGTGGAGGGTTTAGCGAAAAGTTTTCTAGATGAAGATCTATCATAGGAACAGAACCAACGGGTTCTAATGATAGTGAATAGTATGGGTCACGAATTAGAAATTGGTTTGTGTAAGTCAGGTTTGGAATTTTGAAGTTAGGAGGTAGAAAATATGGATCGTCAACATCCACCGGTATTGGTTCTGATGTCTGGTTTGAAGGTTTGTCAGTTTGGGGTTTTGTTGGGGAAATAATGTATTGGCCATAGGAGGAGAGTAAAGAGCTCATCCTTACGCATGGTCGTACTGACATCCTCGGTTTAGTACAAAGCTTTCATTGCCATGGCTTCGAATGGAAATTTTCTCCGAAAGGAAATAATATAGGATCCATATCTGTGGGTTCCTTGCTACGATGCATGTTCCTGAAAATTTATATAAAAATCGATAACTATATATAATGAGAGGAGTTGTCCTAGGTTTAGGTCTAGAACTCATAATAGTCTTATGGAATCTGTGTTTGTGATATTTGAGTTTAGACACAAAAGGCTAGTGTCTAATTCACTCAAATTGTAGCTATGATACCAACCTATCTCACCCTGATTTTCGGTGGGCCAGGATAGGTCGTGACGATTGGATAGCAGTGTCACAATTTAATAATATGCAGCGGAAGTATTAGATTAAAAGTATTCATTCATTTAAAATTCTGAATATACAAATATAATTTTGTTCAAGTGTTCAGATACAAGCCCATAGGCGGGATCGAAATAAAAGAAGGCTAAGACATCATAGGTGTGACACCCCAGGAAAACCAGTAAACACCGCAACTTAACTAGCTTCCTCAGTAACTACGCACTAAATTTCGGGATGAAATTCTCTTAACAGGGGGAGAATGTGACAACCCTCAAATTTGCATGTAACCACACAATTTATTAATGATAATAAAAGTACTTGATGACTGTGCTGAATCATTTAACTGCTCTCTGATTACTGTGTTATACTTACATGTGCGTGTTAGCATACTAGTAGTATACAGAAAAGTTACTAAATAGTCCGGTATATTTTCCTGTGTGTTAGGAATAAATTTCGTTACAAAAATATATGTATAAGACGCCTTACGGAACAATTAAACGCTTTAACGGAACGATACGTAACCGAACAACCGGACATTACCCGGGACACCAAAATTTTGTCAGAAGTATTATTTTATCATTCTTAATTATTTACGGTCACAAAAATCCCCACACACTATAGAAACATGGCATACACCCACTATTCTTGAAAATACCCTTAACCTTCTAATTAATTACCTACTAATAATCAAATTTTTCATTTTACCCCCCCCCCCCAACCGAAAATTCTGCCCATGATTACAAAAATATTATGTTTAGATTTTAGTTAAGGTGATCTTGATTCCTATTGGCCAAAAATCTAACTAATGATGGCATTAGGGGGGTAGGGTGCATGTTTCCAAGAGATAACTCATCATATCATCAAGATTCACACTCAACCTCACCCCCCCCCCCCTCTCCCTATTTCGGTTCCCCCCAACCGATTTCACCATCACCATCACCAAACTACCTTCATCTTCTTCATACAAGTTTCCTTTCCAAGCCTTGAAGATCATCCATAGTAGTTACAAGTTGAAGGACTCTCAAGGAAGCTTTGTTCAAGTCTCTAGCACTATCATTTCTTCATCATCCTTGCCCAAAGATTTTCACCCTAGCCTTGTGCTAGTAGTAAGTCCCTTCACACCATAGTTTCATCTTGTTCTTTGTTATGATACTTAGTAGGAGGATGATAATCAAGTAACACAAGAAAATGAACACTAAAAAGATGAACATGAAATTCTGCATAGAAACCCTATATAAAAAGTTTGTATGAAGTTGAAATCTGGTTGGATTGGGTTTGGTTAATGCATGCATAATGTTTGATCATTAAATTATTGATAAACCATTGTTAGGACACTTGCTAATATGCTTTTAGAAACACGAAACCTGAAATAAACATGCTGATTGAAATTTCCAGCCAACTTCAACAGGCTGTAACTGGGTCATTTTTAATCAAAAAACTGAATTTCTGGAGTCTAAATTGTGTAATTTTGAACAACCGAACAAATGGCACTGGAATCGTAATTTTTCGAGATCGTTTACTATTTTTAAAGAATTATTTTTAGACAGCAGCTCAAGCTGAAATATTTCTGCTGAAAAAGTGTGTTGTAATCAGAGTCAAAACTTGAAACCTGAGCAGAATCAGCTCATGGAATTTTTACTGTAGATGGTCACTGTTGTTTCCGTGACCCCCCAACTAGAATTTCGTCGATCGGACTTACAATTGATTTTTAGTGAATTTTTCCGTAAAACTGCAATCAGAAAGTAACAAATCTGATTGCAGTCGGGTAAAAGAATTTTTATATAAAATTGGTGATGAACTGGTCCCCGATATTTTTACACAATAAAATTTGGAACGTTTATGACATCCTGTAAAAATTTGAGAATTTTTGGAAAAGGCTAACTATTTTATTAAAATGCTCGAAAACAGTCCAGTTTTGATTAATAAAGCTGAAACGACATAAGGAGTGATTTGCGTCGAGTAGGTTATCCGAGAATGATATAACATGTTATATGTCAATAAAAGTGTTATGTGCAATGTTGTATGTTTGTCTATGAGTGGGGAATAGATGGGAAGGTTATATGGGCATGAACCGTTAAAGTGATGCATGTTATGTGATAGATACGTGTAGAGACTTTGTGTTCTATTTGAAATCACTAATAAACTAAGTGGTAATTATACTAGGACGTGATTGACCGACCTCGACTATTAGCTATATTTGAGAGTCAAACCGAGCAACCGAGGTGAGTTCACACTCTTTCTAAGGCATGGGATTCCTGGTGGGTTGGGAATGGGATTGAATGGCTACTCGAACTATCATTACTATTAAACTACTTACTACTGTCCTCGGATTGAAGGGCACGTACGTAAAGCCTACGTACACGATCATAAGACCATCAACTCTATCAAATGAAGTCCCTCATTTATCGACTTAATCGCCGAGGCCTATGGCGAGCGGGTCATTAGTTAATAGCGCTATTAGGTTTAACAAACCTCACACCGTGCCATTCGGACGGGCGTGTACTAATGGACTATGGGCAAAGGGTCAATGCTGATAGACATTGACTTAGGGCACCTCTTACATTTTCGTAGCAGTCGATACGCGTGGTCTAGTAACACATGGGAAGCCCCCACTAATCTTCGCAAACATGTCAGAAAGACCGCGATACGAATTTATACGATACATGGTTTTCAAAACGAACAAATGATTTATGAAACAAATGCTATAACTAAACAACCAACTGTGAATTCACTCAACTTTGTTGTTGACTCGTTGTTACATGACTTACAGGTCGCTAGATGCTTATGGAGCTTGCACGAGGAGGAGGTTGTTGTGGGATGCGGACTGTTATGTCCCGTACTTAATAATTGAATTTTATAAACTATGTTTTGGACATTAAACTTATGAACTATAAACTTATGTTTTGAACTTCCGTTTTATGCTTCCGCTGTTAACTTAAAACTGGTTACTGTCTTATGGTCACCAATTGTATTGTGATTGGTTTTACTTACTAAGATTACGTTGTTCAATATGATTGGTGGCTCGATCCTGGTCATGTCACGCCTCCAAGCGGTGATACCCCGCATGGTGGATTTTGGGGGTGTGATAATAGGCCTTAAGCTAGGAGTTGCAAATTCCATAGCCTTTATCATAGCCGACCCGGATTCCCAGCCTAAATTCAAGGTTCGGTACCTGCAGTTCAATCTTTTGAAAATACGTCACCTTTCACTGGTAAATACAATTAACTGACTCATTTTGAAAATAGTTTTTCAGAAATGATTTTTATACATAGAGAAAACCCGTAGGTAATTATTTAATATTTCTTGGGATCTTATCTTGTCAACAGATTTACATGTTTTCTAAACAATGAGAACCAAATATCAAAGCCGGTCATTTTCAGTGCTATAATGATTACGGTACACACCAAAGTTGAATAATGTGTCTTACATTCAGTATGCCTACACCGGCACGTTATTCCATATGACCATAATAGTTCATGAGTCGGGACGCCCGGACACGGTACCAATAATCCCCAATTGCTCCAGTTATCAAATAAAACGGATTAAACCGAGTTCTTACATTTATGAGCTATCATAGGTGGCTCATTTATGTAATACTCGCTCCAAGTGGCGTATTCGCCATACCCCAAGTTTCAAAACAAAATAAGTTAAGAGTATTTACCTTTTTGCTAGCTTTCAACCGATAACGGTTTTAATATAGTAAAAGCCGTAAAGTTAAAGTATTAAAACTCAAGTCCGAATACATAGGGGTTCTATAGTCCGGAGTGAACAGATTCAGTTATCTGTTAGAATGTATACGGGTCATAGGTTAGTTCCTTAGACATGACCCGTTACTTAAGAATAAGATCGGTTTGCTAGATTAAGAGTAGACTACTTAGAACGTGGTTTATACCAATCTGAGTGTAAGGACTCATTGAATAAAGGTTAACTAAACCAACATTTTGATTTTGAAAGGTTTTAAAAGGTTTTGACCCGTTACGCCTAGTTTATGGGAACTAGGTTCGCATAACTAGTTATGCGCGTAAAGGCGGGTTCGGAAGGCCGGATGAGCTTATGACAAGTCTAAGTATTAAAAATATATCTTTAGTTGATATATATTATGTTCAAAAGTCAGTTTACAACTTGGTTTAGATTGAAATCATTTTGTTAACCATTATGACCACATAAGGGTATTGTGGTCATTTTCAATCACATTTTCAAGACTTGTCATTTAACTCATCAAACGCAATGACCAAGGGGTATAAATTCTGAGAGTTATACTCAACAATATTATGGTCTTAAAACAAGTTTAAAACAGATCTTAACGTTGACCAAACGGGTCAGAATCAAAAGTAAAAAAAAAAAAGTCAAACTGCCTGACTTTTGACATAGAATGAGACAACTAAACTGAATTGGACAAGTTGGGCATGCTAACATCAGTTTATATAAGTTGTAAAACTTGTATATGTGTCAAAACAATTGAGTTATAAGTTACAAATACCATTTATGCCATTCATAAATTTTAGTAGAAAATTCAACTTTTACGTAGCATGCTAGACTTAACAATTCAACTAGTAAACGTAATAATCTGAGGGTATGATCACAGAGGGATCATACTATCATTATTACGATCACGTAGGAAAGTTCGGATTGAAATTTACCTTGATCAATTCGGTTAGAAGCTAAAGTCAAACAGTAAGTCAACTGTTTGAATTTAAACTTCAAATAATTAAAATAACTATAAAAGAGTTTAGGAGAAACACTTAGGGTGTGTTTGTTTTTTCAGAAAAACCTTGTTTGACCTCTTATGTCTGCGCCGCGCAGACCACACACAAACATTTAGCTATGCGGACCGTTTGTTTTTTAGAAGACATTTCATTAAAAGATGTCTTCAAACCTCTACGCGTCCTCTTCCCCACGCAGACATGGTCCAATGTCTACCCATCACTTCCAACCCTCTCTCCACCCCTCTCCTCCTAATCTTAAAACACAGACACCTCTTCTCCATTCTATTTTTCTGTAACCCTAGTTCCTTCTCCATCTCAACCAACTCAGCCGCCACCCCGGTCATCCTCCTCCTCCTACGCCATCGGTCACCACCACCACCTACTCATCCACAGCCACCGGCAACACATCCCCCACCTCCACAGCCAACGCCAACATTTCACCCACCTCCACAGCCACCACCAACATCTCCCCCACCTCCACAACCATTGCCAACACCTCCCCCACCTCCACAGCCACCGCCGAGGTTTTCCATCGGTCTTCGTCTTCTGCGAAGGTTTTCCATCGATAAACCGCCATGATTGATCACCGATTCAGATTATTATTTTTATTATTATTATTATTATTATTATTCAGATGTATGTGTGTGATGATGGTGAGAAAATGGTGAAACAGAGAAGCAGTTAGCTAAAGCTGGGAAGCGGATTCTAAAAATGTTAGAAGACATGATCATTAATTTATCCTTCAATTAAATATAATTGTTGTTTAAATTCTAATTTTTGTTGTTTAAATTCTGATTTATGTTGTTTAAGTTCTGAATTTTGTTGTTTAAATTCTGAATTTTGTTTTTCATCTTGTTTGATTATAACTGTTGTGTAATGTATTGCTTGCAGAAGTTAAAAAACAAACAGTCTCCTTCTTGCAGACTACAGAGGTTCGGTCCACCTCTTCTGCTACAGATGTCTGCAGATGTGGTCCGCAGACTGCAGACATTTTACCTTAGAAAAAACAAACAGCACCTTACTTGGAAGTGTTGAGCAGAAAATGACTAGAAATGGGAGTCATCTTGTCCAGATGAGAGCTCCAAGAGAGATTTAGAGGAAAGAGTGAATGTGCAAGGAATGATGGATGAACATATGGGCTTTTATAGTTGCAAAATCATCACCAAATCATGCCAAGTGTCCCACCAGGTGTTTAGGAATTGATTAGTGGCAGGAAAAGTGTTGAATGGAGATGAGAAGTTCCACAAAACGAGCAAGGTGTCAAGCTTGGCAGCCAAGAATCTGCCTCTGGCACACCCTTACGAACTGTAAGGGTGATGGCTTACGGTTCGTAAGGACCTTAAGCTCGCAGATTTATTCAAACCCCCTTGCGAACCGTAAGGGTTAAGCCTGTGGTCCGTAAGGGACCTCCAGAAGCTTAAATTTGACATTTTTGCATCTTTAGCCCTTGGACTTTGATTCTTTTGTCATTTAGCACTTTTAGTCCCTCTCCTTCCTCATAGTTGGGATTAGTTGGAGATCCGGGACGCGTTTTAGTTAACGCACAATAATAATCTCTCCCCTTCCCAGAATCGGGATTAGTCGGAGATTTAGAACACGTTTCAGTGAACGTACAATGTAGGTCCTTCTTCCTTCCACACAGTCGAGATTAGCTGGAGGTTTCTCCCTCCACATAGTCGGGATTAGTTGGAGAACTGGACACGCGTCGTCACGTAGTTGGACGAATTTTTCAGGGTGTTACATTTCATCTTCCCACAACATTGCATCGCACTTAGAGCACACAAAGATGGCATCTCCATGATTAATATAATCTTCATAATTGAATAAATTTGTAAGTCCCTATAAGTTATATAAACCTTGAAAGCCTAACAAGAATTTAGATTCGTATCTTGTACCTTTAGAAATTCCATAAATCTTCTTAACAACAGAATCTGCTAATATCTCATCAGTCATTGATAGATCAATTTTAGGTATGTCACCTGTATTGAAAGTTGTAAAATAAAACATATGTAACAATTGATAAAAGCTAAGATATGAATATATATTTAAGGAAAATTTTGTTTTGAAACATATAACACATGCAATTTGTAATATAAGATAATGGAATCCTCTCAACAGAATCGGATGTTTGCTTAGTACTTCCAAAAGGAGTGTGATGTACATTCCTTGATGAGATTTCTCTTGATGAATCTTATAAGACAAAAGTATATAAAATAAATGAACAAAACTACAATTCATAATTAAATTTAAAAAATAAATATCTGGAGTACTGTAAGTTTACCATTTCCTTTTGTAGATGACTGACACAAATTACTACTAAGATTTGGAGTAGCATAAGTAGGAAGGTGATATACATTCCTTCGTTCAACATTGGTTGTTAAAACTTGTAAATAAGACATATGTAAGGATTCCCAAAAGGTAAGATATGAATATATATATTTCTTTTAAATTTTGTTTGGAAACCTATAACACATACCATTTGTAATATTTGATAATGGAGTCCTCTAAACAGAATCGGATGTTTGCATAGAAATTCCAAAAAGGGTGTGATATACATTCCTTTATGAGATTTTTTATGAATCTTATAAGACAAAAGTATATAAAATAAATGAACAAAACTACAATTCATAATTAAATTAAAAAAATATCTCGAGTACTGTAAGTTTACCTTTTCCTTTTGTAGATGATTGGCACAAATTACTACTAAGATTTGGAGTAGCATAAGTAGGAAGGTGATATACATTCCTTCGTTCAACATTAGTTGTTGAAACTTGTAAAATAAGACATATGTAAAGATTCCCAAAAGGTAAGATATGAATAGATATTTCTTTTAAATTTTGTTTGGAAACCTATAACATATACCATTTGTAATATTTGATAATGGCGTCCTTTCAACAGAATCGTATGTTGATGTAGGATGACAACCATTATTGTTTCTCTTTTGTTGCAGAATACCCTTCCTTTTTTTCTTGCTTCAGTAGAGCTTTGTATTGTACTTCATTGAAGGAACAATTCATACTTACTTGAAATTCTCTTATTTGTATCCATAATTTCAATGCCTATTCAACATTGAGACATTTTGGAGGAGTCGATAAAATATCGAATCATAAAAACAACTTGCAACCTTAAACAATTCAACCAACATCAAATTCCAACACAAGAATCAATTTTTACACCAAAGCAGATTATGATTGCCAAGTTTATACTAAATTACATGAACAACCACGACAAAATATATATGAATTATATGTTTGAATAAAATGGAAACTGATGCATTAATGGAAATGAAAGCAATTTTCGAGTTTTAATATACCTGAGTGAAGAAGATCTGTTGCCCAATCGAGAAAAATGACTTTGAAATTGTTGTGAAAATGACAGTTGGTTGGTTGTTAGAAGAATAGCTTAACGGTTTACAACAATAGAGATTTGAAATTGTTGGTATAAGCCGTGAGAGCTATTTGACTCATATTAGGGATAAAAATATGAGAGTTGTTTTTGTAAGAAGAAAGTGAATTATGGGGGGGGGGGGGGAGATGTAATTTACTGTGACCAATGGCGGTTTAAGTATCGTATGGACCAATCTGACCCAACATTAGAACTCAGATCCTTTATATACCAAGATAAATTGATGTTTTAGTCCCTCTAGATGTGAAAAGGCCATTTTACCATCACATGTTTGTCATGTGACCAATGTTTAAAGAGGATGTAGATGGGTGTTACTCAAGTGGACTAAAATCGCAATGAATTGAAACCTGTGTGTGTGTGTGTGTGTGTGTGTTTGCATATATTTTAAGACAAAATGAATAGATAATAGGCAAGTAGGAAGAATCAAGTATTTTAATTATGAAAATAGAATGATCAAGTAAGGGTTCCTTAATTATAGACTAGGTCAAAACATGATAATTTTTCCTAATTCCTTATAGTTATTGCTCTGATATAAATCTGTCACATCCCAACCGATGGCGGAAACATCGGAGTGAGACGAACGAGATTGTTCAAAACATCATAACGAACTAAAATGATAATAATTTAGTAACCAACTTCCATTTCATTCATAAGATCGAAAGTACATTGTTTTGAAAGGAAATACAACATTTAGTCTAACTTAACCAAACAAGCAAAAGTTTACATAAACAAAATTCGAGTGCGTTTCTAGTCCACCCTAAGTAGATTTCTCGAGATTTCATCATCAATTTCCTGCAACATGTATTAAAGTATTTGTCAACACAAATGATCGGTGAGCATACAAGTTTGGTTTACATATTACACATATAAAAGTCTCAATTCCAACATGGAATTTTGTACACTAATTTATATATCATACTAGCATGCAAAAACTATATGTCAAACCAAAGTGTCCACTAGCGTAATCTTGTCACCGAAGTGAACAAAATCGTTATGATAGAATACTTAACAATGACCCCAAAACGGGCGGTGTGCTACTCCTATAACGCTATGTATGTTAAGGTAGGCTTGCAAAGTTAATGGCAAATAGATTGCATGAAGCGTATTCTAGCATGTATAATCATTAAGTATAACAATTAGCGTGTTTTAACAAATTGAGTGTTTGCATAAGATTGATTGTGTGTGATGTAACTATTCTTATTTTGTGCTTTCTATATTTAGCAAGCAGGTACTAGTATTTCGTTTCAATCGTCGTAAGCTTAAGGCTTGATCATAATGGAAACATATTTTTATTCACACTCGTTTATTCATACGTACATGACGTTTAATCAATCCCCAAATACGTGTTCTTATATGAAACCGAGACACATAATCAAGTTTATACGACATTCATACATGTTACGCACTTGCACATACCCACAATATGCGAAAAACACATAAAAACGTGTTAAAATACATGTTTATGGCATAAAGTATCATAACAATCAAGTTCAGGGGCCAAAAGTGAATAGAAGCCAACAAGTTTGGCTTTTCTTTTTCTCGCGTCATGCGGGCACCAAGCTCTTCCCGCCGCATGATGCGACCATCCTTAATTTGCAGAAAGTTGTTTGCCAGCTCTGGGTTGGTCACCTTTCTCACCTCCATTCACTTCCAATCACCTTCTACCTCCACTAAAACACTAACCCTAATTAACCACTATATAACCAAGCATCTCACACCTTCATTTCACTTTTCCCACACTCTAACCACTCTCAAAACACTCTCAAGATTATGAAATTACAACGTTAGGGCATATTATCTTCAAGTGTAAAAGTGAGTTTCAACTCACTTTCTCTTTTTCTTCTTCATGAATTCTTGCTTCATCTCACTAGGAATTCCTCTAGAAATGTGTCCACAAGTTTACCATGGTAAACTAAGTTGGAACATCACCACATTAGAGGTCCAAAGTGAGGTTTAAATTCTTTTTTTAAACGTTCATCTCCTACAACGTATGCTTATCTTTCTTGGATGAACATGAACTAAAATTTGTCCCCAATCAGTCAACATGTTGGGGGCTTGAGTTGAGGTGTTTTTCCAGAAAGTTTGAGGTTCAAACACCTCCTAAGCAATCAACCTAAGTCACTAAACAACTTCCAAGTAACAAAGTGAATAAGACTACACCAAGTCTGCAAACACCATCCATGTTTGGAATGCACTGTAACACCTCGTAAAAACGTGCCCAATGATGTGAAGACACGTGTCCTAAACCCTAAATGTGTAAAAATTTGACTTTGAAGGACTAAAGTTGACAAACAGTGAAATGATGTATACGGAGGGACTAAAAGTGTCAACATGCTAAACTTATGCCTCTGAGTGACCTTACACGATGTTCGTATTCTCAAACGAGTCAAATATTGGTCACGAGAAGCCGTTTGTGAAAACAAATGAAAGTTAGGGAAATCAAAGGGTTAAAAGTGTCAACATGTAAATTCTTACCTCTGAGTGACCTTTTAACGAACCCAGGGCTTCGTAATGTTCAATCATACTCTCAGGAATGCTTGATATTAGTTATGAAAGGTTTTGATATTGTTACATGATAAAATGTGCAAGATTGCAAGAAGAAGGGTTAAAAGCGTCAACATATTCAATTTAACCTCTAAGTGACCTTTTAACAAAACCTAAAGCCTAACGGTGTTTGGTTATACTTCCAAGAACACTTACAACTTAACTAGGAGGGTCAAATGTGTCAATTACGAAAGATATATTGAATTAAAAGGTTAAGGGACCAAAATTGTCAAGTTTAAAACTTGATTTCTGAAACATTAAGGGGTTGCGCTGTGCGACAACTCCCCCTTCTTGCTGTCGTGCGACGCGACGAGTGTATCTGGGCAAAATGTTTTTGACAGCTGCAAGTTCATTCCTTGTTGCCCACACATACCACCCTATACACTCACAACTCGAAACATGGAGCTCTTTGATGGTTTTAACAATCAGCTAGGACACTTGTGAAGATCTTAACACCTCCCTAACACCTGGCTTCATCCTAGGATCCTTTGAATTAGTATAAATAGGGGCCTTGGGGTGCCTTCATTTTTTGCATCATTCAAAAATTCTTTTCTTCTCACTTGCTTGAGCTTTCTTGGAGATTCCTGATCATAGGAGACTCCTCTAAGTTAAAGATTTTGAGCTTGGACCTGTTGTAAGTGTCCCTAGCCTCTCTTGTTTGGTTTTTAAGTTTTTAAAAGCCGAAAGTCAAAGTTACCGCTAAAAGGCTTTGACTTTCGGTTTAGACCTAAACGGTCCAGCCATTATTCAAGGCGAATATGGCTACGTGATCGTAATTAGGTAGGTGTTAATCCCTCAAAAGGGAATCTTCTAATTACCACGTTTACTTAGTTAATTGTCGGTTCAAAGTAATTAAAATAAAAAGTCAAACGAGTCAGATTTTTAATAAATTCAAATCTGATAATGCAGAAATTATAAAACATGTTTTATCACTCTAATAACTTGGTAAACATTATTAGAACATGTATAAACATGTTCAACCCGACAATTCTAAGTTTAAGCTCGGTTCACTGCCGAAAGTCGCAAAACTTGACTTTTGCTTTGACTTTCAGTTCTGACCCGAATTAGCTTATTTTCTTTATGCATTAAGGTTCCTTTGTGACCATATTATGTTGTAATATAACCCTCTGAGGTTATATTACATGGTCACATAGTAATCTGAGTTTATTTTCTTTATGCATTATGGTTCCTTTGTGACCATATTATGTTGTAATATAACCCTCTGAGGTTATATTACATGGTCACATAGTAATTTGAGTTTAATTACTTGTTTCCGTTATTATGCTTTATGTTGACTAATATGCCCTTTTGTCTAAAAATAAAATTTTTAATATAAATGAACATGCAAATGAACTAAGTACTGATTAGTAAACATATTTAGCATATTTTGATGTTTACAATCTGGTCCTAAACTGAAGTTATGTAATTAATCGAAAAATATGCTTTTATAAGGACTAAAATGCCCTTTTGCATGCAAATCAAGTCTTTAACATTATTTTGACATAAAACACCTTACCTACTGTTGTGATATCATATTTAGGATTTATTAGGATGTTAGGTCAGATTATATACTGACCTTAACCTAGAGTTCTTGTACAAAGCTTATAAATGATGACAATGCCCTTTTTGCAAATACAATGGGTTTTTGATATAACAAACATGCAAAACCTTTTTGCTACTGATATGTTATGAAAAATAAAATATTTTGACCATTCAAAGTTGGTCAGAAATCGACTTTTACGCTAATTAAGTGCATAATATGGTTTTAAACCATATTTAGCACACAAGACTTGTTATCTACTGATTTTATAAACCATTTTAAATATTTTTACAGTAGGTATAAGTCATGAACTCAGAATCCCAAATAAGTCCTTAAAACTATGTGTGAAATGACCAAAATGCCCCTACAGTGCATAGTTTGGCCATAAAACATAAACCACACATATGATTGATATCCTACTGGTATAATATCATAAATTATATATTTTTACAGAATATTTATGACCAGAACTTCAGTTTACATACAAACCCCTTTTATAAACCTTAAAATGACCAAAATGCCCTTATAAGGCTTAATTCGGTTTTAAAACCTTTATGGGCATACATGTTGATATCCTGCTGATATCATAACATATTTTAAGCATAATAACATATGGAACTTGTATATGACTCATCCAATTACCCGTTTATGCTTATACGCATTCGGTTCGGTTTATGTAACTAGTTTGCATGAATTAACCGAAACGGGTTTAACCTTGTCATCTAAACTTCAAAATCCAGAATGTATTTAGTTTACCCATATTATACAAGTATCCATACTTGTAAGGTCTAAATTACATTCCATTCCGGTCATCGTTTAATCTAGCGTTTCGTACCGTTAATCGTTCTTTAAACTAACCGGTCTAAGTCCCGACTTAAATAAGGCCCGTTAGTACTCTAATAGGTTAATATTACCTTCATTCCAGATTAGGAAGCCTCAGTAAAAGCTACCTTCAGAAAGTCTAAGTAATTATACGGCTGAGTATATAATTCTTGCATTAAAAACTCAGGTAAATACTTTTAACTTATTTTCCCTTATACGGGCTTGGGATACGGTAAAATATTACCGCTTGGTCAGGTATGGGATCATTTGGTCGGATTGTGATTAATAAATCCGCATAACCTGTTTTAATCCGTTTTGTTTGATAACATAAACATTGAGGGTTAACGACCGTGTCCTGGATATCCTCGACTCATTTAAGTTACTAATGGCCATAACCTATCCACAGGGTGTAGGCATACACCCGACAGATGCAAATGCTAAAATATAAAAATTACCCACAAGTTGGGGATAACTCCTCTGTGGGTTTTATAAGTGGTGTGTCGGTTAATCATGTCCCGGTTTCTAAACTGGGCCCCATATGTATGACAAACATGTAAATCTGTATACAAGATTATAAATGTAATTATCCCAAGTTATAAAAGATTTTTCGTGCCATGTGCGCCTAAACCAATTTTCTTAAACATTTTCAAATGAGTCATTTAATTGTGTTTACCAGTGTAAACTTACGTATTTTCAAAAGACTAAGTGACAGGTACTACGCGTAATAGGCTGGGAGCTACTTGGCGTTTAATAAGAGGATCTTGCAAGTCCTTAGATGCCTTAAAGTCTGTTGAACTCCATTTTGTATTTTATTTAAGATCCGCATGTGGATCCTTTTCACAACCGCTGTATATTATTTATTCGTACTTTGAACTTTCGGTTTGTAATAGTAATTTCCTTCAAAGCCTTCCGCTGTGCTATAATTGTGTTTAATTGACTATGATGATATCAACTACGTCACGATACTCCCCACCGGGCCCACCAGATTATGTGGAAATATCGGGATGTGACATGCACTCGTCTACTCAAGTCACATGGTTGATTAGGTGATTTAGATGATTAGTTATCTAAGTGGTTTCCAAGAAACTAAAATGAATCAACCACACCTCGTCTCCAACATTTGCCATGTTGGGCATGTACACGTCTTGGTTGCTCTCATTTGGCCACTTAACAAATTTAGTTACTTGTAAATTATTGTGTTTATTCATGACCAACCGAAATCATCAACTAAGTTTATGATTTTGTGCTTTGGTGAATCCATATAATGAGGTTAAATGGATGGAATTCATTCTACCTCCTTGCATGACCATTACGTGGAATTCTATGATACCTAGTAAGAACATACATACTATATAACTATAATATATATCCAATAAACCAAATCTTAACACCAACTAAACTCATGGTTGAATGTTATGCATTATTGTGAATATTATCTTGGATTAAGATTCCTCATACTTGGACTTCCAATGGGCGAAATAGTGCCCATGAAAAACACTTAAACATGGTGTCCAATTTGAGTGTTTTAACAGGATAACTTTTATGTAATTTCATAATAAGCCATAAATCCGCATACGAACTTCTAATCCCATCCGTCATACTTACACACCTTGTTTATCCTTGAAGGCTAACTCGACATTTCCCAGACTCTCAAACACATCAACTCACTTACGCAGAACTTCTACACAACTCGTGAGTATACATGACCCCTTTTTATTTTAACACACTTTGGGTGCAATATATATAAATTATAAAATTCACACTTACACAATCAATCACATGATACAATCAATCAATCCATTTATACATGCTAATGTGATATACTTTAGGATTCTTACATGTTAGAAGCCATTCTTGCACAATACTTGTCATTTACTTCATGAACCAAACTTAACATGTATAGCACTATAAGAGTAGCACACTGCCATTGGGAAGGGTCTATGTTAAGCAATCAATCGTATAACGGTCTTGTTCGCTTCGGTGACAAGATTACGCAATGTGGACACAATTGGTTTGACATCTATTTGTTGTATGCTAGTTTATGTAATTTATGCCTTACTATACATTTTTTCATATTTGGATTGAGTTAAATTTCTATACATATTCTAGTAGATAAACTTGTATGCTCACCAATGCTTTATGCGTTGACTATTACTCTAATATATATAGCAGGAAACTGATGTTGAGACGTTTCAAGAAATCCAGTAGGTTGGACTTTAAAAAGCAGTATTTAAATTTATGCATTTCCTTTCATGTTAGTTGTGTTATGTTTCATTTGTTGTATTTCTTGTTTCCAAATAATGTGCTTTGAGTTTTGGTAATGAAATGAAAGTTATTTATTTAATTATTGCCACATTAGCAAGTTGTGAAGTTTTGAGCAATCTCGTTTCGTCTCACTTCGATGTTTTCGCCATCGGTTGGGGTGTAACATGTGATTTGTGAGTTTAATAAGTTATACATGTTACACCCAAAAGTGGTTTAAAATGAAAGAGGGTCAAGTATACTCACAGTTTGAAAATGCATTACACAAAGGTGAGCTTGAACGTTTGAAGGATGGAACACCGAGGTTATCCTAAAATGGATAAACAAGGTGTATAAGTTTATGGAGTCAATGATAGGAATAAATTCATAATTTATAAGTATAAAATACGAAAATATATCTTGCTTTTGGTACTCATTTGGACACCATTTCTAGTTAGTGTTCTTCATGAGTGTTGCACTCATTGGAAGTTAAAATAAGGAGGCTAAAACTAAGACAAGTCCCACCTTACCACAACATTCAACCATTATTTCGTTTGGTATCATGGTTTGGTTTTTGGTTAGATAATATGTTTTCATATATTCATATTATAGTCTAGTATATGGTCATGTATTGTCAAGTCATGAATTGTCATGCATAGGTAGGATGAATCATTTAACCATTTAGTTCACCAATGCATAAATCATCACATGGATGATTTGGGTGGTCATGAACATAAGTAGAAGAAAGTAATAACTTATCTAATTCAACAAGCAACCAGGTGGGTTTAACTAGATGAGTGTTTCCAACATGGTTATGGTTGGAGACTTGGTGTAGTTTGTCCACTTTGATTTCTTGAAGTTTACTTGGTGACTTAGATTATTTGAAATGTGAACTTAAAAGTACAACATTTATGGAACAAATCTTCAATCCAAACCTATCCAACATAGGGATTTGTTAGCAACTTGCAAATGTCCCAAAGTTTAATGTAAATGAACATGTATGGAAGTTTTGGTAAAAACAGAAAATAAACTCCACTTTTGACCTCAAAATGGTGATGTTTCAACTTAGTTTACCATGGTAAACTTGTGGAAACACTCATAGAGGTTATGCCAAAGAAGAAGAAGCAAGAATCCATGAAGAAAGTGAGTTGAAACTCACTTTTGCACTTTGAACAAATCTGCCTAAAGTTGCAAATTTGAATGTTTGAGAGAGTCTAGAGAGTGGTTTGGGAGTGTGAAAAGTGAAATGGAGGTGTGGGAGGCTTGGTTTTATAGTTGAGGACTAGGGTTTGTGTTGTTAATTAGTTGTGTAGTGATTGGGGGTTTAAGGAGGTGACAAAACAAGCCAATCCCATAAGTCCATAACAGCCAACAGCTTTCTGCGGATTATGGGGTCTCGCGTCGCGCGGGGAGAAGAGGACACATCCCTCGCGTCGCGCGAGGGAGTGTTTTTCCAAAACTTGTTGCATTTTGTTCATTTTCACCCCTGAACTTGGTTTTGTTGATACTTTGAGTTACAAACTTATGTTTTAACATGTTTTTATGCATTTAGGTTATATATATAAGTATGTATAATGTGTGAGTATGTATGATTGACATTTTAATGGCCATGTAAGCATAAAGTATGTCTTGGTTTTGTATAAATTATGATTTTCGTGATTGATTACGTATTGTGCATGTATGAATAAAATCTGATTTTTCATTGATCAAACATCTCGGCTTACAATGCTTGAAACGGAGTACGATTACAAGTTTCTAAAATAGAAAGTACAAAAATATGGGAACGTTACACACAAGGTGTTACATTTGTAAACCACAAATACGCAAGTTAATCCCGCTACCAAATCAGATGCAAATTGCACTTTACTCTAAATATATTAGCAATTTTGATCTATAATTAAAGGTAACATGTTTAAAAGAGTGAAATGTCATCACGAGTGATTTGGTCAAAAATTACCTAAGCAATTAAGTGATCAAATTAGTTTTGTTAGGTAGTGTGCTAACAATGTGTATTGAAAATATCCTGGTTTGGTTGTTTGCAAAAACAGTTTCAGGATATAGCTCGGGATATCGAGCTATACCAGTAATCAAACAATGAACAAAAGAGTAAATGGTGACACAAGATGTACGAGGAAAGCCCTTGATCAGTCTAGATCGGCGGCATAAAACCTCGGGAGCTGACAATCGTAGCTGCCTAGTTCTTCTTATTGCTTCAAATTTCAGGATACAGTGCAGGATATGATACGGATCAGCTAAGTGTTACAATGAGTTTCAAGTGTAAGTGTAGGTGATTACGAGTGATTACAGCTAGTAGGGAGCAAAACTGTGTGAAAAAATTGTGTCCATCTATCGATCCGTTCATTCCCTTTTATAGCAAAATAGAAACAGCAAACTATCCTAAAAATGTGGGATTGAACGTTGGAGGCCCTTTCTTTCCGGCTTCAACGTTCTCTTCTCAACTGTTTAGTCCGAGTCTTCAGGGAGAACTAGTCCATTTCGAACGTTACAGGTCTGCCATGCTAATCTGCACGTGAACAATTAGTAAGTACCAGGATACTGAATCAGGATGTTACCAATATCCTGATCCGGTATCCTAGTCACAAACAAAAGTAATAAAGCCAGGATATAATTCAAGATATATGTTTGGAAAACCATCCATAACAACAAGTTAGCTCGGGTAGCCAGGGACTTTTCCGCTAAGTGGTTTCCTCCTGGGGAGGTCTGCAGTTCGATGCCTGGTACGCGCAAAATTTCTAAATATGGGCGAGCACCACTGGGATTTGGGAAAGATTTGAACTTGGGGAGATGCTTTAACAACTGATTTGGCCATTTGGGAAGATGGTAAATACATCTGCCATTCAAAAATATAAAAAGAGTAAAAAGCCTGAATTCTTCTTGTGGTTGTCAAAGATTGCATGTTTAGTTCCCACCTTTCTAAAATTGCATGTTCTTTGTGGTTTAACAACTTGTTACTTGAATAGTCCCCTGACAAGATAAGCATTAACTTTTCGAGTTAAATCTATGTGAAATGACTGAATCATCTACTATCTATACAAAATGGTGGAAGTGCTTAACGTCCACTATATAAAACACCAAGTTGGAAATTGTTCAATATATAAATTCGGTCCCGATTATGTGTGTGTATGTTCATATGTATATGATGTGACATAAAAACAGGTTGATATGGTGGATGAAAAAAATAAATATTCATGGTCCCGTTTTCCTTTTCTAGTCGGTTCTCTTAGTGGCGTATGATCCATGTTAGCTTTGTAACTTGGGATTGATTTTGAATATTTGAAAGAAGCATAAAATTATTTATATTTGCAGTAATTAATAATGATTTAAAAAATAAGAAGAAGAAAACGATAGGGCACCGATCATGCAATAATAATGATAATGATAATAATCATAATAAAAATAAATCATACAATTTATATTATATTAAATTAGAACCCCGTGTATTACATGAGTTGAATAAATGTAATTTTATATATTAAATAATAAAAAATTATATATTAAAAAACCATGTGTATAACACAGATTAAATAAATGTAATTTTGTATACTAAATACTAAAAATGTCGTATCTTTAAAAACCCATGTATAATCGGGTTGAATAAATCTACCAAATGATAAAAAAATTACATTCTTAAAAACCCCGTATATTACACGTGTTGAATAGATCTAAAAAAGAGTTATATCTTTAAAAACCATGTGTATTACACATATTAAATAAATGAAATTTTTTATATTAAATACTAAAAATGTCGTATCTTTAAAAAACTCGTGTATAGTCGGGTTGAAAAATCTACCAACTAATAAAAAAAATTATATCCTTAAAAACTCTGTGCATTACACGTGTTGAATAAATCTAATTTTACATAACAGATGATAAAAAGTTATATCTTTAAAAACTTTGTGTATTACAGGGGTTATATAAATGTAACTTTGTATAGTAAATAATAAAAAAAGTTATTTTTTTAAAAACCCCGTGTTTTACACGAGTTGAATAAATTTAATTTTGTATACCAAATAATAAAAAAGTTATATTTTTAATAAATTAAGATAACATTTAAAATTAATTTATTATTTATATATTTAATATAAGATAAGTAGGAAATAGAGGTATTTGTTTTAAAAATATATTAAATTAACAATTTAGATTTGAGGATAATATTTTATTAAAGTATGATAAGATTTAATATTAATTTATTATTTATTTAGTTAATATAAGATAAGCATAGATTTTAGAATACCTTCAATAAATGACACGTGTCTAAAAATTAGTTTCTTTTATTATAGTAGATAGATTATGAAAAACTAATATCATCTTTTAAGCTTAAAACTTAATAAAAGTTACTCCAACTATTCACTCTACAAAAATTATAATCCTAAGTTACTCCAACTATTCACTCTACAAAAACTATTATCCTAAATATATAAATTTCTCATTATGTAAAATATAAGCTTGATTGGATTATTTTATTAATTAAGTTACATAAACAACATATTTTCAACAGCAACAAAACTAAGAGTCGGCGGGCATAGTTTCTGCCGCTGATTGGATTAAAAGGGCGGCAGGGAAATAGTGCCAGACAGCTGTCTGACACTTCCTTATTGGCCGAGCAAATTTACGATTTTATCCCGCCTTATAATTACGATTTTGCCATCAGTATAAAATTATGTTCTTGCCCCCACTTAAAAATAAATTTGTGCTTTTACTCCCAGCAAAAAATTTCGATTTTGCCCTCGGTTAAAAATGACGATTTTGCCCCGTTTAAATTTACACTTTTGCCATTAGCTTTTTCCCCTTAAAATTACGATTTTGCCATCAGTTCAAAATTATGTTTTTACCCCCGCTTAAAAATAAATTTGCGCTTTTGCTCCCAGCTAAAAAAAATTTATTTTGCCCTCGGTTAAAAATTATGATTTTGCTCCATTTAAATTTACACTTTTATCGTTAGTTTTTTTCCTTAAAACTACGATTTTGCCATCAGTTCAAAATTATGTTTTTACCCCCCACTTAAAAATAAATGTACGCTTTTGCTCCCAGCTAAAAATTTCAATTTTGCCCTTGGTTAAAAATTACGATTTTGCCCCATTTAAATTTAGAGTTTTGCCATTATTTTTTTTTCTCACAGCCAAATTATAATTTTTCCTCCAACTTAAATTTACATTTTCTCCATCGTTTTTGTTTGCTTTCCTGGTTAAATTACAATTTTGCCCCCGGTGTAAATTTGCAGTCATGCCGGTAGGTGTCTGGCACTCCCCCATTGGTCCTTTTAATTTACAATTTCATCCCTGAATTAAAATTATCATCTCGCCCTCGGTTCAAAATTACACTTTTCCCATCGTTTTATTTTTTTAGCAAAACTATAAAAGTTTTTTGTTTTAATTGGTTTACTCCATTTAATTTTTTTTCGTGTTAAAGAGCAGCCTAACACTTGCTCATTAGTCCTGAAAAATTACATTTTTGCTCTGAGCCGAAAATTACGGTCTTATTATCGTTTTAGTTTTTTCCCTAGCAAAATTATAGTTGTGTTTTTTTAATTGATTGAGAATTGTTCGCCCATCGCCCCGCAACGCGGGCGGGGCATCAACTAGTTACATACATACAAAAGATCAAATACGAATACAGTTATCATACAAAATGTACGAATGACATGGAAAAGTAAAAAAAAAAGGCGGTGACATTTTCGTAATTATTTTATTAGTAGAGTAATTATGATACATGTTTAGAGTCATTTTGAATTTTATATTGTTTGATACATTTGTAAAGTAATTTTGAATTTTATGTTGTTTGATGAACTTGTAGAGTAAATGTATTTGTTATATTTTTTAATGAACTGGTAGAGTAATTATGATGCACTTGTAGAGTAATTTTAAATTGTATGTTGTTTAATGAAACTTGTAGAGTAATTTTGTATGTTATCTTATTTTTATGAACTAGTAGGGTGTTTATGATACACTTTTAAAATAATTTTAAAAGACTAGTTGTTTGATGTACTTGTAGAATGTAGAGTAGATTTGAATAATATCTTGTAGTAGTGTATTAATAATAAACTAGTAGAGTAATTATGATGTACTTGTAGAGTAATTTTGAATTGTATGTTGTTTGATAAACTTATAGAGTAATTGTGTATGTTATGTTATCTTGATGAACTAGTAGAGTAATTATAATACACTTGTAGAGTAATTTTGAATTTTATGTTGTTCGATGCGCTTGTAGAGTAATTTTGATATTTACTCTATTAATAAAATAATTACGAAAATGTCACCGTTTTTTACTATTCCACATCATTCGTACATTTTGTATAACAAACATATTTGCATGGGATCTTTACTCATTACATATAAATAGCATTATTACTAAAATAATACTATATAACAAATAAAATTTAGGGATTTTACATATTTCCCCCTCCTAAAAAGTCTTATTACATATTTTCTCAATTTCTAAATTTTATTTCATATTTCCCCTTCCTAAAGAAGTCTTATTACATATTCTCTCGATCCCTAAATTTAATTACATATTTCACCTTCATAAATCCTATATTACATATTTATCAATTTCATTAAAAATACTTTTATAGGATTACTATTTTACCCTTAATGAGTTTATTAAATGACTAATTATATATTTCTCATTTTATTAAAATCAGTTACATAAAAAATATAACATCAATTTTTTTTTTTTGCTTTTTCATATGAACTCGTTATTAACATTTATGAAAAAATAAAGAAGGGGATGTTGTGCAAGAGCTCTTTAAAAAAATGGTTAGTAAACGTATTAGTCCTTATGTTGATAACAAATTATCGCGGATACTTTGTAATGGTTGTTTCTTATTTAAAACGATGTGATACCATGGTGAAAACACCCTAAAATAGTTTTTTTTTTTTATTTCAGATCGGATTATCTATATTACGGTTTGCACTATTGACAAATCGTTAGTGGTAATTTAATAAGTCAATAATTTATATATGTAAATATGTGAATGAGCCAATGATTCCCAGCCCAATTGGTCTGGGAGGAGGTGAGAGGGTTTTGCCAAGGTCACGAGTTCGATCCTCAATTGGGGACAATCAACTCGTCCGGCCCGCAAGGGCTTTGACCAAGGTTTTCCCGCTCGGGTGTGTTACGGGTTCGAGTACTAACCGGCGTATGTCTGGTGAGGGCTGGACCTTAGGGGGGGCCCGGGGCTCGAACTCGGGGGGCGGAGGTATTTCGTCTAGGGGTGATCCGTTGAGCCATTCAAAAAAAAAAAAAAAAAAAAAAAAAAAAAAAAAAAAAAAAATATGTGAATGAATATTGGAAGAAATACAATTTATATATTTGTTTCGGAGGAATTCGAATACGACCCTGATGAAGCAAGCAGAGGCATTATTTTGATTGCTTGAACCAGTAGCCCTCATTGAATACGTTTTCACATCGATAACCTTTGATGCAAATTGTCCGGGTGATCTATAAAAGATCAAGAATCCATTAGCTATTCAAGATGCAATTTGTTTTTAGTTCATCTCTTAGAAAATATTTGATGCAAACTTTTGTTATATTAATAAAGAGTTCATATAAAAAAGAAAAAAAAAACATATTTTTAATGTTATATTTTTTTACGTAACTGATTTTATTAGAATGAGAAACTTGTAATTAGCTATTTAATATAGGGGAATTGGCCTCTAATAATCTCACCTAGACCTTGGTCATTAATAATTCCACCTCAGAATATTCACCCCACCAGTCCCACCTTTCACTTATTTTTCCTACAATAGTCACCCGTTAAAAAAACTTATCGGAGTTAATCTTTTTTCCAAATTACAAACAGATTTTTTAGGGCTTTTGATCAGAACGATGATACGAGTCCATTGATGTAAAACTTACTTCGAAATTGTGCTCCAAGTGAATTGATTTTGGTTAATTGGAAATTTAAACACCCGAATTGAAGCGCCGTTTTCATCGTTTGGAGCACCGTTTCGATGAAAGTTTTACATCAATGGACTCGTATCGTCATTCTAATCAAAAGCCCTAAAAAATTTGTTTGTAATTTGTAAAAAAGCTTAACTCCGTTAAGTTTTTTTAACAGGGGACCATTGTAGGAAAAATAGGTGAAAGGTGGGACTGGTGGGGGGAATATTCTGAGATGGGATTATTAATGGCCAATAAAGTCTAGTTGGGATTATTACAGGTCAATTTCCCTTTAATATATATACACACGCATAACCTCCCCCTCTTTCTAACACCACACGTCACCACCCACTTTCCACCACCATCACAAAACCTACAAATCAACTATCGGATCCCTACGACCACCACTTGACCTGGCAAAACAAGCTCATCCATTCCATTTTTGGTTGATATAGGTATTTTAAATTTTAAGATGGGTTAAGATGGGCCAAACAAAATTAGTCATTAGGTTAGGATGGGTTATGAAATGGTGGATAAAAAAAAGAGTAGGTCAAGAGATGGGTATGAGATTAAACCACTAAACTAATTACTACTTGTAGATATTTATTCACAACTGCGACTTCACCAGTCGTCGCCGTAGTACTCTCTCGTCGTTCTTCGTTTAAAAATAAAAAAAAATAAAAAAATAAAAAATAAAAAAATCTAAAAAATCAAATAAATTGTAAGAAGTCAGAAAAATTCTAAAAAATCTAAAAAATAATAATAAATAAAAAAATCTAAAAAAAAAAAAATCAACAAAATTCTAAAAAATAAAAAAAAATCTAAAAAACCATAAAAATTCTGAAAATTAAAAAATAACAAGAAATTCTAAAAAATCAACAAAATTCTAAAAAAAATCATAAAACAATTTATAAAATAAAAAAAATCAAAAAAATTCTAAAAAATAAAAAACACAAAAAAAATTCCAAAAAATTCTCAAAAATAAAAAATCAAAAATAAAAAATTTCTATAAAATCAAAAAAAATTCTAAAAATAAAAAAAAATCTTAAAAATAAAAAAAAAATTCTAAAAAATCAAAAGAATAATAAAATATCCAAAAATTTCTAAAAAAATCAAAAAATTCTAAAAAATCAAAAGAATTCTAAAAATCTATAAAAGTTCTAAAGAAATAAAAAATTATAAAAAATCCAAAAAATTTCTAAGTAAATAAAAAAATCTAAAAAGTCATAATAATTCTAAAAATCATAAAAATTCTAAAAAATCCAAAATTTTCTAAATTTTTTTTAGGATTTTTTAATTTTTAAAGTTTTTTTTATTTTTCGAATTTATTTATTTTTTAGATTTTTTATTTTTAAAAATTATTTTTATTTTTTAGATTTTCTTGGATTTTTTAGATTTTTTTGTATTTTTTATTATTATTTTTTTTTTGGATTTTTTATCATTTTTAGGATTTTTTAGACTTTTTTGGCTTTTTATTATTTTTTTATTTTTTAAATTTTTTTGTATTTTTTATTATTTTTTTATTTTTATAACGTTTTTGATTTTTTAGAATTTTTTGGATTAGGATTTTTTTTGGATTTTTTATTATTTTTTTGATATTTTAGAATTTTTTGGATTTTTCATTATATTTTTTTTTTTTTTAGAATTTTTTTGATTTTTCTATCTTTTTTGATTTTTTAGAAATTTTATGTTTTTTATTATTTTTTTTTGTAATTTTTATTTTATTTTGTAATTATTTTTTCAACTCATCTTTACCCAAACTTATATTAACATAAACCCATTATAACCCAAACCCATTAACCATCCAACCCTTTTTTTTTAAATACCCATCCTAACCCAAACCCATCTTGACTCATTACCCAAACACATCCAGCTTTTAATGTTTGGAAAAGAAGAGCGATAGAACTTGCTTATGATTATCTTTTTTTTTTTTTAACGACATACGATTAGGATATTGCTAACCGGGTTAGTAGTTAGTTAATTAGTATCACCAAGTCAGTATTAAACCCCCTTGCCTGGACTCGAACCCAGTACCTACAAGAAAAGCAAAGCTTACGACCTCCCCCTTAACCACTAGGCCAAGAGATCATTGGTGATTTTGATTATCTAAATGACCCACTTTTAGTAGAAATAAGATTGATTATCGAAGGATATTTTTTTTTGCCTGAATACCTTTTTTTAACCTGATAAAAATCTCTTACCTACGAGGCACCTCATCGTATCCCTAAACAATAGGCCTGGCAATAAAACTCATATGCGTCATTTTAAAAATGAGGATTGGTCAGGATGGGTTAAGAAATAATTAATGATAAGTTGTATAATATCTGTTTAAAATAATTCGTGGGTCAGGATGAGTATTACGTTTGGTAAATGGGTAGCTCTAAAAAGAGAATCATAGAAGATTCTTCATCATATTCGAGTGTTCATAGACGTTGACTTAAAAAAACATAAAATCAAAATAATAATAATAATAATAATAATAATAAATATTAAAAAAATAAGAAAATTTAAAAATAAAAAAAATCGGAAAAATTTTAAAAATTAAAAAAAAATCCAAAAATAAAAAAAATCCAAAACAATTCAGAAAAATAAAAAAAGGAAAAAAATAAAAAAAAATCAAAATAATTTAAAAATATTAAAAAAAATAAGAAAAAGTAAAAAAAATCGAAAAATAAAAAAAAATCGGAAAAATGTTAAAAAATCGGAAACATAAAATAGTTTGAAAAATCAAAATACCCAAAAAAAAAATTTTTTTTTTGAATTTTTTGAATTTTTTTAGTTTTTTAGTTTTCTTATATTTTTTTAATTTTTAAGTTTTTATTTTTTTGGATTTTTTTTAAATTCTTTAATTTTTTCTTTTTTTTTTTTTTGATTTTTTAGTTTTTTTATTTTTCTGAATTTTTTGATTTATTAGGGATTTTTCTTTTTTTAATTATTTTGGTTTTTTGGATTTTTTTATATTTTTTTAACTTTTTTTATTTTTTACATTTTTTATTTTTTTTTTTGTTTTTTCAGAAAAAAATTTACTTTTTAATTTTACTTTTTTTTTTGTTTTTATTATCGAAAGTCAAACCAATATTTATCCAAACTCATCTTAACCTTTAATAAACTCATCTTTACCCAAACTCATCCTAACCCATAGTCATCCTAACCTTTTTCTTAACAAATCCATTCTAACCCAAACTCATCATGATAGGATTTGTACTTTATGTTTAAAAAACTTGCACGTTATGTCCTTTCTCTCTAACCAAGTTAATTTTTCTTGTTAAATCTGGCAACCGAGGGGTATTTTAGTCTTTTTACCTATTTAATTATTATTATTTAAAAAATTAAAACAAGATATTTATTAGTATTCTATATCAAACTGTCTATACTACCCTTAATAATTAAAACATTAATTAAAAGTGGACAAAAATGATATCTTAATTTACAACCATTGATCAAAAAATATATGGTCTAGATTAATTTATTTTTCTAATTTCAAGAAGATTCTTCTCAAATGAACCTCCCCCTACAGCTAAATCATAACTTTAAAGCTAATTTATAGATAGATACATACATTTAGAAAGTTATCTAATTTGGTAGTAAAACAATTTAATTTTCATATAATGAGTCTAAACATGTAAAAGAGTAAATATCTATAACAACCCTCCAAAATATTTCCGATACCCCTAATAAAATTAAAATGCCCTTATATGTCTCAATATGTACCCCGTATGTGAAAACCGAGCCTAAAATACCTTTAATTTTGCAAAAATAAAATAAAAACAAATTTCAAAGGGCTGTCACAGGGCGCGTAGCCCTTGGCTACCTTCTACGCGGGGCGTGACAGAGTGGCTACGAGGCTTCACCCGGAGCCGACACGTGGCGCAATCGTGTCGAGGCTATATGTGATGACCGGTCAAAGCTAGGGTCTACACCCCTACTACGCGGGCCGCGAGGGAAGGCGAAGGGTCACCTATAAATAGAGACCTTCGGCCTTCAGTTTACATTCGCTCATTTCTCGATCTCTCTCTCAATAATTCTGCATAGCAAATATAATTCTCGGGTATAATACCCCCCTAATTAACGAAGTTCTGCCACGTTGTAAGTATCATAACCCCGGTTACGTATTAGATAAGCTGCCCGATTGATCCAGGGTTCCGTAACGGCGGTCGTGGTTCTGCCCGACGTAGTCGTTGGAATGCCGTCTCGGGGAGGGTATTACTAATGTAAATATTAAGGGTTATTATACTAACACGTGTGCATTTGTGTAATTTATAGATAATCACCAGGAAACCCTAAAGGAAACCTAAGACAGCAATGTGAGTAATCTCCTTTTTATAAACTGTTTTTACAAAACCTTAAATATTTTACAATGTGATTAAGCAGTGATTGAGTCTTTGTAATTCTTCAATTACTGCCGGTATGTTGGGGTTTTGTATACAAAATGTGGAACACGTTACCATTGGATAAAGAGTTAGCCAATATGTAATATGACCCACCAGTCAGGATTGACAATACTGAATGAGTAATTGTGTAGATGTAAACATTGTAATCGCTCTCAATACTGCTAATTGATAAAACTCTTCTTGATTAAACTGGGATTCACTCACCAGTATTTCCCACTAACAAAATATTTTTAAACGCGTTTCAGGTAACAAAATGTGAAAGCCAACTAGAAGCCAGCTGGACAGCGCTGAAGGCTTGGAAAAGTGGCTATAAAAGTTACCTAAATAAAGAAGATGTTTTATTTCAATAGAGTAAAATGTCCGGATAGTCCCTGTGGTTTTGTAAAGTAACACCAATAGTCCCCAACTTTTGGAAATTACACTGGTGCTCCCTGTGGTTTGACAGTTTGTTACTCGTATGGTCCCTGAAGTGGATGTATGTTAGTTTTCTCCGTTAAGTCCATCTGAAATTACTTATTTACCCCTTGCTTTTATTAAAATATAAAAAAAATCACACACATGTATATAAACACCCACTCACTCTGACTCTCTCTCTATCTTTATATCTCTATCTTTATATCTCTCTCTCTTTCTCTCAAGAAAAGCCCTACCACCACCTACCATCACCAGCACCACCACTGCCACCACCACCCTCACACCACCATCCAACCCCACCTGCCACCACCATCCAACCCACACCGTGTGCGGCGTCTCCACCATCAGCTTCTCACACAAATGCGAGCCTATAAAACCTTCGGCGCCGATCACGCATATTGTCATCGGAGTTATCGTGTTTCCGTCCAGATCTACTCTTCCCGTTGCCATTTCTCTTCGCGTTTATCTGAAATTGTAAGTTTAATGTCTGTTATTGTATCTTAGACAACTAGATCTGGTATTCCGATCAGATGTTCCGGTGACGACGGTGGGAGTTTGAGGCGGTGGAAGATATTTAACGGTTCACAGTTCACACATTTCAGTGTGTAAAGTGGATGCTTTTGAGATTTGATTGGCTCCGGTCACGAGTACGGTTGTACGTGTGCACTAGTGATCTAACGATGTGGAGATGGTGATGTTACCGGTGACCCTGTTTCGATTTCGCAGTGGTGGGCCGATCTCGATTTTAGGTTCATGAGTTTTCTAAACCCAATTTCAGTTTCAATCACTAGATTTTTGAAAAATGTTTTGATGTCTGTTACTCATCAAGAACCAATGGAAGATATTGTTCTTTACCTTTTTCTATTGTTAGTTTTCATATCCAGATTCATATGTGATTCAATTTTATGTAATGGAATCAAATGGATTTTATATTCTTTGCGTTTGCTGGAACAGTTTTAATGTCTGATTGTCTAGTTATTGAATGAATCCATTAGTTTTAGTGTTTTAATTTAAAACGGAGGGCATGTTGGTCATTTTACATAGATTTAACGGAGAAAACTAACGGACATCCACTCTAGGGACTATCCGAGTAACAAACTGTCAAACCACAGGGAGCACCGATGTAATTTCGAAAACTTGGGGACTATAGGTGTTATTTTACATAACCACAGGGACTATCCGTGCATTTTACTCATTTCAATAAAATGGGGTTTATCCCTATAAATCAGTTTGTAATGAAAACTTGGGTTTTATCCCAATATACTTAATTATATAAAACATGGTGTTTTACTCTGATAAAATATTTCCTAACTACGGTCCTGATGAAATTTCCGCTGCCAAATTGATAAACACCGATACCATCAATACTGAATCTCGCGGCCGCCCGTTCCCGGGACAGATAGGGGTCGGGGATTGCGACAGAAAGTGGTATCAGAGCTAAGCCACTGATTCAGCCACAGAAGTGTTCTGCTGACACCAAAATATTGTTCAAATCGTTAGGAAATTAATTATGGAAATACGTGCATATATGTATTTTATTGTTATGTGTCATTTGACTATTTGTTAGTTTACAGTATGAGCGATCAAGGACCCTCCGACGCTTATCGTCAGTTGTCCGGCTCACCTAGAAGCGAAGGCACCTCTTCACAGCCTGCCCTCTCTGGGTATTCAGCTGATAATGAAGATGGGATATTCGTGTTTAAGGCTCAGTCTGAAGAGCCATTCCCTCAGAAAAAAGAGAGGATGGTTCAGTAGGGGAGCACACGAGCGTAGGAAAAGAATGAAAAAGTTACAACAGCAGCGCGTTCTAGCAGCCGCTAAAAGAGAAACCGATGCCCATACCCAAGACATGCTTAATAGGAGTTTAGCAAACTTCCATATTTTAGCATCCATAGATGCCGACCCAAACTTGGAGCAACTAGTAGCCCTCAACCATTACCCATGTTTCCCACGCAGCCAATGGAGATTGAAAACAACCCAGAAAACCAAATCCAAATGCATGATTTTAACCCAGAGGAGATACCTAGGGTACCAGCACCCAATCCCTTAGACCCAGACTACGACCCGTGGTTCGATGATCACAGGGATTATGTACAACACTACCACCTAACAAATGAACCCATGCCGAACCTAGCAGCTTACCCAGGTCTGGACCCTCTAGATCCCTACTACGATAACGATGAATATATTAGGGAAATCTTAGAGAATCCGTATCCTCAGGAAGAACCCATGCCACAGTACCCAGACCCTGTACCAGCACCTGCACCCCCAATGAGTGCAGAAAATGTGCAAGAGCTCCGAACTTTCGGAGAAGAGATTTTAGAAAATAGTGACAGGATGAGGCAGATCGGAGAACGAGTCGTCTGGAAGTACGACGAGCGTAATATGGAGTTCTGGATGAACCCATATCAGTGAAGGTGATGGTGGAGATAGTAATAATGATATAATAATATATATAATATGTGTGTATGAAGAAAATAATAATAATAATAATAATAATAATAATAATAATAATAATAATAATAATAATAATAAATCTATCGTAGTATAGACCATTTTGTGGTTAGTTATGCATAATGGTATTGTAATTTTTAATTCCAATTTTAGTTTGTATTAGATATATAATGGATAAGAAAGAGTAAGTCGCAATGCTCAACGCTTTTGACCAATATGTGTGTTGTGTGATTGTTTGCCTTAAAATATTATTTTGTGATATTAATAATTGGCAAATGTTTAGAATTCAGATGGACAACGAAGTGAACCAGGAAAACCAGAATAACGATAACCAGAGTAACAATAACCCGGATAACGAAAACCCGAACAACAACAATAATGGAAACCAAGTGGATAACAGTGCCATGCAACACATAGTGGCACAAGGAATAATAGACGCGATGCCATATATTATCAAAACGGTTAAGGAAGCAGAAAATAAAAGTAAACGTGATAGTAAACGAACCACTGAACCTGAACACAGCTATAACAACTCTAAACCGACACCCTCAAATTATTTTCCGACACCCTAATATATTTTAAAATATCCCAATATGTCCCAAAATACACCCCATACGCGAAAACGGGCTCCGAATACCTTAAATATAATTAAATTTAATTAAAATTCTGATTTTTGGATTGAGGCGGGCCGCGTAAACCCCACCCCAATCCTTACGCGGGCCGCGAGAGGCCCAAGATGTGGCGCAGCCTGGTGTGGCCACGTGGCCCAACACCCGGCAAGTCTAGTCGATGACCCAGCCAAGCTACGCGTTGACCAGGGTTTGACGCGGGCAGCGTAGACCCTTGTCTACATTTACGCAGGCCGCGTAAAAGTTGAAGTGAGGCCCTATATAAGCAGGCATCGGGTCTTCAGTCGAAATCGTTCAAAATTGTCTTTCTTTCTCTCAAATCTACGTAGCATACATTATACACGGGTATTATACCCCCCTAAATAGCGAAGTTCTGCTCCGTTGTAAGTATTAGATACGCTGCCCGATTGATCTAGGGTTCCGTAACGGCTGTCGTGGTTCTGCCCGACGTAGTCGTTGGAATGCCGTCTCGAGGAGGGTATTACTAATGTTAAAATGGGTTATTATACTAACGCGTGTGCATTTGTGTAAATTCTAGATTGTCACCAGGAAATCCTAAAGGATAATCTAAGACAGCAATGTGAGTTGATCCGCTTTTTGTAATCCTTTTGTTAACTATTTTTACAAAACCTCATACAATTAAATGTATATTAAACAGTTATTGAGTATTTGTAAGAATACAATTATCATGAGTATGTTGGGGTTTTGTATACAAAATTTGTTACCACCTGGTCAAGGAGTAACATTTCCACAAGTCAGGTCTGACAGTACCATGGATGTTAATTGTTATAACTTGGAAACAAATATAATTGCGAGATCGCCCTCAATACTGTACAATGGTTTTTATTTAAACTTGATTAAACTGGGATTCACTCACCAGTATTTCCCGCTTACAAATGTTTTTAAAACGCGTTTCTGGTAACAAACTGTGAAAGCCAAATAGAAGCCAGCTGGACAGCACTGAAGGCTTGGAAAAGTGGCAATAAAGTTACCTAAAATAAAATAGATGTTTTTATTAAATAAAATAGGATTTATTCCTATGAAAATGTGTGTAATGCAAACTTGGGTTTTATCCCATATGTTTAATATTGAAAAATGTGGTATTTTACTCTGATACAATATTTCCTAACTACGGTCCTGATGAAAAATTCCGCTGCCAAATTAGACAAACACGCGATACCACCGAAACTGGCTCGCGGCCGCCCGTTCCCGGGGATTAGGGATCGGGGGTTGCGACAACAGCGTAAACAATGGACCTGTACTTCAAGTGCCCATTCCCAAAAGAAGAAGAACCATATGGTTGTTCTTATAAAGAATTCTGGTCTTGTAAACCGATGGAATTCTCAGGCAATGAAGGGGTCGTTGCATCTCTACGCTGGATAGAAAAGACTGAGGCTGTGTTAAGAATAAGCAAATGCGCGGAAGAGGATAAGATAATGTTTGCTTCCAATCTGTTTAAGAATTCCGCATTAGAATGGTGGAACACTATCCTCCAGTCTAGGGGAAGTGATAGGGTTTACAATATGGAATGGGAGGAATTTAAAAACATGGTAGAAAGAAAATTCTGCCCTCCCAATGAAAAAGAACAGATAGCAAATAAGTTCCTAAACCTTAGGATGACTGGAGTGGATAGTAAGAGGTACACTACATTATTCTTTGAATATGCTAGAATAGTGCCTACCCTTGCATCACCTTAACCGGTATTAATCTCCCGTTACATTTGGGGATTAATCAGTGAAATCAGGCATGTAGTCAAAGAAGCTAGAACTCAAACTATAGAAGAAGCTGTAGAACTAGAAAATATCGTGACTGATGAGTTTGTACGTACACGAGAAGCGGATCAAAGGAAGAACCTAGCTCAAAAGCTTACCCAAGAATTCCGTTCTGGAAATTCTAACCGTGGGAAAATGTAGGTTCTACCTCTGTACCCTATTGCAAGTATTGTAAAAGGAAGCATTCTGGAAGATGCTCCATATACTGTAACTTCTGCAAAATATCTGGACACAAGGAAGAAGACTGCAGGAAGAAGCCAAACAACATGATATGCTACAACTGTGGAGAAAAAGGTCACATCAAGCCAAACTGTCCAAATCTAGCTCCAGCCACAAACACCAAGAATACTAAAAATGCTAGAGCATTTGTTCTGACTGCAGAAGAAGCAAAGATGATCCCGGATGTGATCATCCGTACGTTTTTAGTTAATGATGTTTTTGCTAAAGTATTATTTGACTCTGGTGCAAACCAAAGTTTTATTAATACTTCATTTTGCAAACTTCTCAATCAACCATTAACTAAACTCCCACAATAATGTCTAGTAGAGACAACAAATGGGGAAACCATTAAGATTTCTGAAATCTTGCAGGAAGCAAGAATAGAATTTCTAAATAAAAAATTTATTGCAAACCTTTACCCAATGAATCTGGCAGGATTTGGTGTTGTATTAGGAATGGATTTGTTAATAGCCAATAAAGCCAGCATTCTATGTGATCAAAAGTCAATCCAAGTAAATTCACCAAGGGGTGAAAAGATCACAATTAAAGGAAATAAACCCTTTAGATCCACGAAATTCATCTCTGTAATGAAAATAACAAGTTATATAAGAAAAGGATTATTAGTGTATTTGATTTCCATAATCACTAACACTAAAGGAAAAGAATTAAAGGATATTCTAGTAGTATCCCAGTTTTCAGATGTATTTCCAGAAGAGTTACCAGGGCAACCTCCAGACAGAGAAGTTGAATTCAGAATCCATTTGATACCAGGGACAGCACCAATTGCCAAAGCACCTTACCGTTTGGCACCCGCATAAATGGAGGAACTAAAGAAACAGTTAGATGAATTATTGGAAAAGGGACTCATACAACCAAGCTCATCGCCATGGGGAGCACCGATCTTATTCGTTAAAAAGAAAGACGGATCAATGCGCATGTGCATTGACTATCGTGAATTGAATAAGGTCACGATTAAGAATCGGTATCCATTACCGAAAATCGATGATCTGTTTGATCAATTGCAAGGAGCTCGATTTTTCTCAAAAATCGATTTACGGTCAGAATATCATCATTTGAAGGTACAGGAAGAGGACATTCCTAAGACCGCTTTTAGAACAAGGTATGACCATTATGAATTTACTGTCATGCCATTTGGTTTAACCAATGCTCCAGCTACATTTATGGACATGATGAACCGAATATGTAAGTCATATTTGGATAAATTCATAATTGTTTTTATAGATGATATTCTCATTTATTCCAAGAGTAAGGAGAAACATGCAAAGCATTTGCACGCACTTCTAAGTTTATTAAGGAAAGAAAAGCTTTATGCAAAGTTTTCGAAGTGTGAATTTATGTTAGAACAGGCACAATTTCTTGGACAACTAGTTAATCATGAAGGAATTCGTGTGGATCCCACTAAGATTGAGGCGATTATCAAGTGGAAAACCCCTGAGTCACCAACCGAGGTTAGAAGTTTCTTAGGATTGGCCGGTTATTATAGAAGATTTATTCGAGATTTTTCTAGAATAGCCATTCCCTTAACTAAGCTAACCTGTAAATCTGTTAAGTTTGAATGGGGACCAAAACAAGAAGAAGCCTTTAGAATTCTTAACCAAAGATTAACCCATGCACCCATACTAGCATTACCAGAAGGAACTGAAGACTTTGTAATTTATTGTGACGCTTCTAAGTTAGGTTATGGATGTGTGTTAATGCAATGTCAAAAGGTTATAGCCTATGCCTCTAGACAACTTAAGAATCATGAAGAGAATTATTCAACCCATGATTTGGAATTAGGAGCCATAATTTTTGCCCTTAAGATTTGGAGACATTACCTTTACGGTAGTAAGTTTACCATTTTCACCGATCATAAGAGTTTAAGGTATGTTTTTGAGCAAAAAGAGTTGAATATGAGACAAAGACGCAGTGATTATGATTGCAATATCCAGTATCATGCAGGAAAAGCAAATGTGGTAGCCGATGCTTTAAGTCGAAAGTATCATGAAAAGCCAAAAAGGGTACATTCTCTTAAGTTAAATCTGTAAGTAGATTTAAATGAGCAAATTAGAAAGGCACAAGAATCAGTAATCAAGGATGATACTGAAAAGCAGAAAGGAATGATTACAGAATTAGAACAAGGAACAGATAGAATTTGGAGATTCCATAAGAAAAGAATGTGGATACCTAAATTAGGAAACCTACGTCACCGTATACTAGAAGAAGCCCATAAGTCTAAGTATACGATGCATCCTTGAAGTGATAAGATGTATCAGGACTTAAGAAAGAATTTCTGGTGGATAGGAATGAAAAAGGATATAGCAGCATATGTTGCAAAGTGTTTAACCTGTTCACAAGTCAAAGCTGAACATCAGAAACCCTCAGGATTGTTGCAACAGTTAGAAATGCCTGTATGGAAATGGGAATTGATAACAATGGATTTTGTTACCAAATTACCCAGAACAAGAAAAGGTAATGATACAATCTGGGTGATTGTAGATAGATTAACCAAGTCAGCTCATTTCCTACCAATGAAGGAAACTTTCAGTATGGAACAGTTAGCTAAATTATATGTAAATGAAATAGTTTCATTGCATGGAATTCCTTTATCAATTGTTTCTGATAGAGATAGTCATTTTACCTCTCATTTTTGGGCAAGTTTCCAAAAAGCAATGGGAACCAAGTTGAATCTAAGCACCGCTTATTATCCTCAAACAGACGGACAAAGCGAAAGGATAATTCAGACGATGGAAGATATGCTTAGAGTTTGTGTAATTGATTTCGGAGGTAATTGGGATGATCACTTACCATTAATAGAATTTTCTTATAATAATAGTTATCACACAAGTATCAATGCTGCACCATACGAAGCACTTTATGGACTAAAGTGCCGAACGACAGTCTGTTGGGCAGAAATTGGAGAAAAACAACTATCTGGACCTGAGATAGTACAAGAAACGACAGACAAGATCATTCAAGTCAAGGAACGACTGAAAGCAGCACGTGATCGACAAAAGAGCCATGCAGATAACAGACGCAAGCCATTAGAATTTCAAGTAGGAGACAAAGTGTTATTAAAAGTTTCTCCTTGGAAAGGAGAGGTAAGATTCATCAAAAGGCGAAAGCTAAGTCCCAGGTATGTTGGACCTTTTGAGATTATTAGAAGAATAGGACCTGTAACCTGTCAGCTACAACTGCGAGAGGAAATGGCAGGAATACATGATGTGTTTCATGTATCTAATCTCAAGAAATGCTTAGCTAATGAATCACTTGTAGTACCTCTTAAGGATATAGAGGTAAATGAGCAGCTTAAATTTGTGGAAAGACCTCTACAAATTGAAGACAGGAAAGTTAAGAATCTTAAGCACAAGAGATTAGTTCTGGTCAAAGTGAAATGGGACTCCAAAAGAGGACCAGAATACACATGGGAGCTTAAATCAGAAATGCAAAGGAAATACCCGCACTTATTCCAATAGATCTCGAGGACGAGCTCTAAAACTAGGTGGGGAGGATATAACAACCCTCCAAAATATTTCTGATACCCCTAATATAATTAAAATGCCATTATATGTCTCAATATGTACCCCGTATGTGAAAACCGAGCCTAAAATACCTTTAATTTTGCAAAAATAAAAACAAATTTCAAAGGGCTGTCGCGGGGCGCGTAGCCCTTGGTTACCTTCTACGCGGGGCGCGACAGAGTGGCTACGAGGCTTCACCCGGAGCCGACACGTGGCGCAATCGTGTCGAGGCTATATGTGATGACCGGTCAAAGCTTGGGTCTACACCCCTACTACGCGGGCCGCGAGGGAAGGCGAAGGGTCACCTATAAATAGAGACCTTCGGCCTTCAGTTTACATTCGCTCATTTCTCGATCTCTCTCTCAATAATTCTGCATAGAAAATATAATTCTCGGGTATAATACCCCCCTAATTAACGAAGTTCTGCCCCATTGTAAGTATCATAACCCCGGTTACGTATTAGATACGTTGCCCGATTGATCCAGGATTCCGTAACGGCTGTCGTGGTTCTGCCTGACGTAGTCGTTGAAATGCCGTCTCGGGGAGGGTATTACTAATGTAAATATTAAGGGTTATTATACTAACACGTGTGCATTTGTGTAATTTATAGATAATCACCAGGAAACCCTAAAGGAAAACCTAAGACAGCAATGTGAGTAATCTCCTTTTTATAAACTGTTTTTACAAAACCTTAAATATTTTACAATGTGATTAAGCAGTGATTGAGTCTTTGTAATTCTTCAATTACTGCCGGTATGTTGGGGTTTTGTATACAAAATGTGGAACACGTTACCATTGGACAAAGAGTTAGCCAATGTGTAATATGACCCACCAGTCAGGATTGACAATACTGAATGAGTAATTGTGTAGATGTAAACATTGTAATCGCTCTCAATACTGTTAATTGATAAAACTCTTCTTGATTAAACTGGGATTCACTCACCAGTATTTCCCACTGACAAAATATTTTTAAACGCGTTTCAGGTAACAAAATGTGAAAGCCAACTAGAAGCCAGTTGGACAGCACTGAAGGCTTGGAAAAGTGGCTATAAAAGTTACCTAAATAAAGAAGATGTTTTATTTCAATAAAATGGGGTTTATCCCTATAAATCAGTTTGTAATGAAAACTTGGGTTTTATCCCAATATACTTAATTATATAAAACATGGTGTTTTACTCTGATAAAATATTTCCTAACTACGATCCTGATGAAATTTCTGCTGCCAAATTGATAAACACCGATACCACCAATACTGAATCTCGCGGCCGCCCGTTCCCGGGACAGATAGGGGGCGGGGGTTGCGACAATATCTATGTAGGAAACTTTTTAATAAGGATGTTTTTAAAATCAAATTTAGTTAAGAAAGCATATTAATTAATTAATTAATTAACTAACATATATTTATCAACTTTTGTTAATAGTAATTTACAATTGAGTAAACTGCCATTTTGGTCCTTGATGTAACAACCCGACTTTTGAAAGTCAAAGTACAAGTCAAAGTCAAAGTCAAAGGAACAAAAGATTGCTAATTGCGATCTGTCACTCCTTGCTTAATTATTGATTGTACTTCTCGATTTGTAATCGATACTCTAATTTAAGTTACTTTAGTTGTATTATGTGGAGTACATGTTAATAAATCGAAGTTTATCGCTAATCGAATTATCGCTAATCGCATCACTATCGCATCGCAACTCGAGTTACAGGTGATATATATTGTTTTACGTGTGTGTGCTATTATGTGTTACTTGTGCATGTTTATATGTTTTGTGGTGATTAATCGCAAACGCAATCGCAACTCTATAACAACGCAATCTCATCGCAAACTCGAGATTCAAGGATTATATTTGTGGTATTTAGTAGTTAGGTTATTTTTGTAACTAATGGGTGATGCTATCGCAACGCTCAACGCACGAAACTAAACATCGAAACGCAACTCACCAGAGACATTCGACCGAATGACCATTCGATCGAATGGTCATCCGATCGGACTGTCCTCCGATCCGCCACACTACACTACCTTTCCTCTTTTGGCATCTATAAATAGCACCTGTCACATCACTTGAACAGTGATGTGACAACTCTGGTGCGACCCTTCAACTTCTTAGCCTATTTTCTCTCAATTCCTCGCGATTCTTGTAAGTTTTCAACCCAAATCTTGTACTTCTATCATATACACACACACCTTCATCTTTTTCACCATCAAATCTCCACTTTTAACCATGAAATCGGCTGATTTGAAGTGTTCTAGGATGATGTCATCATACGGTTCTTATGAACTTCAAGATGCCTCATTCCACCAAGAACAACTTAGATCTAAGAGATTTCAACATGTTTAAACACTGATTTCGCATAAATCTAAACATTTTCAAGAATAGAAGGATTGAAAGATGTTTTCATAACTTTTCTTTCAACTCTTTTACACTCTTTCACTCAAAACCGATAGAATCAGAATTCATTCAGGCCTTCCACTCATTCTCTAGTGATGTGTCGGTCTGAGATCTGCTTCCTATAAACGAGATAACCGACTTAGCGGGTTGAACATGAATAACCGTCAAGAACACTTAACTGGTCAGAATGGGGTGATTCCCATCCGATCGGATAACTTGGACTTAAGGGAATTTTCGTTGTTTAACACGTTATCATACCGTCTCGATTAAACCGCAAACTTTCAACCTTAACCAAATTTCAAAACGAGCAAGTCACCAAACGGACTGTCGTCCGATCGGATTGCCATCCGATCGGATGACTCATGGTCTCAAACACTTGAACTCTTTACAAACTTTCAATACATATCAGTTTTCAGCGAATGGCCATCCGATCGAATGACCATCCTGTTGTGAACTTGTTCTTTGATAAATATCTCACTTGGAATGGATCACCATCCGAGCGAACGGCCATCCGACCGGACGACCATTCGATCGAACGACCTGAAAGGTAGAGATACTTCTCTGTTTTCAAAATGCTACAATGAAAACTTCAAAGCCATCATACACAAAGACATCCATCCCAAACGGATCACCCTCCGACCGAATGGCCATCCGTTCGGATGACAATCCGTCTTCCTGTTCACTCGCACTGTTTTATGCATTGTTCTTCGCTTATGCTATCATTCTGTAATCAGGCTAACTCTCCAGCGCTCCCTTCAATCCAAGATGGTGTTTATTTATTAAGCACTTTCTGTGAGTATACTCGATCCCTTTTTGCTTTAAGCACTTTTGGGTGTTACATACGTTACTTATACTAAACCACATCGATCACACAATGCAAACACTTTTATACACTAACCGTTACTGCATGTTATACGTGTTACTCGATGAATGTTGGTATGTTATGTTTACACAGTGATTGTTGCCTGACACCTTAGCAACGATAGTACTATAGTTTGGACTCAACACCTGTCGTGGATAGGGGTTGTTAAGGGCTATTCTTCACGTGTCACAGTGGTGATATGTGTTGCGCATTCTATAACTCGCAGTCACGTCTGTGCATATTAAATTGTCGATAACCTACTTACTTCACTTTAAACATGTTACATGCTGGTTATGCGTAAACCCGCTTTCGCTACTATTATACTATCAAACTTGTATACTCACCTTTACACTATGTGTATTGACCTCTATTTTAACGTATGTGACAGGTGTTTAGGATGCTTGCTATGTGGAATCAAGCTAGGAGGGAGTCTAGAAACAAACAATTTAAAATCTGAGTTGTCGAAACATTTTAATTGTCTTTGAGAACTACTTGTCTGTAATAATTGTGTTACTTATTATGTCATGGTATGGGACGCGATGCTTAAATAATTGGTAATTGTAGTTGTTATGGAATCTCTTGGACAATCTGTTTCGCTCAGTGTCGCGCCCCGATGTTTCCGCCATTGGTTGGGGTGTGACAGATTGGTATCAGAGCCATAACTATAAGGAATTAGGCAAGACTCGACCTAGTCCGGGTCGATGTCTTAGAAACGACCTAGTCTATAGTCTAAGTACCAACAGACCGACTTGTGCATACCCGGTATGGGTTTTGCACGAGCTTGCTTACTACTCTCACTCGAACTCGCTGAACACTGCACTCTTGCGCGAACGTCGCATACTACGGTTCCGTGCAGGTCCAGCCTTTCCAAAGGCTGGCAACACACACATGCAAATGAATGATCTGGTTGAGACTAGGTGTGAAAACCGCAAACTCTCGACCAAATCACTCGTTTGACTCGCGCATTTTTACTATCAATACGAGAATCTGCGTTGAATCAGGGGTGAAATCCATACTTCGACGTGATTCTCCTCATTTATCTCGAAATTATATTACACAAACAGGAATGAAGTCGCTAAGTTAGGGGTGAAACTCGAACCATGATGACTTGTTCTGTTTTCTATATCTGGTTTTACAAAACTCTCACCAAAGTCTCGATGGGCTCCAACGACTAGGGTCACGAAATGGCCAAAAGGATGCGTCCCGATCGCCCGGATTGAGGCGAGAGCACAGTCTATTTAGCCAAAATGTGTGCCCAAAGTCCTTGAGAACAGTCGAATCACTTTGGGTAGTCGACGTCTATCAGCCGAAGACAATCTCCTTTCGATTTTATGTGTTTCGATTCTGAGCCCACAACCGCTGACTCTATGATTCGTTGTGAATTATCGCTTTTATGTGGGAATTTTTATGTGTTTTATGTGGTTTTATATGTTTATGTGTTTCGATTTTTGGTAATCTACTCGCTTTTCGCTGTTCGCTTTGATCAACGCACACGGCTCACACTACACACTTACCTCAAAACGCCAACAAAACGCGTGTTACGTTACTCGAAATCGCTACTCGCTATTCGCACCCGCAATACTCGATCGCTTTACGCCACTGTGAAAGATAGGTGAATACGTGCAATATATGTAGGTCTATACGTGCAAAATATAGTTGAAGATGCGTTTATGTGGACTATGTGCTTCCGTGCTTACGTGGAAAACATGCTTATGTGCTTCTGTGAAATTTATGCCTACGTGACTGTGTGATTATACGTGATCGTGTGCTTTATATAAAGTAGCTTTTGGAGAAATCACTAGACTATACTAGGGTTAATCGAAATTGTGTCTGGGTCCTATGACGATGTCTGTTTGCAGACAATGTCGTCATTTGGATCACACACTGCTCGCTCCGCCCGTCGAAACCATGAGGACAAACGCATCGCTGCACTAGTCGCAAAACATATTGTGAAAGTCATTCCACAAATTGCCAGCGAGCTGAATGGAAACGCTAGCAAGTCCTATGAGGAATCAAGGACTGACTCACCAAAGGGTACTTTTAGCTTCAAGCAGTTCAAAGCATGCGGTCTTAAAGAATTCACCGGAGAAGACGGGCCTACGGCCATGTTTCAATGGTTCGATTCAATAGAAGTCACCCTGCGCCAAAGCGGCTGTCCCGAAAACCCTCGCACTGTTAACGCCACCGGTGTTTTCCAGTCTAGGGCTCTGGATTGGAGGACTACCAAGAGAAACAATCGAGGGAATGATGCAGCCTATGGGATAACGTGGGATGAGTTGAAGGACATCATGATGAAAGAGTTCTACCCTCCCCACGAGCTTCAGAGCACATCAAACAGGAGGGTGGTGACAACGTTGGTTTAACTGCTCGCTTTAAGCAGTCGAGTATCATTTGTCCAGGTCAGGTTACTACTCCCGAGATTACCATCAAGAAATACATCCGTGCGTTGCCGGATTGTGTTGCTGACTTCGTTCAAGCTGCGAAGACGACAACTATCGAAGAAACTTACCTGCTCGCTGCCGAGATCAACGACAAGCGAGTTAGGGTTGGGTACTTTGATAAAAGCACCAAGAGTCTTCACCAAGTTACCGCTGCTCCCACCGCTGAAACCGTCGTACCGCAATCTTCTAAGTCTTCACGGCGCAAGAGAAAGAACAACAGCTCCAGCAACAAGAACTGTGCGGTTACCGCCACTCCACTCCAAGTTGTACCAGCTCAACCGCAACCTCAAAACCGCCAAGTAGCGGCGTCTGTGGTCAATGCACCGCCAGCCAAGCGTGCATATACTGGCCCACACCCGCTCTGCCCTACTTGTACCTATCATCACTCGGTTGGAATCGCATGTCGGTTTTGTGTTCACTGCAACCTGTATGGCCACTTTACCGCTAACTACCGTACCGGTCCTCGCCAAGCTCCAGCCCCAGTTCAAGGTTCTGCTCTACCAGCTCCTCAGGGTCAACAAGCAGCTCCTGCTCCCGCTGCTCACGTAAGAGCCTTCTTTGCGTGTGGTGATCCCAACCACTTTGCAAATGTCTGCCCAAACAGAGTGGTGAAGCAAGAGCCACAGCAGCAGCAACAGCCAGCACTGCAACAACACCAGCAGCAGCAGCCAGCTCAGCAAGCAGCCCACGGGAGAGTCTTCAACATCAACGCCCGTCAGGCTCAGGCAGACAACAACGTGGCTAATGGTACGTTTCTTGTAAATGGTATATATGCTTCGTGTTTGTTTGATACTGGAGCCGATAACTGTTTTGTATCGTTCGAATTCGAAAGGCTCCTAAACCGTAAACGCATTAATCTCCCATCAACCTTCGACGTAGAAGTTGCCACTGGAAGAACCGTCACTGTTAGTTCCGTTCTACGTGATTGTACTCTTGATCTCAACGATCACGTTTTCCGGTCAATCTTATCCCGATGCAACTTGGTAGCTTTGATGTCATAGTAGGTATAGATTTCCTTCAGGAGAATCATGCCGAAATTGTTTACTTCAATAAAATGATTCATTTCTCTCTCGCAAATGGTGATCAATTGTGTGTTTATGGCGAAGTCGCTTCGAAGAAGTAACAACTCATGTCGTGTGTCCAAGCTAGCAAGTATCTCCGCAAGGAATACCAAGCTTTCTTGGCGCACATCGTAGTAGCGGAGAAAAAGGAAGTTAAGGCAATAGACAAGGTGCCTGTGGTTTGTGATTTTCCTCATGTATTCCCCGAAGATTTACCGGGTTTACCGCCCACTCGTGATATCGATTCTCGAATCGACCTCATTCCTGGAGCAAATCCTGTTGCTAGAGCGCCTTATCATCTCCCTCCTTCTGAAATGTGTGAACTCTCGAGCCAGCTCCAGGAATTACTTGATAAAGGCTTCATTCACCCTAGCACCTCTCCTTGGGGCGTGCCTGTCCTTTTCGTAAAAAAAAGGACGGATCGTTCCTGATGTGCATCAATTATAGGGAATTGAATAAGCTTACTATCAAGAATCGCTATCCCTTGCCTAGAATCGATGACTTGTTTGACCAGCCACAAGGTACTACGTGTTTCTCGAAGATCGATCTACGCTCAGGCTATCACCAATTACGAATTCAGGAGGAAGATATACCCAAAACCGCTTTTCAAACCCGATACGGTCATTTCGAGTTTGTTATTATGCCTTTTGGTTTGACTAACACTCCCGCAGTTTTCATGGATCTAATGAATCGCGTGTGTAAACCCTTTCTCGATCACTTTGTCATCGTGTTCATCGATGATATCCTGGTCTATTGCAAGTCAAAAACCGAACACACGTAACATCTACGTTTGGTTCTTGTGTTACTCCAGGGAAACCCTCTCTATGCCAAATTCTCCAAGTGTGAATTCTGGCTTGAGGAGGTTCAATTCCTCGGTCACATCGTCAATAGTCAAGGAATTCATGTTGATCCTGTAAAGATCGAAGCTGTTAAGAGTTGGGTTATACCAAAGAACCCGTCCGAAGTTCGTTCTTTTCTCGGATTGCCGGGTTACTATCGCCAATTCATCGCTGATTTCTCAAAGATCGTTGTCCTGCTTACCTCGCTTACACACAAGGACAAACCTTTTGTTTGGGGAACCGAATAAGAGGAAGCCTTTCAAACTCTCAAAGCTATGCTTTGCAATGCTCCCATGCTCTCTCTACCCGATGGAAACGACGACTTCGTAGTCTACTGCGATGCCTCTAACCTCGATCTCGGTTGTGTTCTCATGCAACAGGACAAGGTTATCGCGTACGCCTCTCGACAGCTCAAGATCCATGAGAAGAACTATACAACCCATGATCTCGAGCTTGGTGCAGTTGTTTTTGCATTGAATATTTGGCGACACTACCTTTACGATACCAAGTGTACGGTCTTCACCAACCACAAGAACCTACAACACATCTTTAACCAGAAAGAGCTGAATATGCGCCATGGCCGATGGGTTGAACTCCTCAACGATTAGGACTGTGAGATTCGCTACCACCTAGGCAAATCAAATGTCGTTGCCGATGCTCTCAGTCGACAAAGCTATTTGCATAACATTCGTAATACTCAAACCCAGCACATTCTTGAAGCTCTTATCCGTGACGCCCAACATGCTTGTTTTACCGAACGCACTTTGAAGAAAGAAAGGATCATCAATAATGGCGAGCAATTGGTGAATAAATTGAATGGTATATTCCATTATCTAGACCGAATTCGGATTCCCAAGCGTACTAAATTACGACAGATTCTGCTAGACGAAGCCCACAAATCGCGATATTCCATTCATCTCAGTGCCGATAAGATGTACTAGGACCTTCGCTACAAGTACTGGTGGTCAGGCATGAAGAGGATATCGCTATCTACGTTTCGAAATGCCTGACTTGTTCAAAAGTCAAGGCTGAGCATCAACGCCCCTCTGGCTTACTCGTGCAATCCGAGACCCCGATATGGAAATGAGAGAGTATAGCTATGGACTTTATAACGAAACTCCCGCGCACACCCTTAGGTCACGAAAACATCTGGGTTATCGTTGACCGCCTTACCAAATCCGCTCACTTTCTACCGATACGAGAAGACTATAAGGTAGAACGATTAGCTCGAATCTACACCGACGAAGTTATTTGTCGACACAGGACACCTCGTGATATCATCTCTGACCGTGATGGTCGATTCACCTCGCGTCTTTGGGAAACGTCTCAATCTGCTCTCGGTACTACTCTCAATCTTAGTACCGCTTTTCACCCCAGACCGACGGTCAGACTGAACGCACGATTCGTACCCTCGAAGACATGCTTCGCTCGTGTGTAATATATTTCGGTGGTAATTGGGATTCGCATATACCTTTAGTCGAATTCTTGTACAATAACAGTTATCACTCTAGCACCCAAATGGCACCATTTGAGGCACTATAAGGAAGAAAATATCGATCGCCTATTGTATGGCACGAGATCGGGGATGCACAAATTACCGGTCCTGAGTTACTGCAAGAAACGACTGACAAAATCTTCCAAATTCGAGACAATCTATTGAAAGATCGGAGTCGTCAGAAAAGTTATGCCGATAGACGCCGCAAGCCCCTTGAATTTGACGTTGGCGATCACGTACTCCTAAAGGTTGCACCTTGGAAGTGGGTGATCAGATTCGGCAAGAAAGGAAAGCTCGCGCCTCGATATGTTGGACCCTTTAAAATTCTGGAAAGAATTGGCAAAGTGGCCTACAGACTCGAACTACCGGAGGAACTTAGCAACGTCCACCCGACTTTCCATGTTTCGAACCTCAAAAAGTGTCTAGCCGACCAGGATTTACATGTCCCCCTTGAGGATCTACAAGTGGACGAAACATTACACTTCGTGGAAAATCTTGTCGAGATCATGGGCCGAGAAACTAAGGTACTCTGATGCTCACGCATTCCCATTGTGAAGGTTCACTGGGAAGGCAAACGCGGCGTCGAGTTCACCTGGGAACTCGGAAGTGATATGAAGGCAAAGTATCCGCAACTGTTTGTTATGCCTGCCTCTTAAATTTCGGGACGAAATTTCCTAAAGTAGGGGAGGCTGAAACAACCCGACTTTTGAAAGTCAAAGTACAAGTCAAAGTCAAAGTCAAAGGAAGAAAAGATTGCTAATTGCGATCTGTCACTCCTTGATTAATTATTGATTGTACTTCTCGACTTGTAATCGATACTCTAATTTAAGTTACTTTAGTTGTATTATGTGGAGTACATGTTAATAAATCGCAGTTTATCGCTAATCGACTTATCGCTAATCGCATCGCTATCGCATCGCAACTCGAGTTACAGGTTATAGATATTGTTTTACATGTGTGTGCTATTATGTGTTACTTGTGCATGTTTATACGTTTTGTGGTGATTAATCGCAAACGCAATCGCAACTCTATCACAACGCAATATCATCGTGAACTCGAGATTCAAGGATTATATTTATGGTATTTAGTAGTTAGGTTATTTGTGTAACTAATGGGTGATACTATCGCATCGCTTACTCGCAACACTCAACGCACGAAACGAAACATCGAAACCTAACTCGCCGGAGACATTCGACCGAATGACCATTCAATTGAATGGTCATCCGTCCGGATGACCATCCGATCAGATGGCCATCCGATCGGACTGTCCTCCGATCCGTCACACTACACCGCCTTTCCTCTTTTGGCATCTATAAATAGCACCTGTCACATCACTTGAACAGTGATGTGACAGCTCTGGTGCGACCCAGCAACTTCTCAGCCTATTTTCTCTCAATTCCTCGCGATTCTTGTAAGTTTTCAACCCAAATCTTGTACTTCTATCATCTACACACACACCTTCATCTTTTTCACCATCAAATCTACACTTTTAACCATGAAATCGGCTGATTTGAGGTGTTCTAGGATGATGTCATCATAGGGTTCTTATGAACTTCAAGATTTGACCTCATTCCACCAAGAACAACTCAGATCTAAGTGATTTCAACATTTTTAAACACTGATTTCGCATAAATCTAAACATTTTCAAGAATAGAAGGATTGAAGGATGTTTTCATAACTTTTCTTTCAACTCTTTTACACTCTTGCACTCAAAACCGATAGAATCAGAACTCATTCAGGCCTTCCACGCATTCTCTAGTGATGTGTCAGTCTGAGATCTGCTTCCTATCAACGAGATAACCGACTTAGCGGGTTGAACATGAACAACTGTCAAGAACCGTTAACTGGTCAGAATGGGGTGATTCCCGTCCGATCGGATAACTTGGACTTGAGGGAATTTCCTTTGTTTAACACGTTGTCATACCATCTCGATCAAACCACAAACTTTCAACCTTAACCAAAATTCAAAACGAGTAAGTCACCAAACGGACTGCCGTCAGATCGGATTGCTATACGATCGAACGACAATCCTGTCGGATGACTCATGGTCTCAAACACTTGAACTCTTTACAAACTTTCAATACATATCAGTTTCCAGCGAATGGCCATCCGATCGGACGACCATCCGATCGAATGACCATCCTGCTGTGAACTTGTTCTATGAGAAATATCTCACTCGGAACGGATCACCATCCGAGCGAACGACCATCCGACCAGACGACCGTTCGATCGAACGACCTGAAAGGTAGAGATACTTCTCTGTTTTCAAAATGCTACAACGAAAACTTCAAAGCCATCATACACAAACACATCCATCCCAAACGGATCACCCTCCGACCGAATGGCCATCCGTCAGGATGACCATCCGTCCGGAAGGTCATCCGATCGGATGACAATCCGTCGTCCTGTTCACTCGCACTGTTTTATGCACTGTTCTTCGCTTATGCTATCGTTCTGTAATCAGGCTAACTCTCCAGCGCTCCCTTCAATCCAAGACGATGTTTATTTATTAAGCACTTTCTGTGAGTATACTCGATCCATTTTTTGCTTTAAGCACTTTTGGGTGTTACATACGTTACTTATACTAAATCACATCGATCATAAAACGCAAACACTTTTATAGGCTAACCGTTATTGCATGTTATATGTGTTAATCGATGAATGCTGATATGTTATGTTTACACAGTGATTGTTGCCTGACACCTTAGCAACGATAGTACTATAGTTTGGACTCAGCACCAATCGTGGACAGGGGTTGTTAAGGGCTTTTCTTCCCGTGTCACAGTGGTGATATGTGTTGCGCATTCTACAACTCGCAGTCACGTGTGTGCATATTTCATTGTTGATAACCTACTTGCTTCACTTTAAACATGTTACATGTTGGTTATGCGTAAACCCGCTTTCGCTAATATTATACTATCAAACTTGTATGCTCACCTTTACACTATGTGTATTGACTACTATTTTAACGTATGTGACAGGTGTTTAGGATGCTTGCTATGTGGAATCAAGCTAGGATGGAGTCTAGAAACAAACAATTTAAAATCTGAGTTGTCGAAACATTTTAATTGTCTTTGAGAACTACTTGTCTGTAGTAATTGTGTTACTTATTATGTTGTTAGTGCATATGTCTGTTGACTTCGTCTTGTATCGAGTCATGTAATAGAATAGATAGACCAGAAAGCACGAAATGCCAGAAAGCATGAAATGCCAGAAAGCATGAAACAGTTCGTGCGACCTAGCATTTTCTATAAATAGGTGGTCTTGGATCTTCATTTGTAACTTTGTGATTCCGGAGACGAAGTGCTGTCGAAGTGTCGAACGATCTGTAATCACTATCAAATCAATCTAAACGACAGTTAAAGTGATTCTTAGTGTTAAACAAGCTGCAAACATGTCCAAATCATTGAATTCCGCCTTTGGTTTGGTCTAGAACTCTTCTGATCGACTCATTAGGTCGAACCTTCGATCCTACAAGTGGTATCAGAGCTCAGGAGGAAGAGTTCTTACCATTTCAGCTTGTTTTCACCGTTAAATCAAATTTCTTCTCATTTCTACTCATTCTTCTACACATATTCTTCAAAATCAGAACGTTTTCACAGCTAAAATGATCTGAATTTCACATATAACACATAAAATTGAGTTTTAAACAATCCGTGAACAAATCAGGACCTAATTCAACCTAAAACTTGATAAAATTGACCAAACCGCGTGAAAATCATCTCAGATCGTTCGACAAGCTTTCAGATCGTGTGAAAATATCTTCAGGTCGTACGAGCTGAACAGCCAGCTCGCACGAAGTGGGTCCAGATCATTTGTAGGTGTTCAGGTCGTTTGAAAGTGTTCAGACCGTGTGAAACATCATCAGATCGTTTGTAATTTTGATCAGGTCGTACGGAGTGTGTTATAAATCCTAGGTCGTTTGAGAATATTTCCAGCTCACACGAGGTCGCTTAATTTCTGTTCAAGTCGTTTGAAATCATTCAGTTCGTACGGTGTGTTCCAGATCGTTTGAAACTTCAGTTCGTTTGAACATTGTGCTTTTGCATACCTTTCGACACCGAAACATGGATTCTGAATTTTACAATGCGTTTGCTACTGCCCCGGCTACTCCAGTTACCGTTTCCGAAACTATCGGTATCGAGAATGAAACGGGAACTTTCCAAAAGCCTCCAAAGCTTATGTACATTGAGGACTTTTACAAGCGAACAAGTTTGATGCATGGGTTTCTTTAGAGAAAGATTATACTTTACCGAAAGATGAACTCGGAAATGAAAAAAAATTAAGTCAATTCTTACCGGATGAAAAATTAAAATACACAAGTGAAAAAAATGATGATTAGCATTCTCCAACAAGCGGTAAAAGAAGATATTTTCGTTTTGCTTCAACATGAGGGAACTGCTAGATCAATCTGGAAAGCGTTGATTAAAAAGTTTAAGGGTAGTGCCGATATGATAAAAAATAAACGTGCATTACTAAAGAAATCGTTTGATATGTTTACAGCTCTTGAAGGTGAAACAACAAGAATGATTATTGAGAGATATTGTCATCTTGTCATGGAAATGAAAAGATTGGACATCAAGAAAGAAGATGATGAATGGGTTGATAAGCTAGCCGATGCGTTACCACAGAATGAATGGGGAACATATCTGTTGATTTTAAAGCATAACCGAAAATTTGAAGATATGAATTTGAGTATGTTTATCCAGAAATTGGAAGAACATGAGCTATCAATTTGAAAAACTGCTACGATGAGAAGTCCGGGTGCTCAACAAGATGTTAGTCTATACTATAGAGGAAGCAAAGTTGAGACCACTCCGAGTCCAAAGATTCAGACTGCATTCAGTGCTGATGGTACTTCCGGAACAAATGCAAACAATACAAATCAGAGCAGTGGATATTCTTCGTCTTATTCAAGTTTTGAACCAAATTTCTCAACACCAAGTTCTCAACAACAAAGTTCAACAAACTTTAATGGTCAAGTTTTGCAATGCAATGTTACATTAAATATTCAAAATGGTCAAAATTTCTCTCTAGATATTGCGAAGCAACACATGGCATCACTTGTTACTGTGTTAGAGTCGTATGAAAGCTTGGTTGCTGGACGAATTGGCAATCCGATGCTCACTAAAGAGGATTATGACAAGATTGATTCTGAAGAACTTGAGTTGATGGACATCAAGTGGTGTTTATCTAGCGTTTTGAGAAGAGCAGAAAAGTTCAACCAAATCACCGGAAGAGATGATCTTCGTGAAGCTGCAACATCTCAGCTAGGTTTTGACAAATCAAAGGTTACTTGTTTTCGTTGCCGAGAAAAAGGACATTTTAAACGAGAGTGTACAAACAGAGAAGCCACCGGAAGACAAGATCCTTTCGGAAACAACGATTATCATAGAAAAGCAGTTTATCATCAGGTTGCTCAACAACCATATCAACAACAATCTTCACACTCACGTACTATTCCAATTGAAGAATCAAAGGGTAGAGCTTGTTTTGGTCTATTAGACCAAGAAGATGAAAGGATTCCGAAAGAGTTCAATTCGGATGATTATGATCCTTCGAGACCTTCAGTTTCTAAAGCATTTGTTGCTCGACTCTTTGAAAACTTAACCTCGGGAGAAGAATCAGTCAAATCTAAGAACAGTCCTAGAAGAAAACCGATTTTTAAGTCGTCAGGAAGTGATGAAGACACTGATGATGAGGAAGAGTATATTAATAAAGCTAGAAAACAATTGGATCCTTATAGTTTTGATTTGTTTTTTGCAGATAAAATCGAGATATTGAAAGAGAAAAAGGCTGCTAGACTGAAGAGAGAAATGGAAGCAAGAAGGATTGCTGAAGAAAAGACTGAAGTTCAGATGAAAGCTGATAAGGCAAAAGTTGAAGAAAAATCGACAGAGGAGGTCAAGATTGAAGAGAATGAAGTGAAGATAGAAGTTGAGAAAGAACCGATTGTGATTGAAAAGGTGGTGGAAAAATAGTTGAAAAAATAGTTGAAGTTGAAAAGATTGTAGAGGTTGAAAAATCTTGTGCTAAGTGTTTAGAACCTTGCAAAGATTGTGCTGAAAAAGATACAAAATATGCTGAATTGGAGACGCTCAAAGAAAATTTGCTGCATAATGTGAGGAGCATAAAGGAGTCATATGATCTTCTAAGCAGCAAAGTGAACTTGTACAAAGGAGCTAGTGATGAGGATATTCAGATGAAGAATCTTCTGAAAGCAACAGTTCTTCAAAAGCAAACTGCAATCAACAAATACATTGAGATTGTTGCAGGGCTGAAACAAGAATTGGCAGCGATGACGATCGAAACCGAAAGAGTTAATTCTTTACTTAGAAGTTATCAAAGTTCAGATTATGTTATTGATCGCATTTATCCTACCGTGGTAGCTCATAAGTTTGCAGAAGATGAAGAAAATTCTGGTAAGAAAACTGGTTTGAATTATAACAGAGTACCAAATCCAATGTGGGATGGCTATACCCCCCCCCCCCCCGACACTTTGAAAAGGTGGCTGAAGCACTTAATCTGAATCTGAAATCCGAGTCTATCGATGGATTACCAGATGATATTGATGTCACCTTCACAGCGTCTGACACTGATCATGAGTCCGAGTTAATTAAGAAAGTGGTCGATCAGGTGTTGGAGAAAGATGAAGAGTCAAAGTCAGAGTCTAAATCTAAAAATTCGAATTCATCAGACAGAAGTTCGAGTTCACCGGTCAAAAGGGTTTACAATAAAGATTTTCTGATGTCACAAAATAATTTGAATAACGAAACATTCAAAGTAGCATATACTTTGAATGATTCAGACAAATTATATTCTGATGAAGAATTTCCAATAAGAAGTGTTAAAACTGAAATGATAAACAAGGTTTTCAAATTAACATAAATTAATATTTCTGAAATAAAAGATGTAAATCTTACAGAAAAACCTAAAAAATACACTTCAAGAGTTCAACAAAGATTGAACAAGAAAAAGGGTTACAGTTCTGGTTCGGGTTATCGAAAGAAACCAAACCATAACAGTAATTTCAAAAAGAAAGGATTAGGTTTTATTCCATCCGAAAATCACAAAAATGAGAAAATTTATAAACCAAAAACTAAATTTGTTTCAGGAGCAAGTTCAGAAGAAGAGAAGGAGAAACCTTTATGGAAACAGTCAAACAAGGAGTTTCTCGCCGAAAAGCAAAAGAATATGTTGAAGGAATCTGAATCGAGAGTTGAAAGAAGAACCTGTTTCAGATACCAAGAGGTTGGACATATTGCTTGGAATTGCTCAAAGCCCATCAACACAAAACAGAGAGTTTCTTCTAACTATAAATTGAAAGAAAAATGTGTTGATAAAAAGGAACAACCAATGGAAAATTTTAAGGAGTTCAAAAATTCAACTTTCGAAGTTGGTGAAAGTTCGAAACATTTTTACAAAAGAAGAGCAAATCTTAACAAACAAAAATGGGTGGTTAAGAAATCAGAAGTTAGTTCTGGCAATGAATCTGACTCGTCAAAGTCAGAGGAGCCACATGTTGTGCTAAATGATGAGAATTCCGTTCCAACAATGGATGATGAAAAATTTCCACCATTGCCAAACGGAAACTTGAAATCAAAAATTGATAAGATTGAGATTTCAGATCAATTCTTCCCTGATAAGAAAGAATTTGATGTTGAAAAAGCATTTAATGGTAAAGTGCTACATATTTTTGGAAAGATGGCTGATGGGAAGGTGAAGGGAGTGAAAGAATTTTATGAATCGAAAGTTGTTAAACCAAATGATGATGGTTCACCCATGATTGATCAGGCATGGGTGAAATTCTTTAAAAAGTAAAATCCTGACTTGCCGGAGCTCCCAAGTTGGTAATCGTGGAGCATGAATCGGCATCATTCTTGAAAAATGTTTTTGTGTGGATGAAAGAACAAAATGATGAATTAAACCCCATGATGTGTGAAATCAACAAAACTAATTTTCTGGAAAAACCATTTTGATTAAAACAAACTTAAGTGTTTTGAAATCATAATGGGAAAATAGTTTGTTGTCAGGGGGAGTTCTGATTGTTTAAGCCAAGTGGATGGCGAATTGAAGCAATTCACATCAGTTTGTCATTTTATTTTCAAATTTTCTCGGAAAATCAAAAATTGAAACATATTTTTGATTTTACGGGGAGTAAAATTTTTTAGAAATTTTGAAAATTTAAAAAATCCAAAAACATGATAAAATAAAAAATACAAAAACATCGAAAAATCAAAATGAGTTTTGTTGTGAAAAAGAGGAAATGATAGTACATCAGTAGACAATCACAGTACGCTAAAGTATTGGAAAGTTAAAATGTGATAAACGGTCTCACTAATGATATGCCAGTAGGTTTTTACACATTCAGTAGATTGTTTTCGAGATATAAACCTAAATATCAAATACTTACTTATCTCGTGGGGAACATCTCTCGGATATATAGGTAACCCCTGAAATCTTGTTTGAAGGGCTTTCTATTTCTGACATACTAGGTCTTTGTGCGTGATGATATCTGGGGTATTATACCAGGACTTCTGATTTTGCGGGAGCAATAGCCTAGTCCTCGTATAATACTCTGCACTGCTTTATTCTTAAAGCTCACCCTCAGCATAAAAAATGATGAAACATTGAAAAATGCTAATCATGTGCTGTTGAAAAGAAGATCCCCAAGGGGGACCCACCTAAAGTCGAGCCATCATCTCTCTGATTGAACGGAAGTTCTAGCCTGAGCTCTCATGGCCTCGCATTTAACCGTTACAGATATCATTAGTGTACATTCACTTGTAAGACTGAATATAGGAGTCTGGATACGGGAGTATGTTCTGAGGTGGGACACGCGAATAAGTTAAGTGCTTAAAACACTAATCTCGTATCTCGAAACAATTGAACTTTGTGTGAAAATTTAAGTGGATCAGTATACTGACAATCTAAGTGAATCGTTTAGAACTTAAATTGTTTAAAGCTCAACGGTGCTAGTGATTTGTCAAAAACTGATATGATCCTCTTATACAAACTCACAAAAATATTGTCTGTAAATATTTCTTTATTGCATTTTAACACGCTGAAAATCTTAAAAAAATCCAAAAAGAATGTGTTTTAGCATAAATTTTTGAAAAATAAAAAAGATTTTATTTCATCTTATTTTCGACAACTGATGTTGAAAAGCTGATTTTCAAAATTTCGAGTGCTAAACATGATGAACAACAGTGGGTTGGGAGAGTGTGTTTGAAATGAAAAATGAAGTTAAAGATTGAGATAACTTGAGAAATTTTGAGTCTGATTTTAGTGTTAGTTAATCAAGGTCATTAATTTGAACTTGATATAAATATTGTTGATGTTGAATAATATCTACAAGTGGTTTCTAAATTTGTTAAATTTTAAAAAAATTGTGAAATTTACTTTTGGGTAGAGAATTGTGCAGGTTAACAGGTTCTTGATCCTGTTGCTACGGAGAGACAGGAGATGTTCCTGATGTTGATGCTGATGAGCTTAAGGAATCAAGAGACCTGATAAAGAGAATTAGAGAGAGGATAGAGCCAGGTTGAGATTCTGATAGAAGAAGATAGAGATTGATGAGGATGCTTACAGAGAAAGATACTTTGGAAAGAGCGAGAAGACCGATCAAGACTGAAAACTCAATACATTGAAGACTCGTCAACATCCAAGGGGGAGTTTGTTAGTGCATATGTCTGTTGACTTCGTCTTGTATCGAGTCATGTAATAGAATAGATAGACCAGAAAGCACGAAATGCCAGAAAGCATGAAATGCCAGAAAGCATGAAACAGTTCGTGCGACCTGGCATTTCCTATAAATAGGTGGTCTTGGATCTTCATTTCTAACTTTGTGATTCCGGAGACGGTGCTGCCGAAGTGTAGAACGATCTGTAATCACTATCAAATCAATCTAAACGACCGTTAAAGTGATTCTTAGTGTTAAACAAGCTGCAAACATGTCCAAATCATTGAATTCCGCCTTTGGTTTGGTCTAGAACTCTTCTGAGCGACTCATTAGGTCGAACCTTCGATCCTACATATGTCATGGTATGGGACATGATGCTTAAATAATTGGTAATCGTAGTCGTTATGGAATCTCTGGGACAATCTGTTTCGCTCAGTGTCGCGCCCCGATGTTTCCGCCATCGGTTGGGTGTGACACTTGAGGTGTAGCCAGTTTTGCCATTTTAGTCCAAATCTCTAATTTTTTGCATCTGGGTCCATGTGGTTTCAGTTTTATTGCCATTTTGGTCAAAATCTCAAATCAGGTCAGATTTCTAAAAAAAAAAAAAACTGGTTTTTGTCCTTTTCCTCAGGGGCATTTTGGTCTTTATGAGGGTACTTGAGTTATTTTATCTATTTATTTAGAAAAAATATAAATACATATACATCACCCCACTTCACTCTCGAAATGGCAGTTTATACATTGCTCAAAATCCAGCCACCACCACCACTAAATCTAGCCACCACCTGAACTGAACAAACACCACCACCACACGAGAACCACCCATCTGCTAACCCACTTCACTCTCGAAACCCCAAACCACGAGAACCAACCATGGCAGTTTACTGAAATGGCAGTTTATACATTGCTTTATAAACCATGGCCACCGTACATCACCCACTTCACTCTCGAAACCCCAAATCACGAGAACCAACCACATAATTACACCCTCCCCAAAACCCCAAAACCACCCTCACCGTTTGACAGAGAGAGAGAGATAGAGAGAGAGATCGGAAGAGAGAGAGAGAGACGGTGACGACCGCTTTCTAATCATCAACTACCGATGAAGACGAATCACATATCAGAGAGTGACGGTCGCTTTCTAACGCCGTGGTACCGCGACTTCGGTGGTCCGATCGGGTCTACGGCGACGACGGTTGTGGTGATGATCTTTTTTGGGTTGTTTTGTCACCACATCTTTTGATGAAATTTGTTGATGCATTGAACGAATGAATGAATATGATCTTATCTTTTGTCGATTTACTTGCGGAAGAATTAGGGTTTGGATTAGGGTATTTGGTCTTCTGTGTTTGGGGAAAATGAAGACATGGGTGAGGAGGTAGTGGTGGCGGTGGTGAGAAGGAGGTGGTGGTAGCGGCTGTGGTGAGGAGGTAGTGGTGGCGGTGGTGGAGCTGGAGGTGGCTGTGGAATTAGGGTTTAGGTTGGGGAAGGAGATGGGCTTTTATAGGGTCAGGTTATAATATTTCAGTTTTGTTAATTTTAATTGATAATTAGTTATAATAAAACGTAAATGACAAAAATACCCCTATGGAAAAGGACGAAAGTTGAGGGTTTGATTAGGTTAATCTGGCAAGATTTTACTTTTGGAAATGACAATAAAAATAAACCACAGAGACCTAGATACAAAAAGTTTAAGATTTGGACTAAAGTGGCAAAACTGGCCAAAACTCAGGGACCAAAATGGCAGTTTACTCTTTACAATTTTATAAGCATAGAATACAACCTTGCTTATTATGTGCTGTAAGTAGTAAATGGATTTTGTCTTTTACTTTATAATTTCATTTACAACCTTCTTAATTTTAATAAATTTAATGAATTTTGTCTTTTACTTTATAATTTCATTTAGAACCCCCTGAATTTTGTTAATAGGTTTTTCTTTAATTATACAAAGTTACGTATGTTGCACTATCTCATTTTTTTTTGTTATACTGAGTGTCGGTACAATATTGTTACTGTAATAAAACAAACCAATACAACCATATTATCGCCGCAACGCGCGACGAGTTCAGAGTCCTAATGTTAACTCTTAAAGGTGCAAGTGTTTTGGAATCAGACAAATCATCTTTCGCACTTTGGAATACCCTTAAAATTTTGAGTTAAGACTTATGTCCATATCATATTTTTTACTTATTAGAACAACTAAAAACCGTGAGATAAGTGCTCTATATAGAAGTGTTCCACCTTTGTCAGTTTTTTAAAAGTTTCTCTCAAATCTAATCAAAACCATTCCTTTATACCCTGAGCCCACGTATTCCATTCTAAAACCACAAATTTGTAACATGCTCTTCATTGAGTATTTTAATGATTTATGATTACACCTTCACATTTCATTCTCAAGAATGTAGCAAGACAAGAAAGAGACTCAAACAAAGCTTTTACATGTTAATTTAGTTTTGTATCATTGCATTAAGCTTTTATACACTCATTTTGTTATGTAACATATTCTTTGTCTTTTTCTGAATATATTTTTAATTTATATAATATAATGATAGGTACTGCTTTTCTTATAATAAAAAAAATAAGTTTCAAGAGACACACACCCAAAATAGATATTCTTCCCTTAGCAAATACACCAATATAAAAAAGAGACAACCATAGTATAACAATGTAAATGCGCAAGGGGCATTTTGGTCATTACAAAATGATCAAAAGCTTATGAACAAAAGGCAAAATGGAAAGTGATAAGAAAAGAACGACATCAAAAGGGCCTCAAGTGTGCAAAGTCATTTTTACCCTCCTTTCAAAGTGGGACCATAAAAGAAGTGCCCAATGGGGTGTATTGCAATAAAGGATGGACCCTCCATGTGTGCTTTGGCAAACATCTACCAAAACCACAAAAATAAGCCTCTTTTTCTCTTTGGCCTTTTTTCTATAGTCAAAATAAACGTACACCATACACAAAATCAATCGAGTTCGGGTAGGTTCATCAAAATTGAACAAAATTACAATGAATATACAACTTAGGATTAAGAAATACTTACCATGATGATGATATAAAGAATCTTTTAGTTCTACTAATGTTAAAAATCTAAAACAACTTTATAAGCCTTAAATTTCTTTTTTTCGTTACGGATTACTCCAAAATATATGATGCTAATAGAATATCGCATACATATATAAAACATTGTTTTTTTTATTGTTTTCATCGTAATAAGTTACGTTTGCCCTCCCTTTTTATGAAACCTAGTTACTGTAGGGGTGTCAATTAAATAAAAATTAATCAAGTTTTGGTTTGTCATAACTAGTCTAACCGTTTAATAAACGTGTTGCGTTCGTGTTGACATGTGTAATTAAACGACTCATGTTTCGGTTGATATCTTTAACTCGTTTAATCAAACATGTTGACATGTTGACCTGTTTAAACCAATCTTTACAACCTAGCAACCTGATTAACATGATTAGAGCTTAATAACTATGAGCTAACCCGTCAACACGTTTGCCCACTTAGATGAATGGGTTGTGTCTATGTTACAGGATTTTAAGTGCGTGCGAGTTAAGGTTGGTGTTTTTGACACACATTTGCACATTAAACACTTATATGGGTTGTGTCTATGTTACACGATTTTAGCACCATTTTTTTTAATCTTTGTAAACTATTGTATGATTTCATTTGGAGACCAACATCTTCTCCAAACCATGTTAAATATGTATCTAATTTTGAATTTGAAAATCTTCCATATGAATTCCAACTTGTCTGCATGATGAGCTAACTGAGATCGGCTCACTAAAAGCTTAGAAGGAGGTTTGGCCTAAAATGGAGATCATTTGGTAAACGACCCTAAGCTTCACATACCGAGGCTCGTGAGCCTAAACTAGGATCCTATTATTATTATTTATATATAAAAAAACTATTATAACTGTATATAAAAGTACTTATATATAACAAAATAATCAAATATCTAATATATGTAATAAACCAACGGAGCTTGAGCAGGGGCGGACCTATAGGTAGTTAAGGGGTGGCGTCCGCTACCCCTTGGTCGGAAAAAAATTGGAAAAATTAGTGTAAATTTTGGAAAAATTTGACGTTTTTTCGATTTCGTTACCGCTTATTTATAAAACGTTACCGCTTGGTCGGAATCCTAGATCCGCCACTAAGCTTGAGTAGAGCCCATACCGACTATAGTTTGAAAAACTATTAACAAGCTGAGATCAAGATTTAGACATAGAGCTTAAAACGAGACGAGCTGGGACTTGGCTTGACTCGTTTGTACCCTTGTTTGTCATTTCGGCCATTCGATCCAAAATGGTAGAAAAGTGACAAGAATCTTAAATAGAAACACTTTAAAAGAATAAGGAAAACTGAAATTACTTTTATTTGTAGAGATCACACTTTAGAATCATATAAAGTCAAGGCTTTTCGCTTTGAATGGAACCAAAAGACAAAAAGATGCCTGAGGAAGAATGGGAGTCTGAAACAATCTTGAATGCAGGCATTTGATAATATTGTGACTCATATTACTTGTGGCTTAAGTTTGGAATATTACTTTTGTTACAAGGTATCTTTTCAAGAAGATGAAACTTGATCAGATGTGTTTGAAGAATCTAAAGTTGTTCTAAAGTCGATTTATCGTCTCCTTCGTATGACCTTGCTAAAAATAAAACGGGTCAAAAGTTGATGCTTAAATCGTCTTATTTGAAAGATATTATATTATTCGTAATAAAATAGTTTATTATTATATTTGATGTAGTATGTACGAAATTAAAATAAAAAATTCGGTGGATCAACCCGACCCATTTGATTCGCACTAAAAACGCCCCAAACCTGGGGTCTCACCTGTTGGATTTCCTCTTCTACATATAGTTTTTTTTAAACATAACTTTTCAATGTCCGCCCAAAAATGACGGTGAACAGACCATCAACTGAGATCATGAACAAGTAGACATGGCAAAACAAGCGGGTTGCATAACGGGTCAAGACGGGCTGATTTATAAAAACATTCAGTTTGGTTCGGGTCAAAACGGGTACCAAACAAAAACAGATTCCCATCAAAACAGGCATAAAAACATCTAAGGAAAAAAGCAAGTCAAACAAGCCCGGCAAAATTCAAACCGTTCATAAATCACTGCTTACTGTGATTGATTTCGATTCCATGATCAGATTCATCAACACCAAATCTGGGTTTTGGTGTGTCAAATATAAAATCCATGTAACTTGGCCGGTTGGTCCAACCCAATTGCTTGAACCCGTTATATGAATCTGCTTTGCAAAACTATATGCTTACTCAAAACAACTTGCGGTTCGATAGTCAAAGGTCAACAATGCCGCTTGACCCGATTACCACAAGCTGCCACCATGAGTCCATTAGCCTCATCAACAGTTGACCGGACCAAGTCAACAACTGCATAGACAACATATGATCAATAAATCACTGCCTCAAAACCAAGTTATTCGTCTTTAAAAAAAAAGGGTAGATGCACGGTACCCCTGACCGCGGAAGGGATCAATAAATCACTGCCTCAAAACCAAGTTATTCGTCTTTAAAAAAAAGGGTTGCATATGATTAAAAAAAAGTTATTCGTCTTTAGATTGCTCTATTGTGTGGTTTGCAATATCTTGTTAAATAATTTGTATTGTGACCCCTCGATGAAAAACGATCTAATATAATGAGTTGAGTTCAAATTCAACGGGTCAACATGGTTTAAATATAATAATATATCTACTCTACTCTACTCTCTTTAAATTGGTGAAACATCATGTATGCAGGAGAATAGGTTGAGAATCTTGTATACTGTATTTTTGTAGGCTACATATGAAGTTAAATGAGCTGGAATTTGGATTTCACATACCTACTCCTATGAAACTACATGAAGTTAATAATATCTAGGGGTAACTTTGTATAACAATAACCAAGTTTTAGAGTAAATTACAAGTTTTGTTCTTTATGTATGTCTCAAATTGCAGGCGCTGTCCTTTGTCTTTAAAATTGATGAGTTTTGTCCTTAATGTTTGTAAATCTTGCACGTTATGTCCTTTAGGCCAAACCCAGTTAGTTTTTTTTTTGTTAAATCTGATCATGTGCCTTGCACATGAGGGCATTGTTGTCATTTCATCTCATCAGGGACCATTGTGTGTAAAAGAACTTGTCTTCAGGGACTATTGTGTAATAATAAAAAGATATTTAATCTAAAAAATATATACAAAAACAAAACCATCCCTCCCATCCACACCGTCACTCTCTCTCTTCTCTCCCCTCTCTCTCACCTGCCGGCACCTCCCACACCACCACCATCCCGCGATCTGCTCCTCCGTCTTCTCCGGCGACATCACCGTCTCCTCCGTCTTCTCCGGCGATCTGCTCCTCCGTCTTCTCCGGCGACATCAACGGTAAATCGCTCTAATCTGGTTTGGGTTGTTACAGGTTGGGGTTAGGGTTCTAGTCTGGTTTGGGTTGTTACAGGTGGGGGTGGTGGGTTTAAAGGTGTTTGTTGCTGGTTTGGGTTGTTACAGGTTGGGGTTAGGGTTCTAGTGGAAGTGGTGATGGTGGACACGGTGGTGGGTGAAGGAGAGAGAGAGAATCGATGGTGGTGGGTGGGTTGTGTGGGTGGGGTTGCACTATTGAGTAATCATATAGGATGGAACAAAACGGGCTGGGTCGTTTTATTAAGTAATTGGTTATTCAATAACCTGTGTTCTTGATTCCTAATCAAATGCAGGGAACAAAGATTGTAGATAATTCCAGTGACCAAGACACGACAGATTTACATAAATGCATCACATATGTACTAGATCTCATGTCTGATGACGAGAAATCAGATGCAAGTCAAATTCATTACCTAATAAGATTTTATCATATTGGATTCTTGTAGTATTCAAAGTTGTAATGTTTCTTGCGTTTTGGCGTGTGACAGCTGTGCATACTTGTTGCTGGAGCACTTGGTGGTAGGTTTTACCACGAAATGGGAAACGTGAACACATTGTACCGGAGGTGGGTGAAGGAAAGAGACAGAATCGATGGTGGCGGTGGGTTAATCGATGGTGGTGGTGGGTCTGCAGAGAACGGGAGAGAAGATAGAGAGTGGGAATTTAGGGGTTTTGTGGGTGTTTGGTGGAAGGTGGTGATGATGTCGGTGAAGGGTGGAGGGTGGGGGTGATGGTGGCCGTAGTGACGGTGGCGATGGAGGGTGACGGTGATGGTGACGGTGGAGGGTGGTGGAGATGGCGGTGACTGGTTGTGGTAATTGTTAAAGATATATGGTATATATATATATATATACACTTATAATAATAATAATAATAACAATAATAATAATAATAATATTTTTTTGTAACACCTCGTAAAATCACGTCCAATGAAGTCTTGACACGTGTAATGAACCCTAATGAAGTCAAACATTGAAATTTAGGGACTAATTTTTCGAAATATCGAAAACTTTGATTATGAAAGGACTGGAAGTGTTAGCATACCTACAAAAATTTTCTAAATAACCTCTTACGATGTTTATATTCACAAATGTGCCACTTGATGGTTAAGTGTAGCCGTTTGCGTAATTAATTGAAGGTTTGCGTAATAAAGGGTTAAAAGCGTCAACATGTCAATTCTAACCTCTGAGTGACCTTTTAACAAACCGAGAGCTTCATGATATTTAATTATACTCTCGGGAATGCCAAATAATGGCCGTCTAAGGTTTTTATGCCTATAAGTAAAGTTACGCGCAACTTTGCAAGTTAGAGGGGCTAAAAGTGTCAATATGTTTAATTATACATCTGAATGACCTTTTAGCAAATCCGAAGCATCGTGATGTTTAATAATACTTTCAAGAATGTCTAATATGGATTATATGAGGCTTCAATGCTATTAAATGATGAAATGCGCAAGTTTGCGCAATAGAGGGACCTAAAGCGTCAACTTTTGAATCTATGCCTTTCGGTGACCATCTAGGCGAACGAGAGCATAGTAATATTTAAGTATATGCTTGGGAATGCCCATTATGGGCCATAGGAGGCTTGGATATCATTAAATGACATTTCGCGCTACAATGCGCAATTAAAGGACTAATTGCGTCAAACTGCAAAAGTAGGTCGAATCGTATGGTAACGGACCTTCCGGAATATGTCCATAAGTTAAACATACCCTATTTATCCTTTATATAACTTAGATATAGGCTTAGAGGTGTTTGGTGCGCAAAAATAAACTTTTATGTCATGCAGGGACTAAAAGTGTCAAAAAGTGCACAAGTTTGCACTTTAGCGCATATCTCGCATTCGGAATATCCCCGGACACCCAAAAATTTATGTAAGCACTAAAATATTTTATTTTAGTGTGTGGCATGATAAAATTCCACTCGGCGCGTAATTTGGACCGTTTTTAGCGCCCGTCCGTGTTTCGTCGTAATTCGACGCACAACGTGACCGTACGGCCAAACGAACCGACATCCGACATGTTTTTAAGCATGTTTCATGTCCCCTATATTTATGCATCATGTTAGATCCTTGAAATGAGGTTAACAGACCTTAGATGTGTCATAAACACATTATTATGCAAGCAGGGACCAAAACTGCACTTTTGAAAGTTTGTTTGAGCTGTGCAGGCCGTAGGCTACGCCCCCTGCAGCGTAGCCTACGCCCAGGTCTGGGCAGATTCATATTTTCAGCATTTTTGTCATTTGTCAAGGGCTTTTAGGTAAAATTCTCAATACCATGAGCTGGTTTTCAACACCCATTGTATTTAGAAACCTTGGGCACACATGGAGGGCCAAGATTGAAGCACGGTTTACGAGAAACGATCCTAACGGTTCTCAAAAACCTATAAATACCCACTTGATTTTTGCTCTCATTCACACCTTGATCTCATTGTTCTAAGTTGGGGCCTTTGTGCTTCATACCTGAATATCCAAGATCAATTCCCTCCTTGCTTGGACCTTTTGTAAGTGTCCTTTCATGCTTAGTTTAAATTTTAGCGGTTATAACCGAAAGTCAAGCGTTTTAGATAAATGCTTTGACTTTTAAACGGTTGAGCCATTGTTCACATCAAACATGGCTACGTGACCGTAATTAGGTAGGTGTTTAACCCTTAAAAGGGCACCTCCTAATTACCACGTTTACTTAGTTTAATTGCCGGGTCAAATAAAAGTCAAACGGGTTAGTTTTAAATAAAATACATGGCTATTATATAAAAGTCATAAAATCAGTTTTCTCACTTTAATAACTTGGTAAATATTAGTTGAACATGCCTAAGCATGATTCAACCAGACAATTCTAAGTATAAGCTCGGTTCGGGACCGAAAGTCGCAAAAGTTGACTTTTGCTTTGACTTCCAGTTCTGACCCGATTTAGCTTAGTTTAGATATGCCTTAGGATTCCATTAGGACCATATTATGGGTTAGTATAACCCTCTGAGGTTATACAACCTGGATCCTTAGTATCCTATTCATAGTCACCTAATTCGCGATTCGCTCCGGTTCGGGTTCGCAATTCGCTAGTTGGGACGAATTCGGTTCGGAAGGTGGTAGGTTCATTTCGGTACGGTCCGGTACGATTCGGTTCGGTGTACCATTCCATTCCGTTCGGTATACACAAATTAAAACAAAAATTACTAATTTTATAAATCCAAATAAGTAAACAACTTAAAAAGTTTTAGGTTAAAGTTGAAAAGGTAAAAATATAGAGATTTGAGGTTGAAATATGTAACTTAATAAAAAAGCTTTAGGTTAGTATTTATAATAACATAAACATAAAGGATGAAATATGTAAATAAAAGAGGTTTTAGGTTAAAAGAGATGAAAAAAACGCAGCGTACAGCCTCCAACTCCATCTTCTCCTCCATTTTCACTAGGGTTCATCATTATCACAGGTAAGGTTTAATTTTTTCATCTTCATCACCATTCGCTGAATTGATGAACATGATGCGCTGAATTGAGCGAATTAGGTGACTATGGTACTGGTGCCGTATCCAACCCTAATACGTATTGGCCCTTAAAATTCGCTATTATTGCAAACGGAATTCAGTTAATTGGTGCAGGAAATTCGCAGAATTGAATGGAATGAAACGCTGAATTCATGGAGTTCGAAAACGAATTCCGTATGGTACGAAACGTACCAATACGAAATTCGCCACTTTTCTAGCGAATTAGGTGACTATGATCCTATTCATTGCAAGTTTCCGTTATATGCCTAACTATTGACCGTTATGCCCTTTTGACCATGAAATGATATTTTTGAAAATGTGAAAGAATAGAAACCTTTATTACTGATATATAAACGTGTCCCTAAAATTTGACATCAGTTGGAGGTCTAGATTAGGAGTTATGCTCAATAGCGTAATTAAAAAAGCTTTTTATTAATTAAACGACGTAATTAGCGTATAACCTATTTAAACCCAATTTTTGATACCAAACTTTTTACCCACTGATATAAAATAATATTTTGGGATTTTTGAAGATTTTTAATTATTTTTAGGCTGAGCATAACATAGGGTTTTAAGCTTGATTCGGTAATTGCCGGTTTTGCCCTTTTGGGCTATAAAATGAGTTTTACAAATCCTTTTGACCCCAAACCTTTTTCTACTAATCTAATATGATAAATAAAATATTTTGAGCCTTCTGGAATAATAAAAATATCAGCTTTTTTTTTTGAAAACCCGGAAATGGCTCTAAATCGTCTTTTTAAGCGTTTTTAACCCATAGTATGTATCAAAACTATTTTAAACATATAAGGGTTGATGCCTACTGATATATTCAGTAATTTTTTACATTTTAACAGTAAGGAAAAGTTTTAAACTTAGGTTTCTAGTTTGGACCTTTTAAGCCTATGTGAAATTACCAAAATGCCCCTACGGTGCATAGTATGGTTATAAATGATAAATTTCACATATATGTAATACCCTACTGATATAAATTAGTAAATTAAGTATTTTTTACTAATCAAATCAGACCTGAACCTCGGATTTATATTTGATCTCTTTTATAACCTTTTAAATGACTAAAATACCCCTTCGGGGCATAAATTGGTTTTAAATTCATTTTGGGCATAACGGAAGGTATCTTACTGATATCACATCATATTTAAGGCATATTAACTTAGGAAACCTGTATATGACTCTTATGGGTACCCGTTACGCACGTTTCGCGTTTGGATCGGTTTATGTATCTAGTTGCATAAAGTAACCGAAACGGGTCAAACCTTATCATTTTCACCTCAAAATCCAGAATGTGTTTAGTTTACCCATATTATACAAGTCTCCAAACTTGTCGGGTCTAAATAACATTCTAATCCGGTCTACGCTTAATCTTGCGTTTTGAACCGTAAACATTTCCTTAAAATTAACCGGTCTAAGCATAGGCTTAATTAAGACCCGTTAGGAATCTAATAGGTTATTAAAAACCTTCCTTCCAGATTAGGAGCCCCAGTAGAAGTACTTGTGCTTGCTGATTTGATATACGGCTGGGATTGAATTTATATTTAGCCCAGGTAAATACTCTTAGCTTATTTTCCCTATACGGGCTTGGGATACGGTATTATAATAATACCGCTTGGTCGGGTATTGAATGTTTAATCGTATTGTGATTAAATTATTGAGGTAACCGGCTTTAATCTGTCTTGTTTGAAATAAAGGCCTTTAGGGGTTAATGACCATGTCCCGGATATCCTTGGCATCATTGTATTATAAAATGGCCACGTCTTATGCACGAGGTGTAGGCATACACCTTACAGTTGCATAAGGGAAACGGTATCTGACGCTCAGGTGGACCTATACTTGTGGTGTGTCTGTTAATCTTGACCCGGTTTCTACATCGGGCCCTAAGTGTATAACGAACATGTAAATCTGTATACAAGATTATTTTTATATAATTGTCCCAAGTGATATGTCACACCTCGATATTTCCACGTTTGACCGGTTGGCCCGGTAGGGGAGTATCGTGACGTAGTTGATATCATCATAGTCAAACAACACAATATATAAATGCACAGCGGAAGCAAAAGATAAATATATTACAATCCGAATATAAAGTAATATCAAAGTATTACAACGGAAAGTAAAGGATCCACAGGCGGATCTTAAAACACAAACATTGTTCAACAGACTTTAGGCGCCTAGAACTTGCAAGATTCCTTATTAACGCCCTGAGCTTCCAGCCAATTACGTTCAGTACATGTCACTTAACCTTTTTGGAAAATACGTCAGTTTACACTGGTAAATACAATTAACCGACTCATTTTAAAAAGAGTTTAAGAAAATTGATTTACATGCACCAGGCACAAAAATATCTTTTATAACTTGGGACAATTATATTTATAATCTTGTATACAGATTTACATGTTCGTTGTACGTTCAGGGCCCGATGTAGAAACCGAGTCAAAGTTAACAGACACACCACAATATAGGCCCACAAGACAGTGGGATACCGTTTCCCTTATACATTGTCAGGTGTATGCCTACATCCCGTGCACAAGTCGTGGCCATTTTATTAGACAATGATGTCAAGGATATCCGGGACATGGTCATTAACCCCTAAAGGCTTTTATTTCAAACAATACAGATTAAAGCGGGTTACCTCAATAATTTAATCACAATAAGACTAAACATTCAATACCCGACCAAGCGGCATTAGTATAATACCGTATCCCAAGCCCGTATAGGGAAAATAAGTTAAGAGTATTTACCTGAGCTAGTTCCTGTCTTAAATAGCAAGAATTTAATAACTTAGCCGTATTCACTTAAGTAAGCGTAGGTACAATTTACCGGAAGGCTCTAGTCTGGAATGATGGCATAAATAACCAATTAGAATGCAAACAGGTCTTTAATTAAGCCTAAGCTTAGACCGGTTAGTTTTAAAGAAAGATACGGTTCAAACGCATGATAAGGCGAAGACCGGTTTAGAATGTGGTTTTGACCCGGCAAGCTTGTATGCTTGTTTAATATGGGTAACTTAAACACATTCTGGATTTTGAGATGAAAACGATATGGTTTGACCCGTTTCGGCTAATATATGCAAACTAGTTACATAAGCCGATCCGAACGCGAAATGTGCGTAACGAGTAACCAACTGAATCATATACAGGTTTCCTAAGTTAATATGCCTTAATTATGTTGTGATATTAGTAGGATACCTTCCATTATGCCCAAAACGAGTTTAATCTCAAAATAAGCCCCGTAGGGGTATTTTGGTCATTTTAAAGTTTATAAAAGAGGTTAATTAAAATTCTGAGATTCGGGTCCGAATACATCTGTATAATAACTTATTTTTATTAGGTAATATCAGTTGGTATTAGGTCTTATATGCCAAAATGGTTTCAAACCCAAACTAGGCGTTTAATACGCGTAAAAAGCCATTTTAAGCGATTTCCGGGTTATACCGGAAATCTGAGTTTTCTGATCAGGTTATAAATTTCAAAATACTTTATTTATTATATAAAATTAGTAGCAATTGGATTGGTGTCAAAATATTATGTAGAACTCATTTTATGACCGAAAAGGGTATAATCGGTATTTACCGAATCGATGCCATAACCTTAGGTTATGAGCAGGTTAAAAATAATTAAAAACCTTTAAAAATCCCAAAATATTGTATTACATCAGTGGGTAAAAGGTTTGGTGTCAAAAATTGGGTTTAGATAGGCTTTATGCTAATTGCGGCGTTTAATTACTAAAAGGCGTTATAATTACGCTATTGAGCATAACTCCTAATCTAGACCTCCAACTGATGTGAAATTTTAGGGACATGTTTATAAATCAGTAATAAGGATTATTGTCCTTTCATATTTCCAAAATTCTCGTTTTATGGTCAAAAGGGCATTATGGTCAACATTAAGCATTTAACGGAAACGTGTAACGAATCGGACAATCAACTATCCAACCACAGAGGGTTATACTATCATGTAACCTGGTCCTAAGGAAGCTCTAAGGCATTTCCAAACCCTACTAAATCGGTTCAGAACTGAAGTCAAAGCAAAAGTCGAAGTTTTGCGACTTTCGGTTCCGAACCGGGTCTAAACAGAAAATTGTCGGGTCGAACATGCTTAGACATGTTCTTACATTAATTAATAAGTTATAAGAGTAATAAAACAGGTTGCAAAGCTTCTACATTGTTAATTATGTTTTAAATCGCAAATTAGGATCCTGTTGACTTTTTATAAACAACTTTGACCCGACATTTGATCTAGTTAGAACGGGAATCAGAGGGTGCCCTTTTAAGGGTTTATTGCCCACATAATTACCAACTTATAACTACCTTCAATTCGACTAATCACTGGACCATTAATGATTAATCGCTAAGTCAACTGGTAATTACGACGGTTTGACTTTTAAGCTAAAACTAAGAAAAACTTAACTAAGAAAGGTTAAGCATACTTACCAAAGTCTAATGCACTATTAGAGATGGCTTGGGTCTGCTCTTATGCTCCAGGAAGCTCCAAGAAAGCAGATGGAATGAATGATTATAATGTTGCAACTATGAAGGTCTTTTATAGTGATTTTGATCTCATTAGATCATGACACACAAGGCTAGCAATGTTCCCAGATCATTTACATGTGCCCCTAAGGCCTAGGAACATGTAGGGGGCGCCCATGAAGTGAAAATATCTGATCTAAGTCGGTTCCAAGGCTGAACAGCCAACATTCACGTTTTTCTGCATCTGGGCCACCCTTACGGACCGTAAGGCTTGGGGCTTACGGTCCGTAAGCCTTCCATCAAGGCAAAAAAAAATTCTTTCAGTTTGCATCCTTGGCTCTTGGTCCTTCGAAAGGTCAATCCACCTTTATTCTTGCATTTTGAGCCCCTCAATTTTACTTATAAGGGCTTCAAGTCTTATACCCACTTTGTTAAGTCCTTGGTTAACTTGGTTATCACTAGGGCTGTAAACGAGTCGAGCCAGGGTGGGGTCGAGCTCAAGCTCGAAATTAATTCAGGTGGTTAAACTTGGCTTGAGCTTTACGTCGGAGTTAAACGAGCCTAAGAACGAGCCGAGCCATGGGCCGAGCCGAGGTTAGCTCGAGCTGGGCTTGGTTACAAAATGAGCCAGCTTGGTTCACATCATCTCAAATTGAGTTTTTTAGCAAGTTTTTTTCGAGCTTCTTTTGAGCGAGCTACGAGCCGAGCTACGAGTTGCGAGCTTTATGAATAGCCCTAGTTATCACCCGAAAAGTCATAAACTTCATCGTTGACGCTTTTAACCCCTCTTATACGAATTTGATCATAACTTTCTCATACGATAACGAAACTTGGTGAAATTTTTATCATGTATTCTAGTGAGCATATTTAATCGTTACAAAGCTTCGGGTTTGCTAAAAGGTCACTCATAGGTATACTTTAAACATGTTGACACATTTAACCCCTGTAGTTTGTAATCTCTCACTTTCTTTCACAATTAGCTTCGTATGATCCATGATTTATTCGTTTAAGGGTACAAACATCATGTAGGGTTACTGTAAGGTATATTTATTCATTGTTGACATTTTGAACCCTTATATTCACATACTTTCCATGTTTGTCAACTTTAGTCCTTCTAGAACATTCTTTCACACGTTCCAGCTTATGACACGTGTCAATACATTATAGGACGTGAATTTTCGAGGTGTTACATCCTCACCCCCTTAAAAGAAATATCGACCTCGAGATTTGCTAAAATGCTTGAAGTACTTTTTGTCGTATAATGGACTTAACTTCTATAACATATTTGGAGTCTTTCCAAGCTCCCAAAGTGACCCCTATATTAGGTACATGTATTCTTTTGGAGCTTCTTAACCTGTCGATCCTTAATCGATACAGGATGCTCATCACATCATAAATCTGCATATCATTATGTGATAGTGCTTCTTGACTTATTGGCGAAACACCTCCTTCAGTCACTAGTGTGCAATGTATTGCGAGCTTTGCCAAGCTCCTTAAATAGGTTTTAGCTTATAAGCTACTTGATCTTGATACATTCGATTTCCTTCGAATGGTTCTATATATTCAGAGCTTAACTAGCCTGAAAATTTAACAATCTGGCACACCCTTCCTGGGTGATATCCTTTGTTGAACCCTATTCCTTAACAAGAATTTAGGAAGGTTGCTACTTTCCATTAATCCTTGATTTTTCTGCCGAATACTGGCATCTTACAGATGATTTTGAATTTGCGTGATCTTTTTTGTTGTTTCCAATGCAACTTTCAGATCCTGATAATTGAACTTACCAATCTATTGTCCTAACAATAAATGTTTAACATTCCATCTATACAAGGTCTCTAAGGGAGCAGCCTTGATGCTTACATATCAACTATTATAGAAAAGCTTATCTTAAGGTGAGATGGTTATTCCAACCACTGCTTAACTAATTTTAAGGAATAGCTAATCCTGGTCGTTAGTCGAACAATTCAAGGATCCTGGGTAGCTGATGGCAATTCTTAATCGTTGCCTAATTAGGGTTGCGGTAATTACGCATAAGCAAAATGAACCGTCTTTCTTACTTAACTATACCGAATTCTCAGGATATTGAGTTAGGCTATATGAATCTATATCTTAAAATTTACTTAATCAGGGTTTCGGTTATTCCATAATCAACATGGAGTTCTTACAACACTCCAACCCAAAGCGGGATGTTAATCTTAACTCTACCTGCCTCTCGGGAGGTAAACAGGGTAGTCTTAGGAGAAGATAATCAAGATACAAGGAGGTTATGGAGATTTTCCAAATCTCAGGCTCTAGTTCATCCATCCTCGCTTGTGCCAAATGAGTGACACTTTTATGTTATGAGTCCACAGGTTCCTTTACCAGGAAACATTTATTTGGAAAAATTCTATTTTCTAGATATCTTCTTTGAATGCCATTAGCTGTCTTTAGTACCATATGATCATTGGGATATCTTTGTGGTTCCATGCATTAAACCTCCATACTGATCAGGCATGGAAGCAATCTACGGAACATATTAAGATACACCAATCCTCATATGGCGCTTTTGTCATACTATTTGGTATTCGTAATCAATAGGGATCAAAGAGATATCAATTACATATGAATGCATTTATCTGGAGAGAGGGTACTTTAGAATTTTATGTTTGAAGATTTCTGACAGGAACAGAAGAAATGGTTTCTATGATTTGCCATCTGTAAGCTTTACCTTACACTTAATATCTAGGATTCTTATGATAGATTTTTAAAAGTCTAATATACCTACAATTTATGAAGGATTTATTGGTATCCGTATTAAAACAGAATTCTTAGCATTTATACTTAAAGAACGTACCCAACGTTATTATTGATATGGACTACTGCTGACACTCTTTAGGAGAGTTTAAGCGCTATCATTCTTAGGCTTTCTATCCTTAGCCGTATTTCCTTTGACAGATTTGGGGCACGTAGCATTTGGCTCCTTGAACTTTTTCACGGCCTTCTTCACAACTTTTCCAACAGCTGCGTCTATCATAGTTTGAAGAACATCTTTGGAAATTCTAAGGTTTACAATTGTAGCATCATTAGCATGCGTCGCATCATCAATGGCACGATTGACTGTTGTCTTATCCGAGTTTGTCATACTCAAGATTTGGTTCCTATTACCAATTGAATCATTTACTTAGTTGCAATTCAACAACTGCTATTCATCACCCTGATGGCCTTAACATGTACTAACCATGGTTTCATTAAACTATCCAGACCAATATGGCACTAACATTTTTAATGAACGTTATTTTTAAAATATATCAATATCACTTAGCCTAGGTCACAAAAGACCATCAATGGCATTTAAGGGTTGGACCTAGTCCATCACCTTTTTGACAGGGGATCAAAACGTCACATCTGTCTTTATTATATTGATGAATTTGGATAGCTTGAAAGTTTGCCATAAGGATATCAGAAAAGAGTGATTCCTAATAGATATAAAATATCAATCTAAGATTTGTTGGAACATTTTCTAAAGTATCATCGGTCAATTGATACCTCGCATTAAATGACCGGATTCCAAATCAGGCGGAGACAACAGTTCTCAGCATTTATCGCTTATTATAGAATCATATGTGCCAGCATTAAATAAATTTCTGCATAAACTGCTTGACAAGGAAAGGTACCTGCTTTATAGTTATCACTCTGCAACATCTCCTGGGCGTTCGTCTGGAAGACTCATGCGTTTGTTTTCTTGGCCTCTTCGGGCTTCTTCTGATTCCTAGGGCAGTTGGTCCTGATATGCCCCTTCTCGTTGCAACCATAACAGGTTGCGTCTTTCAACTTCTTACAATCCAAGGTTTTATGTTCCTTAGACTTGCAAATCCCACAAGGTAGAGGCTGGGATTCAAATCTGCATTTCCCAAGGTGGTATTTCCGACAGGTTTTGCACCTGGTCTTCTCACCCGACTATTGGCTGTCTTTCTCAAATCCGGAGCTCTTCTTATCCTCAGAGTTCCTCTTTTTCTTTCTATCGGAGCGATGAGAATTCTCATCCTCCCTTTTACGCTTTCCATCTTCAGAGGCTTTGGCAACCTTGTTTCTGACCACATCAAGTGTGAGAGACAGCGACAGATCTGCCGTTGACCTGAATGTAGTAGGTCTCGATGCTTTCACATTGGCCTTTATTTTTGGGGCTAAACCCCCAATAAAGCGAGTTATTCGCTTTGGTTCCGGTGTGATCAAGTAAGGAACCAATCGAGACATGGTATTGAAACTTGTAAGGTATGCTTGACAATCTAAGTTCTCCATGACTAATGTCAAGAATTCAGTCTCAATTTTCTCAACTTCATGTTGAGGACAATAATTTTCTTTGATAAGAGCGACGAACTGATCCCAAGTCATGTTGTACAAAGGGATCTTCCCCGTAGCTTGGATCAGTGACCTCCACCAAGCTAGAGCTTCTCCTTTAAAAGATTGTGAAACAAATTTCACAACATCTTGTTCCGCACAACCGCTGATGTCAACAACAGTGTCCATCTCCTCGAGCCATGTCATGCAATCGATGGCTCCCTCTTCTCCTGTAAAGTCTCTGGGCTTGCAGGAGACAAAATATTTATACGAACAGGTTTTAACATGTGGCTCTCGATTAAGCACAACCTGTCCAGACGGAACACTCCTCTGATTGGACGAGTTATGAACATCGTCCTCCTTCGACTCGTGTGATTTAGAAGGGGGCTTACTATGAGCCACAGATAGAGTCTTAGAGTGTGTACCACTAGATTCATCATACTGTCTGTCGAGAGCTCGTGTAACGGCATCATCTATTAATGCCTGTAGTTCCGCACCAGTTATATTAACTCTGGTAGCATCATTATTTTCCCTCAGGTGGCTGTTGACCTCATCTGATCCAGCCATGTAGTTTGATTGCTACATACATATTGACAATTATTTATTCAGAGGTTATTATGGAATCATCATTTTTGACGATTCATCAACCATGGTAATATAAACCATATTGGTTAATTTGTTAGTTATATTTAATTAGTATTTTCATTATAATTTACCCTAGTTATAAAACATTAAGGATATAAAAGTGGCGTAAAAGGCCTAGTCACAAGGACAGATTTAAATTTATAAGCTATGACTTCAGAGAGTCGAGGCATTAAGGTTTGAACATATTTCATTACCTTTTCTTGACAGAGAGTCAAAGACATCAACTGTCTTTTGTCCCTTAGGACAATAAGTATGGCCCGTAGGCATTTCATCACTTATGGATGTTTATAATATGATCATCTTCATTTGATGATATTAGTCAGGATCGCATTGATCATACAAACTATTATGCTTGGACGTAGTCCAACATCTTTAGACGGGGGTCAGAGACCACCACGGTCGTTGTCTTATCGGACAACAAGTTTGGCCCGTAGGCACTTCATCACTAAGGGATGATTATTTCAAATAAGGGAATTTAGATTAACCCCTTTTTTAAAGATGGCCTGTGTGACTTTAACGATTCACAGTTTACCAAAAATGTTAACATACTTACAGATGGTAACAGGGTTTGGAATCTTTTAGATAAGTTTTACCGTCTTGGCCATGTCTACAATGACATTTAGGCTAGGTTTTACCTTTAAGATTCTTTTAATATTTAATGCAGAACAATCCTAACTTGAATGTTAACAAGGATCTGAATCTAATTGTGGAACTACCGTCTTGGCCCTGTCTCAAAATAACACGTGGCTAGGTCTTGTCCTTTTTAGATTTTTGCCATTTTATTATAATGGTAGATCTTATAATATAGGAATGATATTTTAAATATAATCATTCCACTAAAATTTAAACAAGTATATGGTTGCCCTAGACGGGACTTCTACAGAAAATGACTTGCCCATGCAAGGGCTAATCAGAAAATAACAAAGGAACCAAATAAAGACAAAATAAAACGAATTAGGATTAGTCCTATGTTCTTGTCTAGACTCAAGAATGTGCAACTGTGTAACTGAGATTAAACACAAAAAAACAAGCGTTTAATTCACTCAGTGTTGGCTCTGATACCAACCTGTCACACCCCGATATTTCCACGTTTGACCGGTGGGCCCGGTAGGGGAGTATCGTGACGTAGTTGATATCATCATAGTCAAACAACACAATATATAAATGCACAGCGGAAGCAAAAGATAAATATATTACAATCCGAATATAAAGTAATATCAAAGTATTACAACGGAAAGTAAAGGATCCACAGGCGGATCTTAAAACACAAACATTGTTCAACAAACTTTAGGCGCCTAGAACTTGCAAGATTCCTTATTAACGCCCTGAGCTTCCAGCCAATTACGTTCAGTACCTGTCACTTAACCTTTTTGGAAAATACGTCAGTTTACACTGGTAAATACAATTAACCGACTCATTTTAAAAAGAGTTTAAGAAAATTGATTTAGATGCACCAGACACAAAAATATCTTTTATAACTTGGGACAATTATATTTATAATCTTGTATACAGATTTACATGTTCGTTGTACGTTCAGGGCCCGATGTAGAAACCAAGTCAAAGTTAACAGACACACCACAGTATAGGCCCACAAGAGAGTGGGATACCGTTTACCTTATGCACTGTCAGGTGTATGCCTACATCCCGTGCACAAGTCGTGGCCATTTTATAAGACAATGATGTCAAGGATATCCGGGACATGGTCATTAACCCCTAAAGGCTTTTATTTCAAACAATACAAATTAAAGCGGGTTATCTCAATAATTTAATCACAATAAGACTAAACATTCAATACCCGACCAAGCGGCATTATTATAATACCGTATCCCAAGCCCGTATAGGGAAAATAAGATAAGAGTATTTACCTGAGCTAGCTCCTGTCTTAAATAGCAAGAATTTAATAACTCAGCCGTATTCACTTAAGTAAGCGTAGGTACAATTTACCGGAAGGCTCTAGTCTGGAATGATGGTATAAATAACCAATTAGAATGCTAACGGGTCTTTAATTAAGCCTAAGCTTAGACCGGTTAGTTTTAAAGAAAGATACGGTTCAAACGCATGATAAGGCGAAGACCGGTTTAGAATGTGGTTTTGACCCGGAAAGCTTGTATGCTTGTTTAATATGGGTAACTTAAACACATTCTGGATTTTGAGATGAAAACGATATGGTTTGACCCATTTCGGCTAATATATGCAAACTAGTTACTTAAGCCGATCCGAACGCGAAAAGTGCGTAACGAGTAACCAACTGAATCATATACAGGTTTCCTATGTTAATATGCCTTAATTATGTTGTGATATCAGTAGGATACCTTCCATTATGTCCAAAACGAGTTTAATCTCAAAATAAGCCCCGTAGGGGTATTTTGGTCATTTTAAAGATTATAAAAGAGGTTAATTAAAATTCTGAGATTCGGGTCCGAATACATCAGTAGAATAACTTATTTTTATTAGGTCATATCAGTTGGTATTAGGTCTTATATGCCAAAATGGTTTCAAACCCAAACTAGGCGTTTAATACGCGTAAAAAGCCATTTTAAGCGATTTCCGGGTTATACCGGAAATCTGAGTTTTCTGATCAGGTTATAAATTTCAAAATACTTTATTTATTATATAAAATTAGTAGCAATTGGATTGGTGTCAAAATATTATGTAGAACTCATTTTATGACCGAAAAGGGTATAATCGGTATTTACCGAATCGATGCCATAACCTTAGGTTATGAGCAGGTTAAAAATAATTAAAAATCTTTAAAAATCCCAAAATATTGTATTACATCAGTGGGTAAAAGGTTTGGTGTCAAAAATTGGGTTTAGATAGGCTTTATGCTAATTGTGCCGTTTAATTACTAAAAGGCGTTATAATTACGCTAATGAGCATAACTCCTAATCTAGACCTCCAACTGATGTGAAATTTTAGGGACATGTTTATAAATCAGTAATAAGGATTATTGTCCTTTCAAATTTCCAAAATTCTCGTTTTATGGTCAAAAGGGCATTATGGTCAACATTAAGCATTTAACGGAAACGTGTAACGAATCGGACAATCAACGATCCAACCACAGAGGGTTATACTATCATGTAACCTGGTCCTAAGGAAGCTCTAAGGCATTTCCAAACCCTACTAAATCGGGTCAGAACTGAAGTCAAAGCAAAAGTCGAAGTTTTGCGACTTTCGGTTCCGAACCGGGTCTAAACAGAAAATTGTCGGGTCAAACATGCTTAGACATGTTCTTACATTAATTACTAAGTTATAAGAGTAATAAAATAGGTTCCAAAGCTTCTACATTGTTAATTATGTTTTAAATCGCAAATTCGGATCCTGTTGACTTTTTATAAACAACTTTGACCCGACATTTGATCTAGTTAGAACGGGAATCAGAGGGTGCCCTTTTAAGGGTTTATTGCCCACATAATTACCAACTTATAACTACCTTCAATTTGACTAATCACTGGACCATTAATGATTAATCGCTAAGTCAACCGGTAATTACGACGGTTTGACTTTTAAGCTAAAACTAAGTAAAAACTTAACTAAGAAAGGTTAAGCATACTTACCAAAGTCTAATGCACTATTAGAGATGGCTTGGGTCTGCTCTTATGCTCCAGGAAGCTCCAAGAAAGCAGATGGAATGAATGATCATAATGTTGCAACTATGAAGGCCTTTTATAGTGATTTTGATCTCATTAGATCATGACACACAAGGCTAGCAATGTTCCCAGATCATTTACATGTGCCCCTAAGGCCTAGGAACATGTAGGAGGCGCCCATGAAGTGAAAATATCTGATCTATGTTGGTTTCAAGGCTGAACAGCCAAGATTCACGTTTTTCTGCATCTGGGCCACCCTTACGGACCGTAAGGCTTGGGGCTTACGGTCCGTAAGCCTTCCATCAGGGCAAAAAAAATTCTTTCAGTTTGCATCCTTGGCTCTTGGTCCTTCGAAAGGTCAATCCACCTTTATTCTTGCATTTTGAGCCCCACAATTTTACTTATAAGGGCTTCAAGTCTTATACCCACTTTGTTAAGTCCTTGGTTAACTTGGTTATCACCCGAAAAGTCATAAACTTCATCGTTGACGCTTTTAACCCCTCTTATACGAATTTGATCATAACTTTCTCATACGATAACGAAACTTGGTGAAATTTTTATCATGTATTCTAGTGAGCATATTTAATCGTTAAAAATCTTCGGGTTTGCTAAAAGGTCACTCAGAGGTATACTTTAAACATGTTGACACATTTAACCCCTGTAGTTTGTAATCTCTCACTTTCTTTCACAATTAGCGTCGTATGATCCATGATTTATTCGTTTAAGGGTACAAACATCATGTAGGGTTACTGTAAGGTATATTTATTCATTGTTGACATTTTGAACCCTTATATTCACATACTTTCCATGTTTGTCAACTTTAGTCCTTCTAGAACATTCTTTCACACGTTCCAGCTTATGACACGTGTCAATACATTATAGGACGTGAATTTTCGAGGTAGCAATCATTGTCAGTATTTATGTAGCAATCAAGCTACATGGCTGGATCAGAGGAGGTCAACAGCCACCCAAGGGAGAACAATGACACTACCAGAGTTAACATAACTGGTGAGGAACTGCAGGCATTAATAGATAATGCTGTTACTCGAGCTCTTGACATACAGTATAATGAGTCAAGTGGTACACACTCTAAGACTCTATCTGTGGCTCGTAGTAACCCCCCCTTCTAAATCACATGATTCAAAGGAGGACGATGTTCATAACTCGTCAAATCAGAGGAGTGTTCCGCCTAGACAGGTTGTGCTTAATCAAGAACCACATGTTAAAACCTGTTCGTATAAATATTTTGTCTCCTGCAAGCCCAGAGACTTCACAGGAGAAAAAGGAGCCATCGACTGCATGACGTGGCTCGAGGAGATGGACACTGTTGTTGATATTAGCGGATGTGCAGAGCAAGACATTGTGAAGTTTGTTTCACAATATTTTAAAGGAGAAGTTCTAGCTTGGTGGAGGTCGCTAATCCAGGCTACTGGGAAAATCCCGTTGTATAATCAAACATGGGATCAGTTTGTTGCTCTTATCAAGGAAAATTACTGTCCTCAACATGAAATTGAGAAAATTGAAACCGATTTCTTGGCATTGGTCATGAAGGACTTAGATTGCCAGGCATATCTTACAAATTTCAATACTATGTCTCGATTGGTTCCTTACTTGATCACACCAGAACCAAAGCGTATAGCTCGCTTTATTGGGGGCCTAGCCCCAGAAGTCAAGGCAAGCGTGAAAGCATCGAGACCTACTACATTCTGGTCAGCGGCAGATTTGTTGCTATCTCTCACACTCGACGTAGCCAGAAACAAGGCTGCAAAAGCTTCGGAAGAAGGGAATTGTAAAAAGGAGGATGAGGGTTCTCATCACTTCGATAAGAAGAAAAAGGGGAACTCTGATCATAGGAAGAGTTCCGAGTTTAATAAGGGTAACCAGCAGACGGGTGAAAAGACCAGGTGCAAAACATGTAGGAAATTCCACCTGGGGAAATGCAGATTTGAATCTCAGCCTCTTCCTTGTGGAATCTGCAAGTCCAAGGAGCATAAGACCTTGGATTGCAAAAAGTTGAAAGATGCGACCTGTTATGGTTGCAACGAGAAGGGGCACATCAAGACTAACTGCCCTAGGAATCAGAAGAAGTCTGAAGAGGCCAAGAAAGCAAACGCATGAGTCTTCCAGATGGACACCAGGAGGCAATATAGAAAGATGACATCGTAAAAGGTACTTTTCCTTATCAATGATGCTTATATGGGGATTATTTGATTCTTGCGCAGAAAAGTCTATTGAGGACAATAAATATTGTAAGCTGTTGTATCCGCCTATTAGGATCTTAGGCTTATAATGCGAGGTAGAATTGGCCGATAACATTTAGAGACTGCTTCAACAACCTTAGATGGATGCTTTATATCCATTAGGAACCGCTCTTATCCAATATCCTAATGTCAAGCTTTCAAGCTATCCAAAATCATCAATATGATCAAGACAGACGTGACAACTGATCCCCTGTCAAACAGGTGATGGACTAGGTCCAAACCTTAATTGCCATTAATGGTCTTTTATGGCCTGGGCTAAGCATAATTGATATATATACATATTTAAATGACGTTCATTGAGAATGTTCGTACTATATTAACCTGTATGGTTTAACGATACCATGGTTGGTATATATTAGGGCATCAGGATGATGAGTAGCGGTTGTTGGATTGCAACTAAATAATTGTTTTATTTGGTGTTAGGAATCAAATATCGAGTATGACAAACTCGGATAAGACAGCCATTGATCGTGTTATGGATGATGCGACACATGCTAATGATACTACAATTGTGAACCTTAGAATTTCCAAGGATGTTCTTCAGAGTATGATAGACGCAGCTGTTGGAAAAGCTGTGAAGAAGGCTGTGAAAAAGATCAAGGAGCCCAATGCTACTTGCTCCAAATCTCAACCAAGACCACCCTTCGTTACTCACGAGAAGGATCTCGGTCGTGCCTCTAATGTAAATGGTGAACTGAAAAGGAAAAGGGAGGGAGATAACTCCCAGAGCTCTAAAAAGAAGAACAAACAAAAGTCCAACCAGAAACCTAAATGCAAGACCTGCAAGAAGCGCCATTGTGGGAAGTGCAGGTACGAACCAAAATCCCAATCGCAACCTAGGGCTTGTGGGATCTGCAAATCTAGGGAGCATAAAACATTGGAATGCCAGAAGATAGGAGATGCGACTTGTTACAACTATAACGAGAAAGGGCATATCAAATCAAATTTCCCAAAGTATGCTAAGAAGCTTGAAGGAGATAAGAAGACCAACTCTAAGGTCTCTCAGATGGATGCAAAAGAGGCCATACAAGATGACAATGTTATAACCGGTACGTCCTTATCCGTGATGTATATGCAAGGGTATTGTTTGATTCAGGTGCAGATAAGTCGTTGTGGAATGAATTTTATAAGTTATTTAATCTGCCTGTTAGAACCCTAAGCATAATATATGAAGTTGAATAAAACGCTAGGAGTTCTGCTTTATTTCGGATACCAATCAATCCTTCATAGATGGTAAGTATAACAAACTCTTAAAGACTCCAATGAGAACCCTAGATATTAAGTGTAAGGTAGAACTTACAGGCGAAAATCATAGGAACCATTTCTTCTGCTCCTGCCAAAAGTCTTCAGTCATGAAATTCTAGTGTACCCTCTCTTCAGATGAAGTGCATCATCATAAGTGATTGATATCTCTTGATCTCTATCGATTGTGAATACCAGATGGTACGACAAAAGCGTCATATGAGGATTGGTGTATCTTAATATGTTCCATAGATTGCTTCCATGCCTGATCAGTATGGAGGTTTAATGCATGGAACCCTAAAGATAATCCAATGGTCATACGGTATTAAAGTCAGCTAATGGTATTCAAAGAAGATATCTAAAATGGAATTATCCAAGTAAACATTCCTGAGTAAGAAATCCGTGGACTCGTAACACGAATGTATCACTTATCTGACGCAGACCATGGTAAATGAACTGGAGCCTGGGAATTGGAAAATCTCTGTAACCTCCTTGCGTTTTGACCATCTTATCCAAGATTACCCTGTTTACCTCCTTAGAGGCAAGTAGAGTTAAGATTAACGTCCCGCTTAGGGATGCATTAATATAAAATTTACATGAAAACTAGTATCATCATTGGAAGAATCAGAACCCTGATTAAGGGAGTTTTAGGATAGAGGTTCATATAGCCCAACTCAATATTCTATGAGTTTGATATTGCTAATTAAGAAAGACGGTTCATTTTGCTTATGCATTGATTACCGCAACCCTATTTAGGCAACAATTAAGAATCGCCATTAGCTGCCTAGGATCGTCGACTTAATTCGACTAGCTGTAACGATTTGTTATTCCTTAAGATTAGTTTTAAGTAATGGTTGGAATAACCATCTCACCTTAAAATAAGCCTTTCTATAATAGTTGATATATAAGTAGCAAGGTTGTTCCCTTGGAGACCTTGTATAAATGGAATGTTAAACATCTATTGTTAGAACAATAGATTGGTAAGTCCAATTATCAGGATCTGAAAGTTGAATTAGAAACAACAAATAAGATCATTCGAATTCATAATCATCTTAGAGTTGCCAGTAATCGGCAGAAAATCAAGGATTAATAAAAATCGCAACCCTCTTAAGTCCTTAAGAAGGACTAGGGTTCAATTGAAAGTATCGCTCTAAGAAGAGTGTACTGAAAATTTTATACAACAGGCTAGTTAAGCTCTGATTATATATAGGATCATTCGAGGAAAATCGAATACATCAAAGGTCAATAGCTTTTAAACTAAAACCTAGTTATGGAACGTGGTGGAACCGGCAGTGTGACCCACACTAATGATTTAAGGATCTATGTCACCAATAAGTCGAGAAGCATTACCACATAATGATAGACGTATCTATGATATTATAAGAAACCCGTATCGATTAAGGATCGTCAGGATCAGAATCTAAGGAAGAAAACATGAACATATTATAAAGGTCATTTAGGATGCCTCTAGAGGCCCAAATAGGCTGTGGAAGTTAAGTCCGTTACGCGACAAAAAGTACTTCCATTACATTAGCAAATCTCGAGGTCGAGATTTCTTTTAAGGGGGTGAGGATGTAACACCTCGTAAAATCACGTCCAATGAAGTCTTGACACGTGTAATGAACCTTAATGAAGTCAAACATTGAAATTTAGGGACTAATTTTTCGAAATATCGAAAAATTTGATTATGAAAGGACTGGAAGTGTTAGCATACCTAAAATAAGTTTCTAAATAACCTCTTACGATGTTTATATTCACAAATGTGACACTTGATGGTTAAGTGTAGCCGTTTGCGTAATTAATTGAAGGTTTGCGTAATAAAGGGTTAAAAGCGTCAACATGTCAATTCTAACCTCTGAGTGACCTTTTAACAAACCGAGAGCTTCATGATATTTAATTATACTCTCGAGAATGCCAAATAATGGCCGTCTAAGGTTTTTATGCCTATAAGTAAAGTTACACGCAACTTTGCAAGTTAGAGGGGCTAAAAGTGTCAATATGTTTAATTGTACCTCTGAATGACCTTTTAGCGAATCCGAAGCATCGTGATGTTTAATAATACTTTCAAGAATGTCTAATATGGATTATATGAGGCTTCAATGCTATTAAATGATGAAATGCGCAAGTTTGCGCAATAGAGGGACCTAAAGCGTCAACTTTTGAATCTATGCCTTTCGGTGACCATCTAGGCGAACGAGAGCATAGTAATATTTAAGTATATGCTTGGGAATGCCCATTATGGGCCATAGGAGGCTTGGATATCATTAAATGACATTTCGCGCTACAATGCGCAATTAAAGGACTAATTGCGTCAAACTGCAAAAGTAGGTCGAATCGTATGGTAACGGACCTTCCGGAATATGTCCATAAGTTAAACATACCCTATTTATCCTTTATATAACTTAGATATAGGCTTAGAGGTGTTTGGTGCGCAAAAATAATTTTTTATGTCATGCAGGGACTAAAAGTGTCAAAAAGTGCACAAGTTTGCACTTTTGCGCATATCCCGCATTCTGAATATCCCCTGACACCCAAAAATTTATGTAAGCACTAAAATATTTTATTTTAGTGTGTGGCATGATAAAATTCCACTCGGCGCGTAATTTGGACCGTTTTTAGCGTCCGTCCATGTTTCGTCGTAATTCGACGCACAACGTGACCGTACGGCCAAACGAACCGACATCCGACATGTTTTTAAGCATGTTTCATGTCCCCTATATTTAGGAATCATGTTAGAACCTTGAAATGATGTTAACAGACCTTAGATGTGTCATAAACACATTATTATGCAAGCAGGGACCAAAACTGCACTTTTGAAGGTTTGTTTGAGCTGTGCAGGCCGTAGGCTACGCCCCTGCAGCGTAGCCTACGCCCAGGTCTGGGCAGATTCATATTTTCAGCATTTTTGTCATTTTTCAAGGGCTTTTAGGTTAAATTCTCAATACCATGAGCTGGTTTTCAACACCCATTGTATTTAGAAACCTTGGGCACACATGGAGGGCCAAGATTGAAGCACGGTTTAAGAGAAACGATCCTAACGGTTCTCAAAAACCTATAAATACCCACTTGATTTTTGCTCTCATTCACACCTTGATCTCATTGTTCTAAGTTGGGGCCTTTGTGCTTCATACCTGAACATGCAAGATCAATTCCCTCCTTGTTTGGACCTTTTGTAAGTGTTCTTTCATGCTTAGTTTAAATTTTAGCGGTTATAACCGAAAGTCAAGCGTTTTCGATAAACGTTTTGACTTTTAAACGGGTGAGCCATTGTTCGCATCAAACATGGCTACGTGACCGTAATTAGGTAGGTGTTTAACCCTTAAAAGGGCACCTCCTAATTACTACGTTTACTTAGTTTAATTGTCGGGTCAAATAAAAGTCAAACGGGTTAGTTTTAAATAAAATACATGGCTATTATATAAAAGTCATAAAATCAGTCTTCTCACTTTAATAACTTGGCAAATATTAGTTGAACATGCCTAAGCATGATTCAACCAGACAATTCTAAGTATAAGCTCGGTTCGGGACCGAAAGTCGCAAAATTTGACTTTTGCTTTGACTTCCAGTTCTGACCCGATTTAGCTTAGTTTATATATGCCTTAGGATTCCATTAGGACCATATTATGGGTTAGTATAACCCTCTGAGGTTATACAACCTGGATCCTTAGTATCCTATTCATTGCAAGTTTCCGTTATATGCCTAACTATTGACCGTTATGCCCTTTTGACCATGAAATGATATTTTTGAAAATGTGAAAGAATAGAAACCTTTATTACTGATATATAAACGTGTCCCTAAAATTTGACGTCAGTTGGAGGTCTAGATTAGGAGTTTTGCTCAATAGCGTAATTAAAAAAGCTTTTTATTAATTAAACGGCGTAATTAGCGTATAACCTATTTAAACCCAATTTTTGATACCAAACTTTTTACCCACTGATATAAAATAATATTTTGGGATTTTTGAAGATTTTTAATTATTTTTAGGCTGAGCATAACATAGGGTTTTAAGCTTGATTCGGTAATTGCCGGTTTTGCCCTTTTGGGCTATAAAATGAGTTTTACAAATCCTTTTGACCCCAAACCTTTTTCTACTAATCTAATATGATAAATAAAATATTTTGAGCCTTCTGGAATAATAAAAATATCAGCTTTTTTTTTTGAAAACCCGGAAATGGCTCTAAATCGTCTTTTTAAGCGTTTTTAACGCATAGTATGTATCAAAACTATTTTAAACATATAAGGGTTGATGCCTACTGATATATTCAGTAAATTATTACATTTTAACGGTAAGGAAAAGTTTTAAACTCAGGTTTCTAGTTTGGATCTTTTAAGCCTATGTGAAATTACCAAAATGCCCCTACGGTGACAGGTACTTGACGGGTGGTCCGTAGGACAACCCTTAAATGAGCTAAATACGTGCATATCCCATATTTTACATGGTTATGTATCGTGAATGTGATAACTACGAGTGTTCGTGTGTTTTACAGGTAAATCGCTTAATTCGGTTAAATTGGAACCGTAGGCTACGGTGGATTAAAAAAAAGGGGTGCGGCACACGCTGACTAGAGGACATAACATCAATTAAGATGATTATTATTTTGAGAAAAGGCATCACATGAATAGAGATCCAACATCATCATCACGTGACATTTGGGATTGTGCCAAAGAAAAGTTAACAACCTAATAATCATCATCCTCTCAACATCAACGCAGACAAGGGTTGTTTGTCATCACTCATCATCATCACATGCTGGACAAGGAATTGGGCCGCCATATTTATAAGAGTACTATTTGTGGATTATTTTGATTGGGCCAGCCACGTGAAGGAAAGAAAAACACAAATATCATCACATGTGGGCTTGGCAGTTTGGACTTGGCGGCTGGTTATTGGGCCGATAATTGAGCAGCCGAGACATGCTGACTTGATGGGACAATTTTAGGAAGGCAGTCAACAAGCACAAGACATTATCATCACACAAAGTCAACAACACCCTAACACATAGTGGGTCGCACATGTTAGCAGACATCTTGGACTTTGTGAAAGACATCATCACATCAACAACATACGTCACGTGACTTAGTGGGTTTTTGGTCAACATACAGCATCAATATTATGGAGCATATATTGGCGGCAAACATAGGGACTTGGTAGCTTTTGTAACTTACACATTAAATTCACTTTTGATGGTGTTTTTATGGTATCTGATGATTGGTTTTCGGTTACACAACCTGCATGGTGAACGAAAAATGAGAGCTTGGTTGGAGACTTGGTGGAGGATGGTTGTTCAAGCCATGAATGGCTAAACTCTTTATGGTCATCTTTAGTTAAAGGTTGGTAGAGACAATTGTGCTTGATTTCATATTTCTAGAATGGTAAATTGAATTTATGTTTTATTTATCATGGTGTGTTCTTATTTGCTTGTAAATTGTTGATGCTTATGATTATTCTATTTTGAAACCATACGTTCTTGGTGCCGTTGGCAATCGAGATATCATGGGTAGAACTAGGATCGGGTAAGGGTCAATTGGTCATCGGGTAACAACCTCACGTTCTAGGAATCTGAGTACTTAGTTCCCTTTTATCACAACAAGTAATTGCACATGAACTATGTCTATGTAGTTCTTTCTAGTGAATGATAGCACAAATGTTGAAGCAAACCGGAAACTAAAGATGGTCACTCGTCTCTAATTGTTTACAACCAAAACTTTTCTTTTGCAATTTAATTAGTTAATCTTAGTTTTAAAAATCAACCAATCAAACCCACTCTTGATTTTTTTTTTTTTTTTGCAATTAGATTAATTTAGTCAAGTTAGATATACACTTAGATAACATACATTCCACAAACTCCCTGTGTTCGATACCCACTTATCACTATCTATTTAGTAGTAATTGGATTAAATTTGCGTGTACCTACGACAGCACGTCAAATTTTGGCGCCGTTGCCGGGGAGTAGTGCGCAATGTGTGTTATCTTGTGTATTAGTTAAAAAAAAACCAAAAAGATTTCTTTTATGTTCATGATTTACACTTGGTAGTTGAGTTGTGTTGTGCAGGATGACAGGGCATTACACAAATTTCAGCTTATTTACGTGTAGATTGTGCGGGGGTCCACGACATCCATGTATTAGTTGCCATGAGGCTCACTACAGGAGGGCACATGGAAAGCCGGTGTCTTATGTTTCACAGCTTCCACCTCCATCATACGTTGACGATTATGAATCAGAAATGGAGGATGACTATTATTCATATGGATACGATCGGGATGAGGAAGTTTATTATGAGGCAAGGATGGATGGTCTATGTTTTTGTTACGGTCGCGATCACACTTATGATTATGATGTGTGCCCGGTGTATTCGGAAAACCCGAAGTATTGGGATAAAAAGATGATGGAAGCGCGCATCTATAGACCGTATCAGGGATATCGACAATATCATTTCCGAAGAATATTCTGAGCCCGAGGGTGTTTATGTTTATGAGACCGAGGAGGAAAAAGAGCTTGCTGTATTGGAAGTAACTTTGTCCAAACTCGAGCAATATTTAGCAACACCCAACCTGTCCGATGAAGACCGAATCAGCTGCTTAGTTTCTAAGTGTCATACTTTAAAATTGAAGATAGAGATAGAAGAACGCCTCTCACCATTACCTGACGATATTAGAGATTATTCTCACATGAAGGAGGAGGTTGTAGAGGATAATACCACACCAATGAGTCCTTTATCTGATGAAGAGTCACTTGTAGATCAGATGATGTGTGCAGATTATGAGGTAGAGCAGGCTGATGGGATGGATATGTTTACCGAACCTCTTCCCATATCAATGATTCAAATTAACAAGTGTGGGGAAGAGGGTTCGAGGAACAAGATGAGAAGGGTGAAACTACCAGACATTAAGGTATATGTCATGAAGTGGACTAGCAAAGCCCGCAGGAGCAGCTTTAACATGCCAAATATACTGACAAATCTATGGAGATGGCATGTAAATTTTTGGGCATTTGTTGGAAATGCTGTGGGTAAGTGTGCATTAATACCACCATAACGCATATCAGGTATGGTCTGGCTGAAGACCTTTAAACTTAGCGCTCTCGGGAGGCAGCCCGAGGATGTAGAGTATTGTATTGTATTTGTGTTTTGTTTTGTTTGGTTTTGTTTTGTTTTGGTGTTGTGTTTGTGTTTTGGCAGGTTATTATGTTTCAACCCTCGCGGATGCAATGATTCAAGTGTGGGGATGTTTGGTAACATCCCTGTTGAGATATCGGCGAATCTAAAAGATGTTTTGAACCGGTCCGATTACCGCAGCTTCATCACTACCAACACTGCTAATTTACTAATCAGGTCGTGTCTTGTTCTCATCTTGTGCACCTTTGTATATAATCATGTTTAAGTTTTTGGTTGGGCGGTTGGGTGGTGTTTTGATGTGTTTAGTTTATGGGTTGTGAAGGATTGGTGGTGTTTCTAATAATTAGAAAAAAAAATACAAAAACAAATTTGGGATTTGAGAGTATTAGCGAAAGCTAATGTTGTTGGTTAAAAGCGATCTTTCCCTCAAAACCATACATTGGGACAATGTATCCCAAGTGTGGGGATGAGGGGAATTTTTTTTTTGAGAATTTTAAAAATTTTTGTGAAGCCAAGCGAAAATTGTCAAAATTTGAAAACTTGATATTGTTCCACTTGACACACCGATACCCATTCCTAGTCATTTCTTGGTGAGTGTTTGAGCCACATATGATTATTATAGATAGTTCTTTGTTTTGAGTGGCGGTGTGTGTTTTGTGTTAATAGAACTTGTGTACGAATTCTTGTTAAATCCTAAAGTTAGCATGCTTTTGAAAATGATAAGGGGCTTTTAGGTAACTTCGTCTAGAAGTGTGAGAGTGTGGGATATGTGGGTTGGACCTCATACTTTACATATATGAGCTTGGTATTGTGAGGGGTGGGGATTTGGTCCTTAGAAAGCCATGTTTGAGCCTTATATCATTCGGTTGTGACCCAAACCTACTTCCTACAAAATTTTACCTTTTGAGATGACCCGGTTTAGGAGATTTAGTATGTAGTATTGATGTTCTTGTATATATTGTGGAGTTTGATGTGTTATGAAAAAAAAATGAAAAAAAAAAAGAAAAAAAAAAGAGAAAGAGAAAAATATGAAAAAAAAGTATTTAGTTGCAATAGTATTTGAGAATGTTGAAGAAGTTGTGTATATAGTTGATGTTTGCTTTGTTTTGTAGTAGAAATAAAAACCGGGTCAAATCAATTAGCTCTCGCATATATATTCCACCATTTTCCTACCTTTGCACCTAGCCCCGTTACAACCCGTAAGTCCTTTTGATTCATAAGCATGCTAAATATTCAATAGGAGGAGACTTGATTTTTATACAAGCCTATTGTCGCACAAACACACACATGCATTGAGTGGTTTATCATTGTGTACTAATATTTCTTGTCACCGAGAGTTTTTGTGAGGGGTGTGTCTTATGGTATGATTAAAGGTTAGTAAAATGACGATACATTTTAGCTTGGTTTGCATCTTGATCGCTTGTGGTTTTGAAATAGTTTTTGAATGGGTTGCTTGGGACAAGCAACGGGTAAGTGTGGGGATGTGACGGGTGGTCCGTAGGACAACCCTTAAATGAGCTAAATACGTGCATATCCCATATTTTACACGGTTATGTATCGTGAATGTGATAACTACGAGTGTTCATGTGTTTTACAGGTAAATCGCTTAATTCGGTTAAATTGGAACCGTAGGCTACGGTGGATTAAAAAAAAGGGGTGCGGCACACGCTGACTTGAGGACATAACATCAATTGAGATGATTATTATTTTGAGAAAAGGCATCACATGAATAGAGAGCCAACATCATCATCACGTGACATTTGGGATTGTGCCAAAGAAAAGTCAACAACCTAATAATCATCATCCTCTCAACATCATCGCAGACAAGGGTTGTTTGTCATCACTCATCATCATCACATGCTGGACAAGGAATTGGGCCGCCATATTTATAAGAGTACTATTTGTGGATTATTTTGATTGGGCCAGCCACGTGAAGGAAAGAAAAACACAAATATCATCACATGTGGGCTTGGCAGTTTGGACTTGGCGGCTGGTTATTGGGCCGATAATTGAGCAGCCGAGACATGCTGACTTGATGGGACAATTTTAGGAAGGCAGTCAACAAGCACAAGACAATATCATCACACAAAGTCAACAACACCCTAACACATAGTTGGCCGCACATGTTAGCAGACATCTTGGACTTTGTGAAAGACATCATCACATCAACAACATACATCACGTGCCTTAGTGGGTTTTTGGTCAACATACAGCATCAATATTATGGAGCATATATTGGCGGCAGACATAGGGACTTGGGAGCTTTTGTAACTTACATATTAAATTCACTTTTGATGGTGTTTTTATGGTATCTGATGATTGGTTTTCGGTTACACAACCTGCATGGTGAACGAAAAATGAGAGCTTGGTTGGAGTTAAAGGTTGATTTCATATTTATGGTCATCTTTAGTTAAAGGTTGGTAGAGACAATTGTGCTTGATTTCATATTTCTAGAATGGTAAATTGAATTTATGTTTTATTTATCATGGTGTGTTCTTATTTGCTTGTAAATTGTTGATGCTTATGATTATTCTATTTTGAAGCCATACGTTCTTGGTGCCGTTGGCAATCGAGATATCATGGGTAGAACTAGGATCGGGTAAGGGTCAATTGGTCATCGGGTAACAACCTCACGTTCTAGGAATCTGAGTACTTAGTTCCCTTTTATCACAACAAGTAATTGCACATGAACTATGTCTATGTAGTTCTTTCTAGTGAATGATAGCACAAATGTTGAAGCAAACCGGAAACTAAAGATGGTCACTCGTCTCTAATTGTTTACAACCAAAACTTTTCTTTTGCAATTTAATTAGTTAATCTTAGTTTTAAAAATCAACCAATCAAACCCACTCTTGAATTTATTTTTTTTGCAATTAGATTAATTTAGTCAAGTTAGATATACACTTAGATAACATACATTCCACAAACTCCATGTGTTCGATACCTACTTACCACTATCTATTTAGTAGTAATTGGATTAAATTTGCGTGTACCTACGACAGCACGTCAGTACTGTACGTAATTGGCTGGGAGCTCAGGGCGTCAATAGGGAATCTTGCAAGTTCTAGATGCCTAAAGTCTGTTGAACAGTGTTTATCTTTCTGTTTTAAGATCCGCCTGTGGATCCTTTACATTACGTTTGAAATACTTGGATATTACTTTATATCGGGTTGTAATATTTTATCTTTTGCTTCCGTTGTGCATTCATTATTTGTGTTGTTTGACTATGATGATATCAACTACGTCACGATACTCCCCACCGGGCCCACCGGTGACACGTGGTAAAATAGGGGTGTGACATTTTTAAAATCATTTTGTTTTATTTTTTAATAATACTAATTAAACAGGGTAAAAAGACTAAAATACCCCTGGGTTACCAGATTTAACCAAAAAATCTAATTGGGTTTGGCCTAAAGGACATAACGTGCAAGATTTGCAAACATTAAGGACAAAACTCATCAATTTTAAAGACAAAGGACAACGCCTGCAATTTGGGACATACATAAAGGACAAAACTTGTAATTTACTCCAAGTTTTAAAATTGTTTCAGTTAAATCACTTAAGTTTCAAAAGTGTTTTAATCAGGTCACTCAACATTCATTTTCATTAAAATTAAGGGTTTTTCATCCATTTCAAAGCAACCGTGGTGATGTGGATTTTTGTTTCTTTTTTCCCTTTTATTTGATGCTAACGTCGAGTGATAACGTGGATTTTAACTTGTTTTTTTTAATTTTTAATGTAATTAAAGTATTTTTATTTTTAATAAATAAATGCCCCTCATGTGAGGGGCACATGACTAGTTTTTAACCAAGTAAATGGATGGGGTTAGTGTTAGGGGCCAAAAATGTTAGAAAAAAGACGTTGGGGTATCAGATGTTAAAAGTTTCATTTTTGGGCTAAAGGGGTAAAAGTAATACAACCACAAGGGCCAAAATCGTAATTTACTATAATAAAAAAGAAAACTTGATTTTTAAAATATTAAAGAAGTTTTATTATATCAAAATACAGTTTAGAGTTAAATGCTTGGTTGGTCCCTGTGGTTTGCAACAATTGCAGACTTGGTCCCAGTGATTTACTAATTACACGTGTGGTACCAAAACTTGTCAAAAATGAACTCGACTGCTCCCCTGCCCACCCCATGTGCATGTCACATGAGGGTAATCTTATTTACTTATTTACCCTTGAAGATAAAAAGAGAATATAAATTATTATACTATAAAAAAACCTTTTTGGGCCCACTGTACTCTCTTTTTTTTCTCTCTCTCTTTCTCTCCCTTGTCTCTCTTTGTTCCAGCCATCACCCACCTTCACCTACCACCACCACTGCTATAAGCACCATCCACCACCACAGCAAAAGCCACATCCACTTTTCAACAAAACCAACACCACATTTTCACATCAATCCTGCACCGGAATCAGATCTAGATGACGTAAATCCAAATGCATTGACGTCAGATCTCAAATCGGCGACGGAACAAGCCCTAGATAACGTCGTTGTGACCTCCGGCGAGGTATCTCCGATCGGTGAACTCTCGAGTGTTATGCAACAAAGCGGATGCATCTCCTTCACTCGCATTTTACTGATCAAATCACCATCTGCACATCGAAAAATCAAATATGAACAATTAATAATCAAATCCAAACAATCACAGAATCGAAACTAATAACTGAATCAATTGATTAATGAATCAACAATTAATCGATTAAACACACAAATTTTCAAATAATGAAGATGAATTTGAAGAATCTGATTGAGATACGTACTGAGATGATGAATCGATTGTGTTGTGGAGATGATTTGTGTAGCTGATGAATGTGTGTGGATGCAGAGAGAGTTAATTGAAGAAGATGAGCGTCATTGAAGAAGAGTTTGGTGGAAGGATTGATGTGAAAGTGTGGTAGTGGTTTTGTTGAAAAGTGGATGTGGCTTTTGTTGTGGTGGTGGATGGGCTTATGGCGGCGGTGGTGGTGGTGATAATGATGGTTGTGGTAGGTGAAGGTGATGGCTTGAACAAAGTGAGACAGGGGAGAGAGAAAGCGATAGTGTTTTGAGAGAGAGAGAGTGAAAGAGTACAGTTGGCCCAAAAAGGTTTTTATAATATAATAATTTATACTCTCTTTTTATCTTCAAGGGTAAATAAGTAAATTCACACAAGATTACTCTCATGTGACATGCACATGGGGTGTGTTAACTGAGAAATCTAACTGATGTTAGGGCAGGGGACCAAGCGAGTTCATTTTTGACAAGTTTTGGTACCACGCGTGTAATTAGTAAATCACTGGGACCAAGTATGCAATTTTTGCAAACCATAGGGACCAACCAAGCATTTAACTCTATAGTTTATCTAATAAGATTAGGAGTAAGAAAAACAAGTTTATTTAAAAACACTATTTTGTTAAATATTTTTGAAGTAACACCATTTTGGTAAATACTTTTACCCATCACTTTTTTGGAACGGTCAACATAAATTTTGGTCAACACATGGAAATCCTCGTTTTTTTTTTTTGAACGGCAAAAGACATATATTCCACCAAAACTAGCAAGAAGCTAGAAAAGACGACACAAGCACCACGAAGCGGAGCACTAAAGAAAAAGAAAACACCACGAAAGACATAAAATAAAACCTACACGATAGCCCTAAGGCATCGCCACACTAAGGAAGCCACACATCACCAACAAAACAACCGAACCAAGGACCCAAACTACATACACCAACACTACTCATGACGGATGTGACGAGGGAATGTAAAGGCTGACTTTGGAGGAGCTGAAGCCATGATGCCGCCAACCTTCACACACTTGAGCTGTACACCCTTCTTTTGCTTTCGGCCGGGATTCCCAGCACCTTTGCTAGCTATGCCTTCAGCTATGACAGGATCAGCCATTTTTAAAAGATGCTCTCCTAGAAAAAATCATGGAATTCTTCCGGTGGTTCTCCACGGTCTCCGAAGATTATTAAGGCCCAAGAGCTCACCTAAGCGAAACGGGTCAGGATCAATTCGAGGTCTTTTTTTGGAAAAAGGAATGAAAGATAGGTTGAGATGATTATTTGGGCTATTACCGTTTGTTGGGCTAACAGATTTGGGTCTTGATCTCTTAGAATTTGAACGCCCAAACTTAAAGATAAATGGGCCGGAACAATTAGATCGGGTAGAAATCTCATTCAATGGAGAAGTCTCCTCGAGCCCAAACAAAATTCATGTCCAGAGACATGCTTTTAGTCTCAATGTCACTTGGGTATTGTGCCGGAACCCCGAGAACTCTAATCTATGCTATTAGTTCGTAACTAAACGACTGACCCACCCAACGATCAAGAGAAGAGAACCATTTGTTCCATATATCGGTTGAATGAAGAAAACCTTTGGCGTCATTAGAATCGGTAAAAGAACATGAAAACCACCCAAATATTTATTTCTACCCCTAGAAAATTAGTCTTGGCAGTAAGAGAATTAATGTTGCAAAGAGTCTTGAAATCGAACACCCTACCTAAAAGAGATGAATTATGCCGGTCAGAAAAAGCAATGATGTCCGAGGAGAGGACGATCGTTTTCTGAGCTGTAGGGTGCCCGTAGAGCATTGCGCCAACGTAGGACTGTTTAACACCCTCGGAAATATGCGCCGATGGTAAGGGAGGAGCCGGTACAGACTTAGAAAGATCGTTGTATCCGTTTTGTTGATAGCGCTTAATCGGTGCTTCCAAAAACTTAAAGAAGAAACAATCAAATGTCTACTCCTTAGGCTAGAGGGTGTGGGATAACCCTTTGGGGCTTTATAAGCGCCACCTCAGCGCCACGTAGGCGCCACGTCAACCAAGTGGGCTTTATAACCCCCCCTTTAACATGGAGGGTGTGGTGATAACCCCTAGGGGCGCTATAGAAAAAAAAAAAAATTTTTTTGATTGGTGCAAACAAGTGGGCCCCACCTGATACCCCCTTCTCCTCTCGTTACCATGTTGGCGAGTGAAGTATGGCGCCCCTCCTTAACATGGAGGGTGTGGGTGTATAGCGCCCGGGGCGCTATAGAGGCTGAGGTGGCGGGTATGGCGCCCCCCACACCCTCCGGCCTTATCATGGAAGAGGAAACAAGAATGATATGCAAAGTAAGTATATTGGAACAGGCCCATTTTCTAATAATTATAGTTTAGATAATGTATTAAAAAGGATGTGGGGAAGATCTCCTGACAAGAATGAAGGGCTGAGTACAGCCTAGAAGGAGAGATTGGTGACGATAACCGTGGGAGGGAATGGAGTCGATCAACGAACGTCTACTCCTCGTTTGATGCATTTAATTGCACTTTCACTTTATGGCAACTCAAGTCCCTCATCTTTAATCAAATGTGATAATGAATTTTTCAATTTCCAACAAATGACAAATCCAGTCCCTAGATTTTAAACAGTTTTTCATTTTTGTACCGTTTCAGCTCATTTATTTTTCTTTTCGCACCGGGACCTGTCAAGACAAAATAATAAACCACAAACCTATAACTACTAAAAATAAATAAAAACCTATAAAAATAATATACAATTTACATGGATTTATGACGGTGTTTGCAACACATCATATGGCTAGCCACGTTAATGTCTAAATTACTTTTACGACTTTACACCGTTGTTTAAATTACTTTTACAACTTTACACCGCAACGTCCGAGACATTATACTCTTTGAGTTTGATTTTGATTTTGAGTTGTAGGGTAAAACCAGAGTAAGAAAGGACAGAGATAAATGTGCTAATAAGTAATAACCAAACCCTGCTTACAAAGGTGTAAAAGTGAGACTAAAGGGAGCCCCATGATCATTTGTGCCGCCTGCATTATGGCGTTTATTAAAAACTGATCGCCTTTACTCGAAGATGACGAACACCACGAAGATGAAGACATAGTTATTTTTTTTTTTTTTGAGATTGTATAAAAGTTGGAGATGTTTTTGAAAAAAAAAAGATGTTGAGATTTGTGAAAAGATTATATGAAACATCAAGAAATTCAACAATTTCCCTTCATTTTCTTGAAAAGTTTCTAGAAATTGAATTATTGAAAATCGAAGTTTGAGGAGTTTTGTGAGGTTTGCAAAGCCAATCAAGCAGATAACAGCAGAAGGTCAATAACCACACCAACAGCTTTACCACCCTTACACATGTTTCCATTCCAAGAAACAGTGTCGGATCTAGAAAATTCTTACAGAGGCAACGTTTCAAAAAAAAAAAAGGGCAACGTTTATAAAAAGGGGTAACGAAATCCAAAGAAACGTTAAAAAAGGTCAAAGTTTTCCAAAATTTACACTACCACCGGAACGTCAAGGGGTAGTGGAGGCTACACAGGGGCGAAGTATAGAAGGGGAGGGAGGGGGCGTCCGACCCCCCGAACTTTTCGCTCAGTAGTGTTATACAATGTTGCAGAAATCGGCCTAGAGGGCCGATTAATCGGCGCCTAGGCGCTAGTCGGTAGGTTACTGCCTAAATTTAAGCTAGTCGGTCAAAAAATCGGTTGTGGTCAAAATCGGTCAAAATCGGTCAAAGTCGGACAAAATCGGTAAAAATCGGTCAAAATCGGACTAATCGGACCAATTTTTGACCCAAAAACATGTTTTTTGACCCAAAAAACCTAATTTTTAAAACCTAGCCCATGGTTTAAAGCCCAAATTTTAGTTATAAACCTGTTTTAACATTTAAGTTTAGATATTTTAACATTTAACCCCCTCTATCTTTCACTAGTTTACATATGGTTCCTAAACTTTTAAATTTATTAATAAAAAGTATAAAGTTATCTCCTAAACTTGTAAATTTATTAATAAAAGGTATAAAGTTATCTATATACATATAAAAATTTGTAAAATTATACTTAAAAAGTCCAATCCGATTAATCCCTATTAATCCCTCGGCGGTACCTCACCGCCCGACTAGCGCCTTCTACAACATTGGTGTTATATATGTAGTTTTCGTATATAAATTTTTGGGTATATACGTTTTCAACTCCCTCGTCATTCGGGTGAAGCTTCGCCACTAGGGCTACCCCTATTTATAAGCTATATCCACCCCTGCCAAGAAGGCAACATCCATAGAAAACAATCAACTCCACGTTCCAAGAACCAAGTACTAACCCAGTTGACTCATGTTGAACTCCTTCTCACCTGATTCATCAATGGCTGTGAGGGCGCCGAGAAGAAGCCAGAGGTGTCTTGTCTGTTAACCAGCAAGTAAATGAACAAGAGGGTAGGGGTAGGATTGTTATTTTCTATGTTTTTTACTAAATCATTTTTCAAAAAAGTGGGACATGGGTAGATTAAACAAGAAATTTATCTGTTTCTTGTTTTATAAACTTAAGGGACATTTTGATAATTTCCTAAAAAATATGAAAGAATTTATGTTTCGTTTGCGTAAACTATTGGTCTAAAGGTGTATTTATGAAAGTTAAAGAGACCAAAACAACAATATGGCCAAACCATATGACCATCAATGTACTTTATTCTAAATCAAACATTCAAACCCATGTTACCAGGTTGATGTTCTGCAAGTTAAATCATGCAGTCTGCGCCAGCAAGTATTCGGCAAATTAATTTACACAACAAAACTGTCGAGCCGACAACATCCATTTGTAACAAAGCACAAAAGTTGGTTGAAGTTAGCGACTGCAAACAGCTCATACTCATACTGCTTGCTTGATCTTAGTCGATACCCAAATCAGAAAAGAGTCCAGAAGCTCCCTGTGAAACATAAAAGTAACAAAATGAAAAAAGGAACTTACAGCATAGTAAGAATATTAAAAACGGATAACATATTAAGAATATTAAAAAACGGATAATATATAACAAGGTAGGGGTGAGCTGGAAAACCGAAATAACCGAACCGTAACCGAAATAACCTAAAAAACCGAACCGAAACTAAAACCGACAGTTCAAGTTCGGATTTTTAAAACCGAAAATTTCGGTTCAGTTTTTAGATAACCATTTTCAATAACCTAACCGATAAGTTACAATAGGACTTACCAAACCGTAACCGAAATTACCTAAAAAAACCGAACCGAAACCAAAACCGACGGTTCGGTTTTCGGATAACCATTTTCAATAACCGAACCCATGCTATTAGAAATTATTAATTTTATTCTTGAATGTTAAGTAGTTATAATAAAAACATTAATATGTTTATTTATGATTGAAATGATTTATTTATTTCCTATAACAAATAACAAGTTCAATATAAAAAATAAATAAACTTCAAAGTATTACAAAAGAAAATGTCTTAATAAAAACTTTGGAGAAACATAAAAATAGATTAGAAGGTAACTAAAATAGTTAAATATAATAACTTAAATGTAAACAATCTTAAATTTTAAATTATACTTTTTATTTTTTAAATCTTACATAATTTTGTTCCATAAAACCGAAATAACCGAATCGGTGTAAAAAGTGAATAAAACCGAAACCAAACGGTTTTCAAAAACCGAAACCGACATTTCGGCTTTGGTTTTGGTTTTGATTTTGCCCAAAAACCGAACTGAACCGTGCACACCTCTATAACAAGGTAACAAAAATGAAAAACGGAACTTACGGAATAGTCATCATGAACCCGCCAGATAGCCTCTCCGAGCAGGTTTGCTACCGATAAGATAGTCAACTGTGAAAAGCAGTTCTGCTCAGACACGGGAATCGTATTTGTGATTATCACCTCTTGAAAAATACCGCTGGACAATCTTTCAATAGCGGGAGGACTGCGTTAAACAGAAGTTAATATTTTCCGAGTTATTTTTAAGACAAGTATATGTACAAAAACCGAACGTGCAACATACCTAAAAACACCATGTGTGCAGCATGCATAAACTTCTCTTGCACCTTCTTGATGCAACAACGCTGCTCCTTTCGAGATGGTACCTATAATCCAACAACCAAGTAATACTCAAAAAAATAAATAATAACAAGTAATTATTCCGGTTTAAATATAACAATACAAACAAACACCTGTTTAGAAATTTTGAAAACTAGTGGGTTACTACCCACGCTCCGCGGCAAGTTCGAAACGTAGATAAAAATAAGCACAACGCGAACGTAACAATAAAAAAAACCGTGTCGCGACGGTATATTCGAAAGTCACAGAAAAGTTACGTCGTTGTATACGAAAGCCAAGATATTCGAACAAAATTTACACCAAATCATATATTAAGATAAACACGACGGCCACACATTACAGTGGGTCAGTTTAATTGTAGATAAAAAACACATTGCACTGGTGTATTATCGATGTGAGTCAAGCGGTTTAAAAAACCGAACGTTTAAAACAAATGGTCGGCTTAAGAACAACGTTACCAAATGCACAAAAAACACGTCGCAATGGTGTATTTCGAGATGAGCACCGCATGGTTTGAAAAAAAATGTTTAAAACAACTTGTCATTTTAAAAACAACATTACGGAAAATCATGCCGAAACGTAGATAAAAGTAATATAAAACCAAAACCCATAGAAAAATCACGTAACAAAAAATTCGTTAAAAACTCAAAATGACAACTTTGTTAGTCAGGGGTTGTAGTGTAAATCGGTTAAAGAAAAAGTAAAAAAAGTTAACTTATTAAAGTTGAGGGGCCAAATGTAAAACTTATTAAAGATTAGGGGTTACGAATGCAAATTAGACAATAAAAACAAAAGACATTCACCAGCAGTGTCGATCATGTCATCCACCATAACTGCTACTTTACCCTTTACATCACCGATCAAATTCATCACCTACAAGGATGACAAATGATAAATAAAGCACGAGGATGATGATTATGAAAAAAAATATATAAAAGTGGACATGAATAAACTCAGATTATATATCATGCAAATCAATACATAAAAAGACATTACCTCTGCCACATTGTGCCCGTGACGTCGTTTATCAACGATGGCTAAGGGTGCGTCGGATAATTTCTTTGCGAAAGCTCGAGCTCTAGCCACCCCACCAACATCAGGGGACACCACTACTAGATCCTCCGCACATATGCGCTTGCTTGCGAGGTAATCAAGTATGACCGTCTAATAAGAAAATACAAAAAAAAGAAGTCAACCTTTAACCACCAAATATATAGGGGAGTGTTATTTTGAGAACGCTAAATATTGCGAGAACACGTGTAAACCTGTTGTATTTACACATGTGTACAAAATTTATTAAGAGTGATTTTGAGAGGAGAGATGAATTATTTTAAAAGTAAATTCTTTTTTATGTTGTATTTTAATTGTAATGAGGTTTGTTTAAAAAAATGATTTTGATTGTTTTTTTCCATTCGTTCTCACGATTCTCGCAATATTTAGCGTTCTCAAGATAACCCCCTACACACACACACATATACATTCCTCATCGTATATTATAAGATCTAAACCCAGTTTTATATCATGCGCATGATCAAAATCTACATACCCAAAAATAACTATAGATAATGTCTTATTACCTGACCATGTATGTGATTAACTGGGATGTCAAAATAGCCTATAGACTGCCCAGAATGAAGATCACAAGCAAGAACACGATCTGCCCCAGCTTCTGTTATAAGATTCGCAACAAGTTTAGCAGCAATCGATTCCCGCCCTTGAGTCTGAACGCCATCATTTGAAGAACATGCATGTCAAAAACTAATTTCAAAAAAAAAAAAAAAAAAAAACAAACAATAGACTACAATGAGTTACCTTGCGATCAGCTCTTGCATATCCGAAGTACGGGATAACCGCAGTAACAGTTTTTGCAGATGCCCTTCGACAAGCGTCTATCATTACTAAAAGCTCCATGAGATTCTCATTTGCGGGAGGGCATGTTGGTTGCACGATAAATACATCACACCCTCTAACACTCTCACACAACTGAACGTATATTTCACCATCTGCAAAACGTTTTATCTTCAAATCCCCAAGTTCCAGACCCATATAGCATGCAATTTCCTACCCCACACAAAAGAGCATAATTTGATCAGTAAACACTAAAAGAAACGACACTTCTAAAAAGCGCAAGTGCTGCAAAAAATAAAAAAAAATTAAAAAAAAAGCTAATAGAAAAGTGTTGACTTTGACTATCGTCCAAATTCTGTACCTGAGATAGTGTGGGGTTGGCAGTTCCTGAAAGAACGCGAAGTTTGGATTTATCTTTCGTAATTAAATCTCTCTCCAAAGCATATGGAATAACGAGGTTAGGGGATAACTCTTGGTTGCTGGTGAGCGTTTGTACGCCAGGCTTCCCGTTTCCCTCATAATTGACCTTGCAGCTCTGAATCAAAAGCAATATAGTAACTTATACATGCATTCTCATAATGACTACATATCCCTACAATGGAATTGAGATAACTTCGATGATTTAAATACAGTTGTTGCACGAAACAAATTCGAAGTTAGACATATTGCATGTGAATAATTAAGCATGTGAATACTTGACATCCACTTTCAAAGAAGCCATCATGCATACATAATATTCAATAAATATTGTACTAGAAAAATTTACACAACTTTGGCTTAAATTTGACCTCAAATATATTATTTAACCCAAGTAACTACAACACAACTTTCAGTGTATCATGCTTGCCACTTGGTTTCAAAATAACCAATGCCCTTGCATGAGTCCTAGAAAAAACTTGTCCTTACAAAGTATAAACATCTTTTTATATTTTCCATTTTCCAATTACCTCCGATGCTGAAATTTGAATAAAAATTAACCCAATGTTGTTATTACAAAGAATAAACTGTATTGATTTAGTATATTGTTATTACAGATAATTTATAGTAGTCATATACTATTACTGAATTATATATCAAATACTGAAGGAGAAACACAAATAAAATTTATTTTAAATAACAGAAAACATTTTTAAAAAAATCGACCCACATGCTTTGTTCTGTGACATAAAATCTTGAAATTCACTAGAACTCATAGCTTTGTTTGTTTAACAAAACACTTCTACTTATCCAAAATTTATCAACTTCATCAAATTAGCAATTTAATCGTAGAGCTGTGAAATTACCTCCATGTTAAGTAAACAAGCTACATAATTCAGTGAATTTAGATTATAACTTTATTTCACAAAATCAACATTTCATGAATTCGTGCCAATCTTTATCAACATAATTGTTCTTTTACAACATTTCATAACTGTTTATTTCACAAAACACATTAACAATTTTGAAGGTATATATGTTTTTAGGACTTATAGAAGTACAATGCTTACAAAAGTTACTCATTGGGGCAAAAATAAAATTGTTCAAATGCTCCAATTTAATGTGTTTCTAGTATTACCAAAATCAGGAACCAGTCCAAAAGATTCACGTACCATTCATAACACCAAAAGTCAATATCATCATACAATCAAATGTCACCATCAATCCATGTACAGATAAACCTAGCTTTCAAAACCATCTAGTTTCAACGTTATAAAGAAAAATAAATAAAAACATATCTAAAAAAATATTCCTATTTTTTTCAAATTAACTCAATCACCTAACGTATAAATTCAAAATTTATTCCACCTAATTTCAACACTTTAATAAAAATCAGAAGAACATAACCTAAAAATTACACAAAAAAAAAAAAAACTATTCCTAATTATTTTCAAATTAACTTAAATTGATAATAATAATCACCTAACAAATAACAAATAAACACATAAACCTAGCCTTCAAAGTTTATTCCATCAAGAACATAACCTAAAAATTACTCAAAAAAAAAAAAAAACTATTCCTAATTAGTTTCAAATTAACTTAATAATAATTAATATAATTAATTAATCACCTAACAATTAACAAATAAACACATAAACCTAGCCTTCAAAGTTGATTCCATCTAGAACATAACCTAAAAATCACTCAAAAAGAAAAACTACTCCTAATTATTTTCAAATTAACTTAATTAATCACCTAACAATTAACAAATAAACACATAAGCCTAACACAACTAACGAACAAAAACTGAATCAAACCATGCATGTGTATTAGACCGAGATACAACAGATTATAACAATCAACAGACGATTTTCAACGAAAATCGATACGAACAACGACATGCATGTGTATTAGACCGAGATACAACAGAATCTAACAAATGCCGATGAAATGAAGGCGGAAACTCACAATTGAGGCGTTTCTTGTACGGAAAACGGACCGGAATTTGTTCGCCGTTGAAAGATGACCGGAAGAGAATGCAATAGAAGCCATTAATGGTGTAGAGAGTTACAGTCGGTGAGGGTGGGGCAGGGGTTAGGGTTTCGCCATCTTTTCGTTTTGCAACTTTATACAAACAAATGTCTGTAAAACAAATCAGGGTTTTCAGACCACAATCGGGTTTTCTAACTTTATTTAATTAATTATTTTGCCTTAAATATATATATTTTTTATGTAATGTTTTAATTATTTTGCCTTAAATATATATATTTTTTATGTAAAAATGTAAATTAAAAACCATGTGGTGTTTCGTAATATAATATGCAGGGTGGTCAGATAAACCAAACTCACTAGTTAACGATTAACCAAACTATAATAAATTAAAATTATAAAAAGAAGGTTAGTTAAACAGTGTTCAGCTCAAGATTTGTTTAACATTAGAAAAATAATATATTTATAAGATCACCACTACCCATTTATTACATGATTAAAGGCTAAAGGAGACTTATTGTGTCTAAAGTTAACACTGAAGTCTCAAACAACGTCTAAAGGTAACATTGTGGTCACACATGATATCTAAAGTTAACATTGTGACCAAATGATAAAGGGTCACTGCCTTTGTGGCTTGCCAGTGGTTGATTAACAACATAATATATAGTTATATAGTGTACATGTTATGGTTTATAATAAAGTGTTGTGTTTTACATAGTGTACAATTATTTGCTTAACGTGTTTCAATGTTTGCTACAGTTTATTGTTGCCTTAATTAAACTAGAACTCACTTAGCGTATCTAACGTTTAGTATGCACGTCAGGTTGATTGGATAGGACGTTGGTTGGCTCGCGACAAGGCTCCCATCGGACGACTGGCATCTCATTTATGTTATTGTTCACTTTTGTACATGATTGGTTGCATGTATTTTTTCTGTTGCTTTTGTTTAATGAAGTTTTCATGGTTCAAAGACTATTTTCCGATGAGTAAATCTAACAGCTGAGACCCCCCGGATTTAGGGCGTTTCTGTTAAACCTAAATTTGATCGTGATTCACTTTTGTCGATCGTATACACTTTCTCACCTCGGATAAGAATCGCAATGGAGAGGGGGGCTCAAATTCTTTCTCTAACCTAGTATTGATCGTGGTTCACTTTTGTCGGATACTCTTTCTAGTCAAGGAAAAGAATCGCAGGGGGGTGAACTCTTTTTGGCACTAAAGAAACAAAATAGCAAGGGGCTGAGGTGTTCGTTAGCAGCTCGAAGACGATGTAACAGGTGCTTGTTGTCTGGTTGGTGGTTGATACACGAGGGGTGTATATTAGAAATAATTTAATAGTTTGGTGAATTCTGATCAAGGGTTGAATCCATTTAGCATCAAGTAAAGTGTAGTTGTGGGAGTTCAAATAGGGAAGACATAGGATGTGACTGAGGTGCAGGTATGGGATCTGGAAGAGGTCAAGGTGATGAACGGTTTTTGCTGGATAAAAGTCACGTCATGTGTTTCAAATGTTTTGAAGATTGGTGAGAACATCAAACGATTAGAGTGTGATCGTTGGATTTAGGTGCTGTTTGTTTTTTGTTAAAAGAGCTTCAGGACCTCTTTTGTCTTCACCAAGCAGACCCCGCACAGACATAGGGCTCTGAAGCTTGTTTGTTTTTCTGAAGACAATTCATTAAAAAACCACTTCTCCACCTCTTCCTCGGGCAGATGTTGATTTATCTCTTCACATGTCTGTGCATCCTCTTCCAAACACACAACTCTCAAACCCTATCCCTTATCCATTCACGACCTCCTCCCCTGCTCCACCTCACGCCGCCGACCTCCTCCCCTGCTCCTCCACCTCACGCCGACCTCATCCCCTGCTCCTCCACCTCACGCCGAGCACCACAGATCCGAGCACCACCGCACCGAGCCGAGCCCCACAGATCCGAGCATCACCGTTGAGCATCACAGAGCCGAGCAGACAAGAGTCCGAGCACCACCGCACCGAGCCGAGCACCACAGATCCGAGCACCACCGAGCCGACCTCCCCTGCTCCTCCAATCTAAAGGTATGAAGATCTAAATTTTTTTTGCTGAATTTGTTATAACAAATGTGTGAATTGTTCTTGCTGAATTTGTTATACTTTTTGCTAAATTTGTTATAACAAATGTGTGAAATTGTTCTTGCTGATTTTGTTATACTTTTTGCTGAATTTGTTATAACAAATGTGTGAAATTATTCAGCCAAGTTATTATATCAAGATCTGAATTTTGTTGCTGAATTTGTTATAACAAATGTGTGATTTGTTCTTGCTAACAAGATATGAAATTATTCAGCCAAGTTATTATATCAAGATCTGAATTTTTTTGCTGAATTTGTTATAACAAATGTGTGATTTGTTCTTGCTAACAAGATCTGAAATTATTCAGCCAAGTTTTTATAACAAGATCTGAATTTATTTGCTGAATTTATTATAACAAATGTGTGATTTGTTCTTGCTAATATATTGGCTGAAGTTATTATAACAAATGTATAATTTTCGTATGAAAGTTTTCGTAACAAATGTATAAATTCAGCCAAGATCTGAATTTATTTGCTGAATTTATTATAACAAATGTGTGATTTGTTCTTGCTAATATATTGGCTGAAGTTATTATAACAAACATATTCGCTTTCGCTTCGCTTAGCTTATGTTTTGATTGACATGATTAGTAGAAATGGGAGAGAAACAACAATGGTCAAACGACCATCTAAAATGCTTATTAGAGACTTGCATTGAAGAGATACACACCGTGGGTAGAAAAGGCTTGAGTTTGCATAAAGACTCGTGGAATAAATTAGGAAAAGTTCTTAAGGAAAAGTTTGGCTTGGATTTAACACAAAAACAATAAAGAGAAATTTTCGCCGAAGACGTGCATTGACTAATAAAGAGAAATTTAACCATGCTCATGCAAAACTTCGGAATGTAATTGAGCGTGCTTTTGGTGTCTTGGAAGCAAGATTCCCTATTTTGAAGAGGATGGCACCATTTCCATTGGTTACACAAAGGAACATTACCATTGCATGTTTCGCGCTACATAATTTTATAAGAAAAGAGGGTTTGAGCGATGAATTGTTTACAGAATACGATCAACCCAATGTTTCGGTGCATAATAGGCAAGTGCACGTTAATGCGGGTGAAGACGAGGTTGAAGGACATGGTACTGCATCGGATCGAGAATATATGAATCAGTTACGAGATGAGATTGCTGAGCAGTTAATGCAAAGCACGGATACAATGCTTTAAAAAAATGTTATTGTCTTTTTTATGAATATTATTTAAGTATTGTATAACTATTATTTAAGTTTGAATGTTGAAATACTCTTTTAAGTTTAATAAATCAGTTTATTTATATTTCAGTTTATTTCAGCAGTTTGCAGACATTTTACAGAAGTAAAAAAACAAACAGTCTTCTTCTTGCAGACTGCAGACATTTGGTCCAGCACTTCTGCTACAGATGTCTGCAGATGTGGTCCGCAGACTGCAGACGTTTTACCTCAGAAAAAACAAACAGCACCTTAATCTTTTTGTTCACATAACCGAATGGGTCAGGGGTATAAATGTCTTTTTAGTTAGGTTTTATTTATTTAACTAGTTTACATTTATCGAGTCATAATTGAGAGATTTGGGTCAAAATTGAGTCTCTATTTAGTTTCCTTTTAAGTTGGTTCAGCGTTGCATGTTTTTCAACTTTGGGTCTCCAATATAACGTGGGACATCGTGTCTTCGTAATTGTCTGGTGATTTTCTATTTGATTATTCTAATATTAAAAAGCCGATCAATAGTTTGTTAATATCGTGTTTGTGTTTTCTGTTTAGTCGGTTCTCGGCCATCATATTCGTTGTTGCATTTTATTCTCTGGTAAACCTTCGACAAAAAGCCTCGACCAGTAGCAGCTTTTTAGTTTTCATCTCGGCCTCCATTTGCATTTTCTCAATCTCATGAACTATATCGATATCCGCAAAACCATCAGCCAAAAGCTTAATCGATGTCACAAGTAATCAGTAAAGATAACATCAGGCTCTTTGGTTTACATCTTACCAATTGGGTTTCAAACATAATACACGTCTTCAAAATCATTCATTATTTTCCTCTTGTGCAGCATAAATACATGCAGCCCTGATATTGTTTGCCCTAAATGATACAGTTACCAAATGGCTATTAGCTACGACCGATTTGAACCGAATCCCACCCTAGGATTCAAATCCTCATAAACCTGATCAATACTAGGGTTCGTTTAATCCGGATTAGATACGTTATCGTTTCTCTCCATAGAATCCATGGTGTCAAAGTAGAGCCACATGGACAAAAACAGTGGAGGTGGATCGACAGGGGTGGAGTTGAAGAATCGACGGAGCTGTTGTGTTTAGAAGAACCCGTTCTTTTTTAGACCTAGCCCATTTAGACCCTTTCAGAATTTTAGCTTAACCCAAAACAACCCATGGCTTAGGTGCTGTTTGTTTTTGCAGACATAAATTGTCTGCAAGCTGATTTCATCTGTTTTCATGTCTGCAACTGAAGATGTGGTCTGAAGCTCTTCAAGCTGAAAATATAAGACTGTTTGTTTGTATAAATTGATATTGTCTGTACAAACCTTTTTTTTTTTTTTAGATTTCAATAAAACAATTAATAATATAATATTGTTTGTAATAACCAATCTCCAACCCAATTCCCCAAATTCCCAAATCATCGCTGAATTCACATTCCAATTCATACACCTACTTCTACATCTTCAATCCAAATCACCTGCACACACACCTACCTTCAAAATCAACAACCTACACAGTCGACTCACCTATCAATAACAACAACTTCCTTTAATTATCATAGATAACAAAAGATAAACACGAACAACAAAACAAAATACAAAATGAAACCTCTAACAGGAGCACCATCCATCAACTCAAATTTTGCTAAGGTTTCTGTCTCCACATCAAATCGTCGGAGGAGTCGGTGGAGCTCGTCGGAGGAATGGGTGGTGGTGGTTGAGGGGGCGGAAGGAGAGGGAGCGGTGGTGGGTGAAGGGGCGGTGGTGGTGGCAGACGGAGGCGACGGCCGGTGGGTGAAGGGGCGGTGGTGGTGGCAGACGGAGGCGATGGTTTTGTGTGGAATTGAGGAGAAGAAGAGGTCTTCATGGTTTTGTGTGGAATTGAGGAGAAGAGGCTGCTTGCTGGAGATGTTGGGAATGTTTGAAGGAGTTGTGTGAAGATGTTTGAAGCAAAGGTTCATAGCTTTTGTTTTAAGATGAAATAAGCCATTTGCAGATCTGATTAAAAAAAAAAACAAACAGTCTTCAAGGGAAACGTCTGCGCGCCTGCAGACAACAGTTCCCTTGAAGATGTTTGAAGAAAAAACAAACACCCCCTTAATTATTAAAGTACAAATCAACCCAAAAATAGGGTGTTTGGGTCAAGATAGCCAGGCATGAACAGCTGAAGTATCCATTAACATGTGAATCATTGACAAATTTATTAATCATGTCATCTGCAAAACATAGATGCCCAAACTCCGGTAACCAACTATAAAAATAAACTCGACCCATTAAAACACAAAAAGAGCTCTAGATGACTCTTTAAACACAACTCACAAGAACAATCAACAAACCGATTTTACAATGAACAAAACCCTGGTTACGTGTTGGTACCAGCCCAACACTAAATCAAAAACCCGAGAATGAAAAACCCGTAGCAATTTGCTTTTACAAGTTACCTTTCTACAATGATCTCATAATCATGAGGTGGTGCATATGAATGAAACATGCTGCAGTAATTCAAGAGGATGCATATATAGGAACTGGCAGAAAAGGAAACGGGGCTACAGACGCATACGCCACAGGTGGGCGTGATTTGACCATATTACCCTTGGTGTGTTTTACCTTGTCGGGATTTCTGCTTTCCTGCTTGTTGGTAGTAGGGTGTGACATCACCATATTATCATTGGTGTTTTCCGTTGTAAGTAAATGTTGATCGTCATTATAAACTCGGTGAAACATAAGGCCAGACATGAAGACGGGCAAATAGAGAAGGCTGGCGTGGAACATTCTTCTGGCGGTTGCTTTTGTACGGTTCAAGAGAAATGAGACCGATGTTCCACTAATTGCTAGAGCCAGTAGCGTTGATTCTAGACAAAACCATCCAGAAGTTATACCCCCTGCAAAATAGTCCACGTGATAAAACAAAACCTCATAAATCATTTTTCTTCAAAAAATATTATTATGTAATTGAAATTTATATATACTATAATATATGTATGTTATTTTGTCACATTTACACATTAAACAACTTTATCCATTCAACTTTAATAACAAACAACTTTTCCCCTCAACTTTAACAATGTCATGTTTAGCCCATCAACTAAAACATCAAACAACTTTAACTCTCGCGATTTGCTTATTTTTATCTACGTTTCGAACCTGTCGCGGAGTGCGGGTAGTAACCCACTACTTATATAACTTTGCGGCACACTATTTGCTTATAGAAAATGATAATCAATTACAGATTTCATAATAGTTCACAGCAAACTTACAATCATAGGCCAAGTATCCCAATGGAATCAAATATATGCAATTTCTCAAAGCCACCAAGGCTGTTCTCCTACCCGAAGGATCAGCGAAAGAGAGCATCTTAAACCTGAAATTTACATAAGCTGGAACCGATTAGTACACACACACATATAAAGAGAGGATCGTTCAATACAGACTCAACTTTTATAGTTTAAGTAGAGAACTGCCAAAATGCCACTATTCTTTTGTCACCATATATGCACAAGTGTTTATGCAGTTCTCGTGATTCCCTACTTAAAACTGGATGTGTATTTGATGTGGCCCTATACATATGTATATGTGTGTGTATATAATTATATAGTACACGATTACACACACAGAGTAAGGATCCGGTATGTCCTTAACCTAGGAAGTGTACGAAACCAGGTCAAACGAACCCCGGTTGAGCTCATTTCAGCGGCATTGGAACCGGCTCGTCAAACCCTAACCCTAAACCCTAAGGCTAAACCCTATGATAAACCCTAAAATATAAATTGTAATCCCTAAAGGCTAAAACCTAAACTCTAAATCATCATCATACTCAGTAATTCCCACCAATAGCAAAGCTAAGGTAGGGTCTGAGGACGGTAAGATGTAGACAACCTTACCTCTACCTCGTAGGAATAGAAAGGTTGCTTCCAGTGAGACCCCGACTCGATAGTAGTTTTGCATCAAGTCTTGGACACATAGCACTTAGCAATCGGAACAAAGATCAATTGGTGCATGTACCCCCTTGTTTTTCGGCTATCAACGTCATCACATGATGCATGATTAACCATCTGCCGCTTTTAACGTTATTTTCACGAAATTAGTAAACTAACTTTAGAAGTAGCTCAATTCAACCCCCCCCCCCCCCCCCCAAGCGGTAAACCCTAATGCTAATGCTAAACCCTAAACAAAAATATAAAGTTAAACTCTAAACCCTAAAAAGGGTTCAACGAGCCGCTTCCAACGCCGCTGGAATGAGCTCAATCAAAGTTCATTTGACCCGGTTTCCTACACTTCCTGGGTTAAGATTGTTTTGTATTTGATCATTCCGACCTTCCCCTACACACACAATTATGTATGTACAAAAAATTAGAAGTTCAAAAACAAAATTTGTTCTCAATAAACTAGTTAAAAACACACTAAAATATAAAAAAAGAACATTGTCAAAATATGCTCTCATCAAGTAATGCGAACACCTAACTATTCCATAGATGTATAATTTTCATATAGAAATCGACTAATTTGATATCTCTAACCATAACCATAAAACTAAAAAGCTAGTGATGATGCAGAAAAACAACACAACAATTTGAAAAGCGAGTGAGTTGGTTACATACCCTCCAGTTATGTAATCATCACGGCATAAATATGCAAGGGCCATAAAATGCGGTAGTTGCCAAAAATACAGGGCAGCAGGAAGGATCCATCCGTTGAGTGATGAGATCTGACCAGAAGCTGCAGCCCACCTTTGATGAGAGAAAGAGAGAGATAAGAATACAAATATCAAAACATAATAACTGATATAAATACAATAATGCTTAATTTATCGAGTATTTAACAGAAGATTACTTACCCCATAAGAGGAGGAATTGCACCAACAACAGCCCCAACCCAAGTATTAACTGGATGTATCTGCTTCAATGGGGTGTAAACAAACGCATAGAGAAAAAGATTTGAAGCACCAAGTCCAGCTGTCAATAAATTAGCCTGCACAAATCTTGCCGTAAAATGTTCTCATTTTAGTATCTCAAATCAAGGTAGGTCTCAAGTACAGGTGGCAATCAGAAAAATTGTCATTGAGTTTCATACATAAGTAATGTATTAGCTAAGATAATTAAAACTATATCAGTAATATAATAATCTAATCTAACTTTCTGTAATAAAACAATTCACAGGTTTTGAGCATTTGAAAACACTTTTGAGTAACTTTTGACCCATTTGATCCAGTTAATCAATTTAGCTTCTTGGAGACAAATTATAACCAAATCGCAACGCATACGCCAGAGTTTACACCGAATTTATATTATCACTGTAATTTATTTCAATTAAATAATTATTTATAAACTAAATAATACTATATTAAGTAAATAAATTTATTATATTGAACAAACTAATTATGAATATAAAAATTAAACTATTATGAATATAAAAATTAAACTAATGTCAGGCACTATTCATTTCAGCCCGTCTATTAACAGATAGTAGTAATTACTAAAAAAATTAGACTTATTATATTTAAGCTTCTTTGCTTTTATATCTATTTAATTCTTTAAGGAAGTAATTAACTATAAAACTAACTATAAATAGTATAAACACTTATTGAAATTTTATACTCAATTTTGGACCATTTAAATATCTCAATGAGATTGTTTTAACAATATATTTTGTATAAGAAAAATTATATTTCTCATATTGAGTAATTAAAGATTATATAATTACAATTTTTTTGCTTATCTTTTTATAAGAGTTAATGAAATCGATTTCCCACCTTGCTTGCGAGTAGAGCTGTGCCAGCAAGACCAACAGAAGAAGCCCATGTAACTGCATGAGGAATAGTAATTCGTCCTGAAGGTAATGGTCTTCTCCTTGTTCTATTCATCATCGCATCATTCTTAACCTCGAATACCTAGTTCACAATTAAAATTACTCTAATAGTTAGTATAATGCAAAGATAGCAAAGAAATGATAACGTCATAACGATAATAAGCTAATAATAGCACTAATGTGAGCAAATGAAAACAGTGAAGCAACACAGGACCACAGGTTGGTGGTTATGTCTGAATATTAGAATATTTTAAATCAAAATTCAAAAAATAACCTGATTTAAAGTGCTAGCAGATGCTGCTACCATCATGGTTCCCATGCAAGTGTAACCAAGTCCTGCTAAGTCAACAGCACTACCGCTCCCAAGAACATAGCCTGCTCCAGATGTAGCAACCACTAGCATGCTAAAAGTATGGGAAAAAATAACCAGATGAGATACATGAAAGCTATCGTAAACTTTTCATCTCTTCTGAAAACAAATGAAGATAAGTATAAAACAAGAAACAAGAATTAGAAAGGGCTTGACATCTGTAACATAACCAACATAAGCAATTTGAAAGGCATTCATTTTTGCAAACAGAAAGATAAGCAACATGTTGATCTACCTAATAAAGGTCGTGCAAGAAAGCAAGAAACTGAGATATTAATTCGATCAAAATTCAACGCAACATAAACTTGTTATCATAAAGATATACTGTTTTAGTTTTATAAATTTACTTAAGGGTTTGATTGCTTTGAAGTAGCATTAATACTGATAAAAGAAATGCAAAACGGAAAAAATATTTTGTATTGGTACTCATAGTTGTAAGATGCCATGCCACACAATGGGAAGCTGCAGTGGGAATGATGGAGATGCTACTGATATCAGAGAGGACATGGTCTTTTGAATGGGGGCCTGAAGGCCTCTACGGATTAAGATGTCTAATTAGTATGTTAAATATAGTCCTTTGAAAAAAGTCACCAACGAATCGTTTCATTATAAAGGTTCAATATTACTCATCAACTTTAGTCTACAACCCCATTGAACTTATCCCAACAAAAAGTCCAAAATGTACATCAAAAGAGAGATCACAAAGAAGTGATAAAGCACAATGATCCCATGTAGAAGAAAGATGGTGGTAGATAACCTTCAATTTTGTTCTTAGAGCCCGTCACAAGAAATTATATAGTCAGAAGTATATTCACAAGAAATTATATAGTCATAAGTATATTCAATGGATCCAAGGAGTGAGACAAGCGACGCTTATACTAATTAAAGGTAAATTTAAGCCTTCATGGCTTCTTGATTGTATGCACAAATATACAACTACTTTTTATGGGCAATTTTCGGAGCTTTTTCCCAATTTCCAAACAATCTGGATTCTGGACATACCACAACAAATACTACCATTGCACCATTTGTCATCCTTCAGACAGGAAGCAACCATGATTAGCGCCTTTATATCTAAGTCGTAAGAGTTCATGTATTTTGTATGTCCCATCCTACCTTATATTACTCAGTTTTTCTTTCACACGCGGGGTAGGGGAAGTCTACACTTTCTTGCATACAAAATTCTAAAGAAAAATTTAAAACCATAGCTCCATAACAGCTACCTGGTCACAGCAAGATTCTAGAAACAGAACTCTTTAACACTTACTAACCATCAACGCAACTATCCCCTCTTCGCTACAAGCCTACAATTTAACTAAAGCCATACACAAATAGTCGTGAACTCTTTCGTTATATTCAACGCTTCCGCTCCAGCTCGATGCAATTACTCTTTTCTATCCTTTTTCCTCAAACAAAAAATATTCGTTCAACCTTAATCTTCCCTGCCAGAGTGCCGGTTTCTAGAAACACCAATCTTTCCAACACTAATCTCATTCCTAATCAATTCACTCTCTCAATCATTCATCAAACAATAAAAAGGACTTCTATTCTATTCTATTCTATGCAATATTCATCAACAGAAATCTACATATAACCATATGCAAATACAAATAAAAAATCACAAAACCTAACAAACATCAGAGCAATCAAATTAATAAAAACCGAATTACAAATTTACAACTAACCTAAGTTTAGCTTTAGATAGCTCCCAATAACACCGACCATAATGCCTGGCCACATCAACAACTCCTCTCGCCCCTAACGACGTCGTATCAACGGTCGACCCGATCGCACGGACCGGATCGAGTCCAGAAAAACCTAATTTCGCAGAACCGGAAGATGACTCTACGGCAGTGGTGCTGGATCTGGTGATTAATCCATAACGGTTGTGAGTGTCGGAGATTTGAAAGAGACGAAGAGAAGTAGGTTGAATAATAATATTCAGATGAGAATGAAATTTGGAAGAGGCGACTTGAGTGAATTGACTGAGCGAGTTTCTTCTTCTCCACATGGCGGAGGATTAACCGCGAACACGGCGGCGGATCGCCTGAAGGAGGTGGCGGAAGGGGGCGGTGGGAGGAAACGACGTTGAAGTCGGTTTTGGTGGAGGAAATGGTTATTTTGAGTCCTTGTGCTTTTGTAATTGTGTTATTCTAGTGGTGTGGTTTTGACGAAGTATCTTTTTGGACCCAAAAATATCACACTATATCTATATATCTATACATACTATTAGGCTGGAGGGTGTGGGATGGAGCCCCTAGGGGCTTTATCAAGACACGTAAGCGTCACGTAGGTTCCACGTCAGCCATAACGCCCCCTTTAATTTGCACGGTGTGGGATGGAGCCCCCTATTAATCAAAATTAAAAAAAAAAAAAAAAACATTTGATTGGTGCAAAACAAATGGGCCCCACCTGGACATCTCCTTCCTCCCGTTAACATGATGGCGGAGACCTCCATAGCGCCCAACTTAAAGTGGTGGGTGTGGGTCGATGGCGCCGGCGGCGCTATAGGAGGTGAGGTGGCGGTGGTGGCGCCTCCCACACCCTCCGGCCTTAGGGCTGTAAACGAACCGAACGAACACGAACAAGGCCATGTTCGTGTTCGTTCGTTAAGGAAATTAACATGTTCGCGAACTGTTCACGAACGCATACCGAACATAAGTTTATGTTCGTGTTCGTTCGTTAAGGAAATTCAATTGTTCACGAACAGTTCGTGAACATTGGTCTCGAACACCAACGAACGCAAGCAAATAAAAATGAACGCAAACGAGCATTTAACTTGAAAATAAAAAAAAATGAAAACATTGTTATCCTTAAACATTGGATATAAATAGTTAAATACAACCATCAAATGATAATTCAAAACACAAGAAGTTTACCACATCACCAAACGATAAATAAAGTTTAACTAACTTAGACATAATTATCCCAAAAAATGTCTTAGAATGTCCAAATTTTAGCTAATTTAGAAAAAAATAGGGTTTCAACTTTTCAATCTGTTTAGATAAAATGTTTATTATTTAATATTTTTTTTAATTTAATCAAACGAACATATTACCGAACGTTCACGAACGCAGTTGAACGAACGAGACCTGTGTTCGTGTTCGTTCGCTAAGCTAACCGAACGAAATTTTTTGTTCGTGTTCGTTCGTTAAGCTAATCGAACGAACATAAACGAACTTCCCGCCGAACGGTTCACGAACTGTTCGCTGAACGTTCGGTTCGTTTACAGCCCTACATACTATATAAATAAAGTATCGGCAAAAGATCAAATACAAATAAACTTAACATATTTTTTTTATAAAAAATACCTAAAAAACACAATTTTTTTAATTTTTTTTATAAAAAATCGCTACATTTTGTTACAAAAAAAATTTATACTAAAAGTAGAGATTTTTTTTATAAAAAATATTTAAAATTTTTTTTTTTTTGTGTGTGTTTTTTTTATTTTTTTGAGATTTTTTTAGGTTTTTTGGGGGTTTAGTTTTTAGCATTTTAGCTTGGGGGTTAGGTTTTTGGGGGTGGGGGAGGGGGGCTTAGGTTTTTTTTTTTTTTTGGGGGGGGGGGGGTGGGGGGGGGTTAAGTTTTTTTTAGGTTTTTGGGGGTGTGGGGATAGGTTTTTTTTAGGTTTTTTAGATACATTTGTAGAGTAACTTTGATAGTTATTGATAATTACAAAAATGTCACCTTGTCTTTTTGACTTTTCCTTTAATTTGTATGTTTAGTATGTTAAGATTATTTGTACAAGAACTTTCCCCATAAAGTATCTCCTATGTCTACAAATGTAATTTTCATCATTTTTTTAGAGTAAACTTTCGGTTTGCTTCATGTGGTTTGGTCATTTTAACGGTTTTGCTCCAATAGTTTAAAAATAGTCATTTTCCTCCCTGATTTTTCTAACTTATCTTCATTTTGCTCCCAGCCTCTAACTCCATTAGGGAGGAAACTGGCGACAAACTCGAAAGATTAGGGAGCAAACTGGCGACAAACTCGAAAGATCAGGGAGGAAAATGGCTATTTTTAAACTATTGGAGCAAAACCGTTAAAATGACCAAACCACAGGGAGCAAAACGGAAGTTTACTCTATTTTTTAAGATGGCATACCAAAAGCTAGAACAAATTCCTATATTTTTACACTTTTCTTCCTTTTCTACCCTTAGAAACCAGAACCGATGATTGAATGGTTTGAGCGAATTGAAGATGTCCCTTCGTTTCCACTCCCATCCCCTCTTTACTCAGGCCTGGACCATACAAATCCCCATTACAACCTTGAACCCTAGCAAAGTTCAATTCACGCTCTCTCCAATCTTATTTTTTCTCTCGATCTGGAACCCTAGCCTCCTCTATCCCTCTCCATTTCCATTTGGATGACGAATAACTGGAGATGTAGAACACCGATTTGAAGAAACCCTAACCGATTTGTAGGTTTGTTCCTATTCTTGTTCCTGATCTTGTTTCAGTTCTTGTTGTTCAAATATTGTTATAGAATCTGTTAATTTTTTGTAACATGTGAATCACACACACAAATAGAGGATGACCCTAGTTGATGATGTGAACTTGGAATAAAGAAGGGGTACCGAAAGGCCTCTATAGGTGAAAACAAACACCCCGGTTAGGTCAGTTTATTTTTTATGTGTAATTGTTTGTTTTGGTATTTACTATGTTATTATCTGGGTAGAAGTTGTATTGAATAAGTAGGGCTGTAACGAAAGAACCCTAGAGCAAGATATGTTAAGTGCTATTGGTAATCATTGAGGTATGTCTAATTTCACTAATCTTCTTAATTATTTCAGTCCAGTTAATATACATTCAAAGATCCTAAGTTTGGCTTTCTTGCTTTTTGATTGGTGATTCTTCTTTTTATCTCTGCATCTATGTATTTAACATGTAGAATACCCAAGTCCCTGATGACGTTCAAAGGGTCTTCGCTGACGTCGGAATATCCCAGCCTTCGTTTGCTACAAAAAAGGAAATCGTTAGCCTCGTCACGGAGGGCCCCGGGGGGGGGGGTCCTTGACCAAGCTCCGGCGTGAGAGTACGTAAACTTGCCGGAAAGTATGAAAAGCCTATCCTGATGAATATGATCACCAGAATGTTCCTCAGTGGTGTGAATCTAGTGTATGTAAGTGTATTTATTGTGTGAGTGTTGTGGAGTAAATGAGAGAATGAAGCGTTAAGTGTGATACCTCGGACTTGCCCCTTTTAGATCATCTCTTACCTTCCTTATATAACCAAGAGGCCTTATCTTTCCTGTGGGATATTTCCGAGATGATCTAACGGACTCTGATCACCATTGGGGGACTCAGACACGTGTCTGAGCCCTAACGGGAGGATGATCGCCTTCATTTAATGATACCGGCTTGGAAGTACTATGCCAGCCTGAGATGCCTTTCATATCATTCATTTTAATGCACACTGTCTTCTCTAGTAGCTCCTTTTCCCGCCCGTTTTCATGAGAGAAACCTTAATGGGCAAGTCTTATAATGTTGGGCTTTATCTGTTGGGCCCACGTGAGTGCAGCTCATGACGAGTAAATGGGGCAACCCATAGGCCCGTCGTCATAACATGTATTTTTTTATACTTTGCAACAAACCAGTTGTCACACCCCAACCGATGGCGGAATCATCGGGGCGCGGCACTGAGCGAAACAGATTGTCCAGAAGTCTCCATAACAATTATCAATACTATTCAATTTAAATAATACGTCCCATACCGTATCTCAAATAGCAAATAATTATTACAGACATAAATCCAGTCAAATATTCTGTTCCGACAACTCAGATTTAAATAGACAGCAATTGTTTATCTGCTTCTAGAGACCCTTGATTCGTTATCTACAGACAACTATTTGTTGGGCTCGAAAGTGTTATTCTAGCTTCAAATTCCTACCACATATGCATCCTAAGCACCTGTCACATACGTTAAAATAAAGTCAATACATAAAATGTAAAGGTGAGCATACAAGTTTGATAATAGCATATAGAGTTCGAATTCGTTTACGCATAACCAGCACGTACACACAGTGAAATGAAGCACGTTAGTTATCGACATAGATCCATCGATACCAATGACTGCGGGTTGACTGCCCGAGGCAGTTTGCAATACATGATTACCACCGTAATCCATGCAAGTAAAAGATCCTTAACAACCCCCCGTGTGAACGGGTGCTGAGTCCAAACTATAGTACTATCGTTGCTAAGGCAGGTAGACAACATTCCATGTGTAAACATAACAAACAAGCATTCATAAGCCACGTATAACATGCACTAACGGTTAGCGTTCAAATAGTATTGAGTAGTGTGAGTTTTGTAGTTTGAATATTCGTAACGTATGTAACACCCAAAAGTGCTTAAAGCAAAAAGGGATCGAGTATACTCACAGCGATTAATGGATTGAAGGGAGCGCTTAGCGAGTAAGTTTAGCCTGAATAGATTAGGTAGCAGAATGATAAGTGAAGCGTAAAACGGAAAACAAGTGTTGGTCCGCTGTCCGGTCGGTCGGTAGGCCGATCGGATGGCTGTTCGAGTGGATTGTTTCTTCCTATAAGAAGTATGTGTTTGTGTATGATGGTTTGACTTTTGAAGTTTTCGTTGTAGCATTTGAAAACATTGAAGTACCTTTACTTTTCAGGTCGGTCGATCGAACGACTGTTCGATCGGCCGGCAACCCGATCGGTTAGGCATTCAAATGAATTGCAATGTTTAGTCTTTGGATCGGACAGGTGGTCGATCGGACAGGTGTTCGATCGGACAGGTCAACTAGTCAAAGACCTTAAATGAAATGTAAAGTATGGTGCAATGGATCGGATAGTTGATCGATCGAATAACACAACTGTCGTTCGATCGGACAACAGGGTGTCACCTGATAGGACGACTGTTCAATCGGGTGGCACTTCTAGTGCATTGAACACGTTGAAAAATTGATTAAGTATTGAAGCATGGTATCTTATGATCCGAAGAGTAATCCGATCCGACAGTAGTTCGATCGAACAACAGTTCGTTCAATACTAGTCTTCAAAATAGGTTAGTTGATTGTGTGGGACCATGTGTTAATCGATCGGCTGGCTGTTCGTTCGGACAGCAGTCTGATCGGTCAGCTTCCTGACCTGATTAGCCCTTTCGTCTAACACTTGGTTGTTCTGTTCGTTTGTCGTTTTATTGAGGTATTTTGACTACAAGTAGAACCATAGATCCCTCGTCCTTACTTGGTTCCCCTGGTCGGACAGGAATCACCCAAATCCGGTCGGTGGACTGTTCGGAATGAAGTTTAACGTTCATCCCGAAATCAGTTAACCTCGTGGATAGAATCCGGATCTTGAGCCATCTAACCACCGGAGTGATTTGTAAGCCGGCTCAGGGTCCGTTTTTACAGGTTTTGAAGTTATCGAGTGAATAAGGGTTGAAAGAAAGTTGAGAAATCCATCTTTCAATCCTTTTCACCGCGTATATGTTTAGATCTATGAAAGATCCTTGTTTGTCTATGTGGAAATCGGCTAGATCTAAGTCATTCTTGGTGGATTGGGGCCAAAACATGAAATTCTTCAAGAACCCATGATGACATCATCCTAGAACACTTGAATCTTGATGATTTCACGGTTAAAAGTTAAGATTTGAAAGATAAAAAGGTGTAGGAGTGTGTATAGATCAAGAAAGTACAAGATTTAGGATGAAATCTTACCGGAATCGAAAGGAATCTGCGAAAAGATGAGCTGAGCGTGCTGGTCGGTCAGAGGTTTCCAAAAGTGGAAAGAGTGACAATGACAGGGGTATTTATAGGATGCCAAAAGGGGTAAGTGTTGGCCGATCGTCCAGGCAGCTCGATCGGACAGCCTGTCCGATCGGACAGCAGTCCGTTCGGCTGGCTGTTCGATCGGCTGGGAGCCTGATCGATCAGTCGCACTTTTTGAGTGTTTCGCGCGCCGATTTTTGATATTTCGATTTCTATTGCGAGCGGTACGATACGATAGGGTTTCCTAATCAAATTACTTTCAGTCCCAAACACTCATATCTCGCGTAATCTATTTTCCACCATTTATCATAGTTTGTTCACGATTCGGGTTCGATTGTAATTCGAGTTAGACTTCTAGTTTCGATTGAGTTTGCTTGATGATCACCACACAACATAAATAAACATGCACAGGTAACACGTAAGGCACACACACATGTATAATAACAAGTAAAATTCATAGCTCGAGTTGCGATTAGAAGTCGATTCGATTAGCATAGCTTGATTATTGATTAGTTAACTTTATCGCATTGTTACTTCCTATAATTCACAGTCGTAAGTCGATTGATTAACGATTAACACACATCGATTATTGTCATTAACAACACTTACTCCACATAATACGAATTAAATAAAGAAATTTCTACGAGTCAAGTTGCGCGAAATCGGTCGTTGGCTTAGACCTTGACTTTGACTTATGAAAACACGGGGTGTTACAGCCTCCCCTTGTTTAGGGAAGTTCGTCCCGAAATTAAGCTGGAAGTTGTACATCACCGTGAATCACGTTTGAGAACTTCCTCTTTCTAGACTTTCTCTTTAAACAGCTGCGGGTACTTAGCCTTCATGTCGCTTTCGAGTTCCCAAGTGAACTCTGTGCCTCGTTTGCCTTCCCATCGGACTTTCACAATAGGAATGCGTGAGCGTCTGAGTTGCTTGGTTTGACGATCCATGATTTCGACAGGCTTTTCCACGAAGTGTAATGTTTCGTTCACTTGTAGATCATTTAGAGAAACGTGTAAGTCGTGGTTGGCTAGGCACTTACGGAGGTTTGACACGTGGAAAGTCGGGTGAACATTACTAAGTTCCTCCGGTAATTCGAGTCTGTAGGCGACTTTTCCGATCCTTTCTAGAATCTTAAAAGGTCCAACATATCGAGGCGCGAGTTTCCCTTTCTTGCCGAATCGGACCACACCCTTCCAAGGTGATACCTTTAGGAGTACGTGGTCACCAACGTCAAATTCTCGGGGCTTGCGTTTCTTATCGGCGTAACTTTTCTGTCGATCCAGAGCTTTCACTAGGTTGTCTCGAATTTGGAAAATTTTTTCTGTCGTTTCTTGTAATAGCTCAGGACCGGTTAATTGCGAATGACCGATCTCGTGCCATACAATAGGCGATCGACATCTTCTTCCGTATAATGCCTCGAATGGTGCCATTTGGATACTAGAATGATAGCTGTTGTTATACGAGAATTCGACTAATGGCAGGTATTTATCCCAATTACCACCGAAGTCTAAGACACACGAACGGAGTATGTCTTCAAGAGTACGAATCGTTCTTTCAGTCTGACCGTCGGTTTGAGGGTGGAAAGCGGTACTTAGATTAAGCGATGTACCGAGTGTCGTTTGAAACGTTTCCCACAGTCGCGAAGTAAACCGAGCATCACGATTAGAGATGATGTCACGAGGCGTCCCATGATTACAAATGATCTCGTCGGTGTAGATTCGAGCTAATCCTTCTACCTTGTAGTCTTCTCGTTGATGTCTGTCGTTAGTGACATGCAAAAACCGAAATAAACTAGTAGCTAGAGTAAGTCGGGTATCGAACCAAGGGAGGATTGTGGAAAGTGTTATTATATTAAGTATTGATTAACTAAGACGAAAAAAATAAAGCTTTGTTGTGAGTTGATTGATTATCTAAAATTACAAACTAAAAAGTGAAGTTTAAATCAATAGAGAAACAATGGTTCCTCCAGATTTCAGGTTTTGCAGCTAGATTCAGTTATGTGTTTAATCGAAACACTTACATAGACATAAGTGTTGAATCTAATTAACCAGTTGTGATAACCAACGACTAAGTACTCCGGTCAATACATAACGGGAGGTTATCAAATGATTATCAATTACAATTACAAACCCTAACCCCATGTCAAATATATCCCAATTACTAGAACTCTCGGGAACTGAATGCTTAGAAATTAAGGTTTAAATAAATGCAATTGTTTACAACCAATAAATCAAATCAAAGGTGAAAAGCATCGAATGCTTAGATCACCAAGTTAAACGATTGTCACAAACACATAAAATTGTCTAACTTACAAAAACCCTCCATCCGGAGGAAACCACTAGGAGATTAGCCGCTCATTAGGGTGGGATGATCTTCATAAGCTCGAACCATTCCTTCTCTTCCAAAACCCTCGTCTGCCGTGAAGTGATATATGACGATCGATATGTTTGTTGTTTTCTTGTGGACCAGCCTCTCACCAACCCTCACAATAATCACTCCTCTCGGTTTTATCAAGACTAGCGTGTAATGTGCTAGTATGTAATTCACTCAAAACCAAATATGTTACTTTGCAATCATAAGCTTGTATAGCAATCATACCTCCACTGTATCAAATAACATAACCATATCAAAAGGACTTTCGGGTTTTGGGTTAAGGGTAAAGGTAAGGATATATTTTTGGGTTTTTTTATATTTATTGGCGAACACAAATGAATGTACCAAACCATGACAATTTATTCACAATAACTACTACACTTTGGGTTATTTTCGACCCATTTATGTAACACAAACATAATAATGATTTTTGTTTTTGTTTTTGTTTTTGTTTTTCTTTTTCTCTTTTTTTTCTTTTCATTTTTTTTTTCTTTTTTTTTTAACAAATATCTAACACACAATTATCATTCATGGTTGGTAATCAAACGGGTCAACAAGGTGTAACAAACGAAGGGTATAAGGCTCAACATGGTTAACTAAGGTGGGTGGAATCAACAATCAACATATAGAACAATGAATGGATCCTAATACCTTATCATCTATGTGCATACGCTAAAGCACAGTCTCGGCACGTATCAAACCACACAAGTTCTAACACAAAGCAACATATGGCCTACACTCAACAAATGAACATTTATATCAATTCAAGTAACATTCTAGTAGGCTCAAATATCTCACCGAATAAAAGGAATATAGGTTACCGACACGTAGCATGTGTAATTCCTAAAGCATGTTACCCTTAGTTAGGCATCTCTTCTCAACTATTCTCTAAAACTTGTCAGAAATACTCTCATGAAACTTAAAGGGACAACCATGACTAGGGATCTATGTTAGTTTAATATCAGTAGGAACCCTTTAGCGATTGAAAATGTTGGTATTCATGTAGTTCAAGCATACTTTGAGAGACAAAAAAATTTCAAAATTTTTTCAATTTAGCCCAATTTCAATCCTTCAAGCATTTAAGATCATCAATCCTACCAACCCTCTCTCGAGTTACCGCATCCCCACACTTGGAATACATTGTCCCCAATGTATGGTGCAATTTATAGTCTAAACTCGAGAGATACCACCCGCAAACCATGAACGGCTAATAACTAATTGACTCGACAAATAACACCATTCCCAACACAAAAATTTCACACCACCAATACACGAAAACAAAGAAAACACAAGATAGATAAACACATGCACCTGATCAGAAAACAAGTGAGTGTCTGTAGTGGTGTAACTGTTGCGCTCAAAACCGGAGAATACGCATCCAGGGATTCTCTGATATCTCACCGGGGATGTTGCAAAACATCCCCACACTTGAATCATTGCATCCGTGAAGATAGAATTGTATAAACCTGTCAAAACACAACACACCAAACGAAACCAAAACAAAGCAAAACCAAACAATACACAACTCTACATCCTCGGGCTGCCTCCCGAGAGCGCTAAGTTTAAAGGTCTTCAGCCAGACCGTACCTGATATGCGCTATGGTGGTCGAATCGAACACTTTCCTACCGAGTTCCCAATGTAGACTCGATAGTTAACAAGCCACATCAAGCTTTGTTTAGCGATGTGCGGCATGCTCTGTAAGAATGATATGCTATTGTGGGCCCATTGCTTGATGAATTGCCCGATATCTTGCAAACCCACCTTTCGACTCCTAGACTTTGAGCGATCATCCCTAGCTTTGTTGGGTGTAGTAATCAATATGGAAAGAGGATCAAGGTATACTTCGATTACCTCAGTTTGTGGTACTGTGCGAAGCGCTAAGCATTCAACTTCTTGTGTCGAAGTACTTGTAACTTCTTCTTTCACTTCACTCTCAACAACAACAAACTTTTTCATTTGTGGTTCTTCATCAAATGAGGAAATCATTGTGGTATTAGTCTCCACAACCTCCTCTCCATCTTGAAAACAGTTTTTGATATCATCGGTTAATGGTGAGATGGACTCTTCTACTCGTATCTTCATAGATAACACATCACACTTCATGCTCAAATAGTCAATTCGCTGTTGCTTTGAAAGGCTGGGTGCTGATAATAATTCATCGATCTTGGATAACATCGATTCCGCTCGAGCAAGTTGTTCATCCTCCTTTCTCATCTCTATACGTGCATCCCCACACTTATTTCGTGGAATGTCTTCTTTCACCCCATCACCTTCAACAATTTTCTCCACATCTGATTGTTCAACAATTGAGAGAATCACCGGTGTGGTATTAACCTCCACAACCTCATCCCTTACTTGAGAAGGAGACATCTGTAGAGACACCCATCTATCCCTGGCTTGGAGTTTTTCCATTGGAGTCATTCTTGGCCCATCATCCTTCACTTCAGCCATCAAAAGGTTATACTTCGTAATCCACATCTCCAACTGGTCCTCTATTGATAGGTCAGGTTTCGCCAATTGCTCTTCAACGTATGCCAGGTCTCGTTGTCTCATATATTCCATAAGACTTCTAAATTGGGGTGATTGATAATAACTATGTGACTGGGGTGCACATTCAGACTCACCCTGTTCAAATGTATGCTGGGTATGATAGGCATCCTGATAGTGTACCGGATGGTCTTCATAAGAAAAGTGAGAATATTCGTCATAACAGTCGTCATACTCCTCTTGGTAACTCACACTTTGTACCATCCCCGGATCATAGCTACTCTCATCCCATGTCTGCTCATCATAACAATAATCCCTATCTGACTGGTAATCATATGCAACTCGCAGCGATTCAGAATAAGAATAGTATGGGTGGACATCATCATCAAAATAAAAATCCAACTCATCTGCTCTCCTCTGTTCGTCCTCACACATTTTCCGAAACACATGACAATCGTCACGCGTGTGACATGGACTACCACAACCTCGGCATGACCAGTAAGCACTTTCCATAATAAGATCTGCAATGAATCTGCACAGACAAAGCTAGTATACCCAAGGTAAAAGCAAACAGTGGAATATGTGACGAATAAAATACTATTTTTGGATTTTTTTTATCTATTTTACTAAAAACTTAACACTAAACACTTTGCGCACGCCTCCCCGGCAACGGCGCCATTTTGATGTCTGTCGTTAGTGACATGCAAAAACCGAAATAAACTAGGTAGCTAGAGCAAGTCGGATATCAAACCAGAGGAGGATTGTGGAAAGTGTCGAATGAAAAGTATTAATTAATTACTACTGAATTGGAAAATCGGTGTGATTGATTATAAGAATTATCTAAATTAACAAATAAAATTGAGAAAAATATTGAGTTGTAATAAACAATGATAAGGAAAGGTGATCACTCCGGGATTCAGATTGTGTGATTAACTAATAACTTAGCTGATTGTCATATTGGATACTATTGGTTAAACGATATAATTATCAACTATTCATGCAATGAATAATTATTCAACCAACAAAGTATAATCGGATTTAAACGTATTTATGTCTCTGTCTATCACACAGGATTCGTTTGTCAAACGAATTATAAAAACGCAAGTAAAGACCGTCTGTCACACGGTTACAATCCAAACTCAATACATAAAACAATAAACCAAATCAATAGTGTCTTACACAATCATTCACCCGAAGTGTCCACGAGATATTAGCCGCTCATGTCGGTTGATTGATCTTCATAGCCTTCTCTATCCTCTCCCCTACCGTCCGTCGAAGATGTGATGATGATGTTTAAAACCTCCTGCCGTCGAGATGATGATGATAATGATATGAGATTCCCCTCTTGTTGCGTGTATACGGCTGCCCAAAAGAATTATCCACTCCTCTGCATCTACCTAAAGCCCAATCATGTGCGGCCCACTTGTGATTTTGTCCAAACCTTGCATACGTGTGATGTGATGATGTATTATATTATAAGGGCGGCCCATGTGCCCTCCAATCAAGATGGCGGCCCACTTCACAAAAGTGATGTTTTGAGAAACAACTTCCCCAAAATCGATGATGACGTTGATGATTTTTTTAATGTTGTTGAATGATATTTTTTTATAATAAATCTCCAAGTCCTATGGCTGCCTCTTCCTTGATGTTGCCGTCCAACATAATAATGTTGTTGTGGACTCCTTTTCACGTGGATCCTCTCAAGTCCAACATGTCAGCGCCAAAACACCTAGCCCACATGGTTTAGGGTATTACCCTTTTAATTCCATCCAATACAAAGACACGTGCGCTGACATTTTTACACCGTAACTTACGAAAATAAACCGTAGGTTACGATACGAAGCTTCTGTGAAGACTGTGAATGAATGCTATCTCTCAACCGTAGGCTACGGTTTAATAACCGTAGCTTACGTCCATGTTTGTATATTCCACTTTGCATGCAATTCAACTTTACGACCAACAAGCCCCTAGACTTCATTATTTTGCGTTCTTTGCACATTCAAGCTACATTTCGACTCGTAACAGCTCCCAAATAATATAATGTGTCTCGACTATTATCCCTGGTAGTTCCGCTTCATCACCAAACACTCCAACTTTACCGGTTTAAGCCGATTAACCTGCAACACCATAAATACGCGTAGTTATCACATTCGAAACACTTAACCGCTTAAAACACAATACGAAACGTATTTTAACACACTTAACGTTCATGTTTTACACTCTCCATCACTCGTATCGGTAAGAAGTGAGCTGATTTAGTAAAACGGTCGACCACAACCCAAATGCTGTCGTGACCTGATGACGTGTGCGGTAGCTTGGTGATAAAGTCCATGGCTATGCTCTCCCACTTCCACAAGGGAATTGGTGGTTGTTCGAGTAAGCTAGAGGGTCTTTGATGTTCAGCCTTGACTCTAGCACAAGTTAGGCATTTTCCGACGTAGAGAGCGATATCTCTTTTCATACTCGGCCACCAGTACTTATAACGAAGGTCCTGGTACATTTTATCAGCTCCGGGATGAATAGAATACCGGGATTTGTGGGCTTCGTCCATCAAAATCTGTCGCAATTCAGTTCGTTTGGGAATCCAAATTCGGTCCAGAAAGTGGAATATCCCATTCGATTTGCTCACAAGCTGGGCTCCATCGTGGTAGATTCTTTCTTTCTTCAAAGTGCGTTCATTAAAACATGCATGTTGAGCGTCGCGGATGAGGGTTTCGAGATCGTGTTGGGCTTGGACATTACGGGTGCTAAGCAGGTAGCTCCGTCTGCTAAGTGCGTCGGCAACAACATTTGCCTTGCCTGGGTGATAACGGATCTCACAGTCGTAATCGTTGAGAAGTTCTACCCATCGGCGTTGACGCATATTAAGTTCCTTCTGATTAAAGATGTGTTGTAGGCTCCTATGATCAGTGAAGATCGTACACTTGGTACCATACAGGTAGTGTCGCCAAATCTTTAACGCAAAAACAACTGCGCCTAGCTCGAGATCATGGGTTGTATAGTTCTTCTCGTGGATTTTGAGCTGACGAGATGCGTAAGCTATGACCTTGTCCCGTTGCATGAGAACACAACCAAGACCAAGGTTGGAAGTATCACAGTAGACAATGAAATCATTGTTTCCGTCGGGCAATGTGAGAATAGTAGCGTTGCAAAGCATGTGCTTGAGGGTTTGAAAGGCAGTTTCTTGTTTGGTTCCCCAGACAAAAGGCTGATCTTTATGCGTAAGAGAGGTAAGCGGCACAACAATTTTCGAGAATCCTTCGATAAATCGTCGATAATAGCCCGCTAGTCCGAGAAAAGAGCGGACTTCAGACGGGTTCTTAGGCGTAACCCAGCTCTTGACAACTTCAATCTTTGCAGGATCGACGTGAATACCTTGATTATTAACAATGTGACCTAGAAACTGAACTTCCTCTAACCAAAATTCGCACTTGGAGAACTTGGCATAGAGTTGGTTCCCCTGGAGTAACTCAAGAACCAAGCGTAGATGTTGCGCGTGTTCGGTCTTCGATTTGGAATAAATCAAGACATCGTCGATGAATACGATGACGAAACAGTCGAGATATTGTTTACACACGCGATTCATCAGATCCATGAAAACCGCTGGTGCGTTGGTTAGACCAAAAGGCATGACAACGAATTCGTAGTGGCTGTAACGAGTACGAAACGCGGTTTTGGGTATATCCTCCTCCTGAATACGTAGCTGATGATATCCTGAACGTAGGTCGATTTTGGAGAAACACGTAGCGCTTTGTAGTTGATCAAACAAGTCGTCGATGCGAGGTAGGGGATAACGGTTCTTGATAGTTAACTTATTCAATTCCCGATAATCGATGCACATCCGGAACGACCCGTCCTTCTTTTTGACGAAAAGGACTGGCGCGCCCCAAGGAGAGGTGCTCGGGCGAATGAAGCCTTTCTCAAGTAATTCCTGGAGTTGGGTTGAGAGTTCGCGCATTTCGGACGGCGCGAGTCGGTAAGGAGCTTTGGCAATAGGATTGGCTCCAGGGATGAGGTCGATACGAAAGTCGATATCACGACTTGGAGGTAGTCCGGGAAGATCCTCTGGAAAAACATTAGGAAATTCTCGAACCACAGGAACGTCTTTCACTTCCTTCTTCTCTTTCTTTTCCTTCTCCGCTACTACAATGTTAGCCAAGAAAGCCCTGTATTCCTTACGGAGATACTTGCTGGCTTGGACGCATGACATAAGCTTGACACCCTTTGAAGTAGTATCACCGTATACACACAATAAGTCACCATTCGCGAGCGAAAATCGAATCATCTTGTCGAAGCACACCACTTCAGCATAGTTTTCGCGAAGAAAGTCCATGCCTATTATGACGTCGAAACTTCCGAGTTGCATCGGAATGAGGTCGATTGGGAAGATGTGATTGTTGAGCTCGAGAGTACAATCACGAAGAACAGAATTGACAGTGACGGTTCTTCCGGTAGCGACTTCAACATCGAATGCCGAGGAGAGTTGGGAACGTTTACGACTAAGGAGTTTCTCAAATTCGAACGACACAAAGCAGTTATCGGCTCCAGTATCAAACAAACATGAAGGATAAATACCATTCACAAGGAACGTACCATTGACCACGTTATTGTCGGCCTGGGCTTGACGCACATTGAGGTTGAAAGTTCTGGCGCGTGCGGCCTGTTGTTGCTGCTGCTGTTGTTGTTGTTGCTGTGGCTGCTGTTGCTGAGGCTCTTGTTTCACAACCCTGTTTGGGCACATGTTGGCGAAATGGTTCGGGTCGCCACATGCGAAGCAGGCTTTGGCTTTGACTGCGGGTGCCGGAGGAGCTTGTTGACCCTGTGGGGCCGTGAGTAGAGCTTGATTGGCAGGAGCTTGACGAATACGGCAGTTGGCAGTAAAATGGTCGTATACATTGCAATGAGCACAAAAGCGGCAAGGAATTGCAGTCGGGTGGTGGTAGGTGCAAGTAGGGCAGAGCGGGTGTGGTCCAGTGTATGCACGCTTTACAGGCGGTGCATTGGCCACAGGCGCCGCTACTTGACGCTGTTGGGCAGGTACATCTTGAATCGGTGCAGCAGTGATCGCACAGTTCTTGTTGCTGGAGCTGTTCTTTCTCTTGTTCTTCCTCTTGTTGCTCGATGAGGTGGGTTCAGCAGTTGGTGCGGTAGCGGTAGCTTGATGTAGATGCTTCGAAGTCTTATAACAGAGACCAGCCTTAACCCGCTTGTCGTTGATTTCAGCGGCCAGTAGATAAGTTTCCTCGACCGTCGTAGTCTTAGCCGCTTGCACGAAATCAGCAACGCAGTCGGGCAGGGCCCGGATGTACTTCTTGATTGCCATGTCTGGGGTCTTGACTTGGTCGGGACAGATAATGCTGAGCTGTTTGAAACGAGCAGTGAGACCAGCATTGTCACCGTCTTTTTGCTGTATGTGCCAAAATTCATCTTCTAGTTTTTGACGTTCGTGAGGAGGGCATAATTACTCTAGCATAACTTCCTTGAGCTCGTCCCACGACAGACCGTAGGCTGCATCGTTCCCTCGCTTGTTCCTCTTGGCCGTCCACCAGTCTAGTGCACGGGACTGGAAAACACCGGTAGCATTCAGAGTTCGAAGGTCATCAGGGCAACCACTATGTCGCAGAGTAACCTCAATGGAATCAAACCAATGAAATAATACGGTAGTTCGATCGGACGGCTGACCGTCCGGTTGACAGTCCGTTCGGTCCGCTGTCCGGTCGGTCGGTAGGCCGATCGGATGGCTGTTCGAGTGGATTGTTTCTTCCTATAAGAAGTATGTGTTTGTGTATGATGGTTTGACTTTTGAAGTTTTCGTTATAGCATTTGAAAACATTGAAGTACCTTTACTTTTCAGGTCGGTCGATCGAACGACTGTTCGATCGGCCGGCAACCCGATCGGTTAGGCATTCAAATGAATTGCAATGTTTAGTCTTTGGATCGGACAGGTCAACTAGTCAAAGACCTTAAATGAAATGTAAAGTATGGTGCAATGGATCGGATAGTTGATCGATCGAATAACACAACTGCCGTTCGATCGGACAACAGGGTGTCACCTGATCGGACGACTGTTCAATCGGGTGGCACTTCTAGTGCATTGAACACGTTGAAAAATTGATTAAGTATTGAAGCATAGTATCTCATGATCCGAAGAGTAATCCGATCGGACAGTAGTTCGATCGAACAACAGTTCGTTCAATACTAGTCTTCAAAATAGGTTAGTTGATTGTGTGGGACCATGTGTTAATCGATCGGCTGGCCGGTCGATCGGCTGACTATCCGATCGACTGGCTGTTCGTTCGGACAGCAGTCTGATCGGTCAGCTTCCTGACCTGATTAGCCCTTTCGTCTAACACTTGGTTGTTCTGTTCGTTTGTCGTTTTATTGAGGTATTTTGACAACGAGTAGAACCATAGATCCCTCGTCCTTACTTGGTTCCCCTGGTCGGACAGGAATCACCCAAATCCGGTCGGTGGACTGTTCGGAACGGAGTTTAACGTTCATCCCGAAATCGGTTAACCTCGTGGATAGAATCCGGATCTTGAGCCATCTAACCACCGGAGTGATTTGTAAGCCGGCTCAGGGTCCGTTTTTACAGGTTTTGAAGTTATCGAGTGAATAAGGGTTGAAAGAAAGTTGAGAAATCCATCTTTCAATCCTTTTCACCGCGTATATGTTTAGATCTATGAAAGATCCTTGTTTGTCTATGTGGAAATCGGCTAGATCTAAGTCATTCTTGGTGGATTGGGGCCAAAACATGAAATTCTTCAAGAACCCATGATGACATCATCCTAGAACACTTGAATCTTGATGATTTCACGGTTAAAAGTTAAGATTTGAAAGATAAAAAGGTGTAGGAGTGTGTATAGATCAAGAAAGTACAAGATTTAGGATGAAATCTTACCGGAATCGAAAGGAATCTGCGAAAAGATGAGCTGAGCGTGCTGGTCGGTCAGAGGTTTCCAAAAGTGGAAAGAATGACAATGATAGGGGTATTTATAGGATGCCAAAAGGGGTAAGTGCTGGCCGATCGGACAGCTGTCCGTTCGGCTGGCTGTTCGATCGGCTGTGAGCTTGATCGATCAGTCGCACTTTTCGAGTGTTTAGCGCGCCGAGTTTTTATATTTCGATTTCTATTGCGAGCGGTACGATACGATAGGGTTTTCTAATCAAATTACTTTCAGTCCCAAACACTCATATCTCGCATAATCTATTTTCCACCATTTATCATAGTTTGTTCACGATTCGGGTTCGATTGTAATTCGAGTTAGACTTCGAGTTTCGATTGAGTTTGCTTGATGATCACCACACAACATAAATAAACATGCACAGGTAACACGTAAGGCACACACATACGTATAATAACAAGTAAAATTCGTAGCTCGAGTTGCGATTAGAAGTCGATTCGATTAGCATAGCTTGATTATTGATTAGTTAACTTTATCGCATTGTTACTTCCTATAATTCACAGTTGTAAGTCGATTGATTAACGATTAACACACATCGATTATTGTCATTAACAACACTTACTCCACATAATACGAATTAAATAAAGAAATTTCTACGAGTCAAGTTGCGCGAAATCTGTCGTTGGCTTAGACCTTGACTTTGACTTATGAAAACACGGGGTGTTACACCAGTTTTGATTTTTGTAAAAAAAAACTATTATTTTGTACATGGTTTGAACGGTGAATATTGGTGAAACATGTATTTTGCGATTGAGGTTCCTGTAAAACCAAAAGTGTGAGAAGGGTAAGAAAGAATCTCAGCCACTAGACCTTTTGATCTAATGGTTGAGATCAATAGGTACCAAATTGTAAAATGTTTTTATTAGTTTGGATTGATTTGAAATTTGTATGGGAAATTGTGTCTTTTACATCCACCTAAAAATAGGAAACTGTAAATCAATTCCCTAAAATTACGAATTCTCTTTCTTCTTCTTCTTCTTCTTCCATAATTCGAATTCTCTTCCTCCTTCTTCCCGAATTCGAATCATCATCATCATCAATCTATGAATTTCAAGTCAGGTAAGATTCTAAACCAGATAAGGTGGTTTTCGGATGGAACAACGCCCCCTTCTCGTTTTTCCGATGACTGTGGCGGCGACAGTGTCGTTCCGGCGGTGGTTTGGGTGTCCGAAGGGGCAGGGGTTCCGGCAAGGTGGTTTCCGGTGGTTTGGTTCGAGCGATAAAAAGACATCCAGCAAGGTGGTGTCGGGTGGTTGGCCACCTCTACACGACGGCTGCGGCGGAGCGGCGGCGGTGGTGCCGGCAGTGGAGAAGAAGACGATACAGAGATGTAACGATTATTTGAATGGTGTTATATATGTGTTGAATGGTGTTATATACTTTATTGAATGGTGTTATATATATGTTGAATGGTGTTATATACTTTATTGAATGGTGTTATATACTTTATTGAATGGTGTTATATATGTGATGAATAGTGTTATATACTTTATTGAATGGTGTTATATATGTGCTGAATGGTGTTATATACTTATTGAATGGTGTTATATACTTATTGAATGGTGTTATACACTTATTGAATGGTGTTATATAATTATTGAATGGTGTTACATATGTGCTCAATGGTGGTTTTGTCGTGTTATTCGTAGTGTTTTTACAGAGATATTTAAAATGGTGTTATATACTTATTGAATGGTGTTATATATGTGTTGAATGGTGGTTGAAGTGTTATTTGTAGTGTTTTTTTAGAGATCTTTTAAAAAAATCTTGTTCCTATAATTAAGGTGACGGTAATGGAAAGTTTTGAATTAATGATAAAATTACTTATTTACCCTTTTGAATTAATTTAGATTGATGACACATGTCATCTCTACAATATTTCTCACTTTTCTCACACTTTTAACCTTTTTTACAATAACCTTACCCGTATTTTGCATATGAACTGGTTAAATTCTTACTACTAGATTTAATTCAATACATGCATACCACATGCTCGAGGAAATGCGCGTGAAAGAATTTGAGGTGGCTTTAGTGCATAAAACTGTATCAAACCTTATAATTTAATATACACTACATTAGTGATATTTTAGTTTTTTTCCTTGGATGTTAAAGTAAATCCAGGTGTTAAGCTGAGTGACGCTTCAAATAAGTTTGAAAAGAAATTTGCAACTTGAGCATTTGTTGTGAAGGTATACTTCTTCTGATTTTTTTGGCGAATGTACTTGTTCCTTACTAAAACAATCACATCATATTTCTACTTTTACTATAGGAAATGCGTTTAGGATACAATGGAGGTACATTTAGACTCACCTATTTAATATTGTTGTCGATTCAGGTGGAACGAAATTCCTCACAACTGTTGATACACTGACTCAAAGGGAGCCCAAATCAATGCTTGCTGCCATGTTCAGTGGTTACCACACTGTTTGCAAGGATGACAAGGTATGTAATGTAGACACAACATGTTTGTTTCGGAGATCATGTGCATTTCATATGTCTAATATTTTTATTGATCTTGTTATTTTCATATCTTGGTTTTGTCTGATGTGAGTAATACTCGGGTCATGTTGGATTTCTTAGAGCATCAAACTATATTGAAAATGAGCATGCAAATTTTTTTGTGCTCAAAAGGAACATGTATTATTGCAGGGATATGTGTTTATTGACAGGGATGGGAAGCACTTTCGGCATATATTGAATTGGTTGAGATATGGTGTAGCTCTTGTTTCCAACCTATCTGATTTAGAGCGTGTAGAGCTTTTGCGGGAAGCAGAATACTATCAGCTTCTTGCAACTCATTTTTTACCATTCTAAGTATCCTCAAGGATTTATTGTATAGTACTTTGTAAATTAGTCACCCTTTATTTCAGGGACTGGTGGACATGATAAACGAGTTTTTGAATAAGAAGAGGGACGAGCAAACGGATACTGACTTAACGCTCACTGATATTATTAAATGTGTACAATATGCCGATAGCGGACATGTCAGATTAATAAGAGTAAATCTCTCTGGGCTTGATCTTTCAAAATTGGTATGATCAAATACATCTTGTTTTGGAAGATACTTGATGTATGTTGTATCATGAGTAGAATTTTTGGACATGAAGTTACAAAGGATTGGCATATATTATAGATTTATATAAGCTCTAATGAACAAATGATTTCGGGCAGGCTTCCATCTAATATTCATATATTTAGAGTTGAAATACTTATTAGCAAGCTAAAACACAATAGAGAAATCAATCAAAAAGGATCAGCGTAATTTCTTGTTTTAGAAAGTATGCAAGTAAAACACATTTAGCATTTTTTTGTTCATGTTTTTGTTTGAATGTTTGACTCTTATTGTATAAAAAGTTATTTGGCTATCCTGAACCTGACATATATAAAATCAAAACATGCTGATATTTGTGAGTGTTTAAATAAACCTGTTTTTCCCATTATAACTTATGCAGAAATTGTCCAGTGTGGACTTCAGCTTTGCATGCTTGAAAAATGTTATCTTCTCACGTGCTAATCTTTGTCGTTCTAAATTTCAGGTACAATATGTGGCTTGTTTTTTTTAATTCCAACGTAACTAATTTTATATATACCTAATTTGATCCTACAATTATGTTTTCTATTATTATTATTATTCCAGGAGGTAGATGCCGAAAATACCATTTTTCACGATGCAACAATGAGCGAGTAAGATTTTAATAGCCTGATGAGTTATAAGCTTGAACCATTGGGTGTTAAACGGGTCACTTTCATGAACCTGGTAAGTTTTTATAAATGGGCACTAGGATTTTAATCTTATGCTAAAAAAATTGTACGGCTCTTTGTGTTGGGTCAAACGGGTTTAACCTTATAGAACAAGCCAATCGATTTGTTTTTGAATGCTCAAGCATATAAATTATATTAAACAAGTAAAACAATCATCTTTTCTAAAGTTTTTATTACATGGGTCGAACGGGTCAGCTTTATAGAATAGGTCAACCGATTCGCTTTACTAAATGAGTCAAGCTGGCCAATTTTATTAAACCGGTTGAATGATTAGTTTCTCTTCAACGTCGAATGAGTTAGTTGAAGTTCTATTAAACAGGAAAGTTTTCCTACACAGGCTAACTGGATCAATTTCAATAACCTGGTTCTAAAGTGTATTTCCGTGGTTCTTTTCACGATCGTGGCAGCGACTTACCTACTAACAATAATCCTCTACCTTGAAGCAGTTTGTCGCAAATATTACCATCCGATTCGAGTGAACTTCTTTTTCGCTCCGTGGATCGCATTACTTATTTTGGCGATTGGAGTTCCATCAAAGGTGACCATAGAACTACCGCATTTCCTATGGTATGTTCTTATGACACCCATATTCATCCTAGAGCTCAAGATTTATGGGTAGTGGATGTCTAGTGGGCTGAAGCGGTTATCAAGGTGGCGAGCCCGTCTAACCATTTATCGGTTGTTGGAAACTTCGTCGGGGATTTTTTAGGTGCCTCGATGGGGTTGAAGGAAGGTCCGATCTTCTTCTTTGCGGTCGGAATGGCTCACTATACCGTGCTGTTCGTTACACTCTATCAACGACTTCCTGCCAATGAGACTTTACCATCAGCGATAGGAAGCCGAAAACGGTTCAGAAATGGTTCCACAGGAGGGCTGGCAGCTCGGAGAAAGACGTTGAACATTACCTTAAATATGTGACTTCAAACAAGAAAGATGTTGTGGCTTCAGTGACAGACAAAGATGTTAAAAGTCAAACTCCATTGCCTTGAATTGAAATATTATGGATTTATTGTAGTGCCTTTTAATGCGAGTCGTTGTAAGTCGTATGTTATAGATTAATTAACTAACGGAAATCGAGTACAATACAGTAACTTATCGATCCCGCCGCAACGCGCGGGTTCCCCACTAGTAATATCTATATCAACTTCTTTTGAGAAAAATGCAAGATGGTCACTTAAGTAAAAGAGTGTGCATAATTGCATACTAGTCGAATCATTCGCGTGTTGCGGCGGGTATTTGGTTGAAATCAGTTCGATTTATTACGGTACCGGTTCGGTATCGACATTCGGTATAACAACCAAAAGATAAAACAAAAAAAATCATTATATGACCAAAATGATATCAGCACATGTTTTGCGTCTTGTGAAAACAGCAAAAACGAATAATACTACCGGTTCCAATGTTATTCGGCCAGTTTTTGACAACAGTAGAGATGTCAAGAAAACCATAAGGACCAATATAGGTGGCAATGTTGTTCAGACAATATCGCTTTGATTCGTTAAGGTAAAAAATAATAATTGTATTTCAACCGCTTGCTTTTGAAAAAATATTTTATCAAAATATAGATAAAAAAATAAGGACGTCGTAATAAACTTTGTAACAATTAAATACATAACATCAGTGCCGTCTATCAGGTGGTGCAGGAGGTGCCTGCGATCAGGGCCCAAATCAATATAAAAAGAAATCCTGGATGTTTGTATAAATAAGGGCCTGCTAAAAGACCCAAAGTTTTTTAACTAAGGGCCTGTTTAAAAGTAAAAAAGGCCCAATTAACAAGCCCAAAGTGACTAATCTAAACAAAAATAAGGGTCTGCTAGATCAGGGAAAGGAAACAAAACGTCGCACTGTTGCAGACAATATAGTATATCGCATAGGGAATTGGGACGAGGGAAACTGGAAATGAAACGTCGATCATATGTTTTTGTTGTTTTGATTTCATATGTTTTTGATGTCATACTTTTTTTATTTCATAATATATTAATATGTGTGATTCTGATTTCATATACTATAAAACTTCATGTGATTGAATGAATGTTTTTGGTTAATATTTAGAAATTATGCGTACCGTTCCTAAATACAAACACCTATCATGCCATTAAAAACGTTAGAAGAGGATGCTAGAGGAAGAAAAAAGAAAGGCGGACGAAGTAAAACAAACCGAATACACATGTTTTTTTTTTCAAAAGAAACTCAAAATTCTAGTTCTAACTTGAGTGACGATAATGTGGGTGAAGAAGATTTGAACGTAGATGAAGAACCACACTGTTCGCTTAGCAAGTAGGTTCGATAATTTGATATTTTTGCTACACTATTTTTGTTAATTTGTTTTATCTATATTTCATAACAATTATCATAGTATTATGGATTTTTAGTATTTATATATTTGATTGAATAATTGATGAGTTTATATTATATGAAGATTTGCGAATAGGGCCCAATTTTTTTTCTCGAACATGGCCAATTTTTTTTTGTGATTTTCGAAGACGGCCCTACATGGCATCTTATAACCTATGGTTTATTGAGAAAGATGTAAGATAAATAATTTTTAAGGAATGCGTATATGTTTTAATATAAATAATTTTTAGAGGGTACGGCCTTCGCCCTCCAGTCGTGGAAACAGTTGCTTGCAAAAATACAAGGTAATGATGCATATATATGAGGCTCAACTTGGTCTGACACCGCTGAAATCCACGTATAGAAGATCCTCATGCATCATGTTTGCCCTTGCCCGATTTTCATCATTTTGCAGTTTTTCCACAAAGATGATAACCTGGGCAATGGATTTAGGTCGAAAGAAAGTTTGAACTTTGAAGGAAATTGTGTATACTTGACTAAGTTGTGATATTCGTAGTTGTGTGGTCTAAAGGGAAGATTTATCTACATCTTTAGCTATGTCGAATCATATAAGAAATGTGTATATAGGCACTTAACAAACTGTTAATCTATATGTCGATTGAAATAATTTGAGGCCTGAGTTGACCAATGATCAAAACCTGTTGACCTCTTGATCTAGTCAGTGGCGGATCTTGCCCGTTGAACGTCCCAGGGCCGAAAGCCACAGGCACTAAAAAAATAATTTGGCCGCGATTTTACGGGTCGTTCCGATAGGCAATTCGCCTCGGGTCAGCGGGTCGGGTCGGGTCAGTTTCTTGTTTAATAATTAAAATTGTCATTTTCAAATATAACAACGGTTTTTTATAACAAAAGACCTAAAATATTTATAAAGATGCAAAAGAAAACATGAGTACCTGAAATAAAAATTACAATTCAGCTTGACGACCTTTAAGCTCTTTAAACTCATCAATTACGGAGGACGAATCAAATGTGTCAGCAATTTCTCTTTTAATGTAAATCACCAAGTTATTTGCAAGAAATTCATCGGACATTTTATTACGTAGGCGATTCTTGAATATTATCATTGCTGAAAAACCTCTCTCTGTTGTTGCGGTAGAAACTGGAAGAGTCAAGATTAGACGAATCACTCTATCAATCAGATAACATGTTTCACGTTTCTGAGTTTCCACAAGAATTTTGCAAAGGCTAGCAACAATTGATGCACCACTTAGCCTGGGATTCTCTTTCATGTCAATATTAAAAATATCTAATTGACATCTTAAATCAATTCTTTCTTGCTCGGTAAAATCTTCCGGATAATACTTCTCAACAAGTAGACCAATCTGTTCAACATTAATCCCATTAGGGTGATCTTTTGGAACCAAAGAAGCACTCAGACTGAACAACTCTATCACGTGCTCATTGAATATACTATTCAATTCCTGTAGTTGCTTGTCCAATGTGGAAGTAAACAAATCCACCCGGTAAAAATGTTCAAAAGTAACATGTCCATCTTGTTTACGAGGTCGGTATCTAGTAGAAGGTTATGGAGCACTCATATCCGGCATTTCACTTGATGCTTGTCACAAAAAAAGCAACCTGTGCAATAATTTACTTAAAATATGTTAAATAATATAATTAGTTAAATATAATAATATAGAAGTTAAAAAATAAAATTAACCTCTGTAATGAAAGAATCTCATCCATTGTTTCTGAAACTATTTAAACTCTCCTTTGTTGCTGAAACCAACTCCATTGCATTAAGGATATCTTGGGACTTATTTTGTAGAGCTTTAGAAAGTACATTAGTTTTTCCCATAACTTCCTTTAACAAATGAAGAATAAACACAAATTCAAACGATTGCATTTGAGTATAAGCTGCATCAGCATCTGCACGGTGAGGACCAGTCGCATGTGCATCTATAATTATGCTCTTGAGAACAACACGAGCTGCATCATACATGTTTAGCAAACTGCAAATAGAATAAAAGCGAGAACCCCAACGTGTATCACCGGCTCTTCTTAGTGTCCCAACTTGATTCAATCCTTTTCCTGATTTAATTTCACCAAGCTCCAATAAGTTTTCAATCTCCTTTGCCTTTGCCCTTTGTAAGTCATCATGACGCTTACCAGAAGCACAAACCACATTAATTATTGAAACTAAGTGTGAAAAGAATTAGCTCACTGGAATAATTTCTCTTGAAGCTGCAACCAAGTTAAGTTGCAATTTGTGAGCAAAGCAATGCACATAATATGCATAACGACAATCATTAAGAAAAAGTGCTTGTAATCCGTTCCATTCTCCTCTCATTTTACTAGCACCATCATAACCTTGCCCGCGGATTTTACTAACATCAAATTGATGATGCAATAGGTTTCTCCACAAATGTGTTTTAAAGGTTAAAGACATGGTATTTCTAACATGAACCAAATCTAAGAACCTTTCCCGTATGATTCCTTCTGCATCAACAAATCTTAAAACTATAGCCATTTGCTCCTTTTTTGACTCGTCCCGCGACTCATCAACCATGACACAAAAGTATCCATCCCCCACTTCGCTACGAATATACCTTCGGATTTTATGTGCAAGTATACTAAGAATTTGTTTCTGAGTATCTCCAGATCATCTAGTCACCATCATACGAGGTTTTTAACGTCTTAAAATACATGGTTACTTTAAAAAAATGTTAATTACATGTTTAATATGCACTATTAGAAGTAATTGTCCATTATCATCGATAAATTCGTTTATTGTGTACTTGCAATCATCCTAACTAAAAACTTACACTGTTTTAGAAACAAAAAATCAACTCAAAATTTTATTGAAATCCATATCCAATATACTTCTAATGGACATCAAGAAGATGGGTTAAGTTATTCTACAAATACTCCTAATTGTAAGAAGTGTAAGAAGGATTTATAGAGTGACAAGTGTCCAATAACCTAAAATTTAAACTCACTACACCACCACCCAAAACCTAAACACCCACCCCCACCCCACCCCACCACCACCCAAAAACCTAAACCCCCACCCCCGAATACTTTTGCCAAGTGCTATAAAAACATGTTTCAACCAAGATACTGTTTTGATCCGTTACTAATCCAATCAACCTGCCATTTTTCCAACTTCACTCTTGAACATGGGAAAGTTAGGGGGTGGGGGTGGTCATCACTCATCACTCACAACATCCAATCAAGTTCCGCCATGTCATCAACCATTATTCCACCACTCACAAGCTTTTTTTAGTGGGGGTGGTCATCACTAGTGATGGAATTCCATCACTCACAAATTTTTTATAATTTTTTAATTATAAATTAACAATAAAACACTAAAATTATAAATTATAAATTTCATTTAAATAAAACATAAATTACATAGCAAAATAAAAAAAACTAAACATTGGAAAAAAAAAACTTAAATTAAACGGATGGCATCTCCCACCCCCACCTTTCACAAATCTCGCGTTTTTGTTGAATTACGACCGACTTAAACGGTTCGTCGAGATGGGCGTGCGACTCACAAAAGATTTTTAAATCATTTTGTCTTTCTACTGTTTTCAAGTGTCCCATATACGCATGCCCGCGTTCAAGTTTTGCGGACACAAGTTTTTCTCTTCTTTTTTTGAATTCGCTTATTTCCGCCAATTTCGCCTCTTCAATTCTGAAGATCGACTCCGCCACCGCTTCCTTTCCTTTGCTTGACAAATCACCACTTTTCTTGTGGCGCGGCCTTGTAGGTGTATCTTCTTGAATGTGGTCGTCAACGGGTTGATTGGGTTCGTCAACGGGTCGTCGTTTAAATTCATTTGGCGCAAGTTATCCGACGCGGAAGTCGTGTAGTTCCCCGACTCGGAGGTCTTTGATCTTTTCGGACCTCCACTTTTTTTGAGTCGTAGGCCCACCCATGTCGACCAAATCAACCGGTACCCACTTCGGGTGACGTATCGCAACCTCCCATGCCGCCACGTGTGGAAAACTCCTCTTTTTGTACAGTCGACAATACTCTTCGGTGATGGTTTGCATGATAGTCGCCTCGCTCCCTCCATTTTGTGGATTTCGGTTCTACAAAAAATAAAAAAAAATTATATAAAACATAAAAAACACAATTTTCTGTTTAAAAAAAAAACCCAGTTTTCTGGTTTAAAAAAATGACTGTTTTCTGCTAAAAAAACAGTTTTCTGGTTTTTAAAAAATAACTGTTTTGACTGTTTTCTGTTAAAAAAAACCAGTTTTCTGGTTTAAAAAAATAACTGTTTTCTGTTAAAAAAAAACAGTTTTCTGAATTTTTTTAAGAAACAGTTTATGTTTTTTATAAAAAAGAAACACTTTTTTGTTTTTATAAAAAAACATTTTTTTTAAATCCGTTTTCTGAAAAAAAAAATTATAAAAACAATTTTAACTTTAATAAAAAAACGTACCTTTTGAATGAAACAACCGTTGAATTTACTATATTTCCGGTTCAAATTCGTCCATTTCGACGTCATTTGATCCATGTTTCGTTCCGTTGAACCGGGAAGTTTGCTAAAATGACGAATGACCCGTCTCCAAAACATTTCCTTTCTTTGCTCGTTGGCATAATTCTTGTTTTCGGAGGTGTGCAAGTACGCCTTCACCAAGGCGACCTCCTCCTCGGTCGTCTAATTTCTCCGAACGGATGACGGGACAACTTCTTGAACGTCGTCGTCGTCGTCTTCTTCTTCTTCTTCTTCTACTTGAACGTCATCATCATCTTCATCGTCGTCGATATTTTGTTGTGGTTCACGATACGCACGTGCAAAATGACGGATGAGGGTGTCATCTTCTAGTAGGTCGACTTTGTGGGATTGGGTTTGAAAGTGTTGAAACGATTGGGGTTGAAATTGGTGAGGTTGAAATGGTGGAACGAACGATTGGTTTTGATACGGTTGTGATTGAAAGGGTGGATATTGTTGGATTTGAAAGGGTGGATATTGTTGGGTTTGAAAATGTGGGACTTGGTCGGGTTCGTCTTGCAACCTAATGCGCGTCGGCTCGCCAAGATTCGCTCGAACCTTGGGTCTTACAGGATTTTTCTTCGTACCCGAACCTCTCTTGCTTGAACCTTCCATCTTTGTTGGAAAATTATTTAGATTGAGTTGGAGAATTTTTTTGAATTGAATTGGAGAATATTTTGATTTTTTGGATTGAGTGGGAGGAATGTTTGGTGGATTTATATAAAAAAACCTTCAAAAAAAATAATGCCCAAACGGTCAAAATAATGCCCAAACGGTCAAATCCAACGGTAACTTTTGTCAAGTTCAACGCGTGATAATATCAACGCGTTTCAAAAATAACGCGTGAAAGTTGAAGGTGGCCGCGGTGTGCTATTGTTTTCCACGCATGAAACTTGGCCATAACGTGCTCACCCCGCCTGCCCTTATGACTAGACTGTGAAATCGAGTAGACAAGTACTATCAAACGAGCCTCCCATTTTGAAAAAAAAAAAACCTTTGTAGTGGACCGACATACATTGTATGAGGAACAGAAAACCCAAGTCTCAACTTACTGATTTTAAACTCTGTGTTGATATTGGATGCACTCTACGTTTGGCCGCATCATCTTCCAATTGGGATTTCGGGTCAGTGACGGATCTAGACCAAAATTTTAGAGGTAACGTTCAATTTTTTTTACCATGCTTCATACAATGTAACGAAACAAAAATAGAAACACGATAATAAAATGAAATGTTTCTGACCACTAGAATAGTTTGTCCATTTAAAATTGGACCAATTTTTTTAACCATAGGGAATTAATAAAACGTCCCCGACCACTAAAATAGACCAATTTTTTATCATACTTTATCAAACTATTTTACATTAAACATCTCCGAGCATTAGAATAGTTTGTCTGTTTAAAGTTATGATCTCGTGGGTGAAAAACCTATATATCAAGATACACTTTTCTTAACTGGTTATTTGTTTGTTAACTGTTAAAAAAGATCAAAGCTCATTCTAAAATATACACGTTAAAGAAAGAGTTTATAGAGTAAAATGCTAAAATGGATCCTGACTTTAGGTCACTTTTATCACTTCAGTCTAAAAAACGAAAGTTTTTGTATATGGGTCTCTAAGGTTTCATTTTCGCTGTCATTTTTTTTCAATTGGCAAATTACGCTAAAATTTTCTGGTAGCTTTTACCCCTTTTACCGTTTCCTCCTTTAATTAAATATATTTTAGCATAAAATGCTGATTATACCCTTCATTTTAATTAGGAAAACGACAAAAATGGGAGAAGTTAACTAGAAAATTGTAACTCGGTTTGCTAATAGGATGGAAATTGCAACAAAAATGAAATTTTAGAGATCCAAATACAAAAGATTTCATTTTTAGACTGAAGTGACAAAAGTTGTCTAAACTCAGTAACTATTTCGACATTTTACATTTAAAGAAACGATAAATAAATTTGTGAAATACATAAAATAATCTTTACTTTTGAATGATGTGTTTGCTCGGCAACAAAGCAGTGTTGTCAAAAAGTTCCTACTCTATGTTAGAAAATACAGTAAGACAAAAATAATAAATTGTTATGAATGTATCCATTATGTGGTGACTATCCACATCTATAACTCCTATCCCTTTAGTGCATCCATTATGTAGTGACTATCCACCTTTATAACTCCTATTTATTTAGTTACTATTGTACTAATGTAAGGACCTATATATAATGGCATTTGTATATGATGTTGAGATCAATGAATAAGAAAACATTCTCTCATTCTTCTCTATACATTACTAATAGGTTCTAGTAGTTACATAATACGTTATCAGCACGAGTTGCTATTTTTCTATGTTTTTAAGTTCTATGTTCATCACATCTCTCACCATTATCTAGAAGAATAATGGGGTTAGGAAAGTGTTGTAAGAGAAGAAATATAAGGAACAATTGAGGGTCTCTATCATAGAAGTACAGTGCCAAACGATATCATGCTATTCATCTTGATTGAAGGTAAGGATTTCAATATCCATTTCTTATATACCACATACATATACACACACATAATCTTGATAAGAAACAACAGATATTGGATGATTCTTTAACCGAGCAACACAAAAAGGGAGATTTTCATCCTGTTTTAGTAACTGATAAATTTTCAATATAGTTGATTATCGGTTACGTTTCTTATCATATTGGGTGCCATTTCAAACTTGAGAGTTGAGACCTGGACAATTTTCAAGTTTAAGGGACTTGATAAGTAAGAAGTTTAAATTCGGAGGATTAAATAAATTTTAATTGAGAATAAAACTTGAAGTATTTTAAATTGAATTTGTTTTATATTAAAGAAAAAAAAAACATTCACAATACACTGTATTACCTAGAATATTTGAGGATGCTTATTCTTCACCATTTAATATTTTATCATTTTTCTTAGTTAGTCATTATTCAATTATTTGTACATGATTTATATTGAAATTAAAATAAATGAATTTACATGACATAGGCTACAACTAATATGCATTTGGCGAATTTGACTTTCATAAAAGTTTTTAACAGGAAACACTTATGACTACTAAAGCCTAACGTATTAGTCACCGAAAATCAAGGATTTCTTTTATTGTTTCTAAGAATAGAAGTTGTCATTTTTATATATGTTTTGATGTTTCTTCGATTGAATATGTATACACCATAGAATTTTAAATTAATTGATTTTAGGTTTTGAAAATATATAATTAAACTATTAATCGTTATAAATAAAATTGATCTTGGTATGCTTTGATTACACAATGATGTGTCTTATTGAATCGGTGTTTATATTTTAGCTTTATATATGAACTATATTAGATTCATATATATGAAATTTATGTGTGGTAAAAGATATATTTGCAAAGTAATTATTTGTTTTATGAATTTTATTATTAAGGAAGAAAAACTTATTTGCAAATAATTAAACGGATATGTTATTAAACATCATGGTTACTTATGGAGATAGTTTGTATTTGTTAAAGTAAAGCGAAAACATTGAAAATATTAGATGTGAGACATAGTTGATTAGTAGTATTATAATAAGTTGCTACATAAAATAAATATATTGCTTGTAATTGATGAAAGTGGCATTTTATATCATATAGTTTTGGTATAACTTGTTTTTATTTGACTACATACTATAATGGCTTATGTTATATAATTTGATTTTATGGTATGTCTTGTTATTCTATGGTGTCATTTATTTATATAGACAATACTGCAATAAACAACTAAACTAAATTAATTTTAAAGTTATAAGTATTTGGTTGAATTTAAAAATAAAAATTAAAAGATCTTACTTAGAGTTAAAGTCCATTGCTATGGGATTTGATTTCATTTTTGTCAACAATGATTTGTGTAATAAGAAAAATAGGTAACATTCAAAGTATGAATTCCATATGCACATGATAAGTATTAAAGATGCATGATTTTACAATATCTTCATATTTTTGTCCTTTATAGAACGATAACGTTTTCAAAGTCATGTAGTTTATATTGATAAACCGATGAAAAGTTAGATTAAACCATTGTGTGTTATATATGCTTTATAAATGCTATTGAATATTTATATAGATATTTACAAACATATATTTTCTTGTATCGGGATGAATAAATCCTATTTTATGAAGACTTATCATTTGGTTATATGGTGACATGTTATAATATTATGTATACCTTGATTATGTTATTATTTATTAGGTAATATTAAACAAAGAGTAAATTGTCATTTTAGTCCCCGAGTTTTGTCCAAATTTGCCACTTTGATCCAAATAGTTTTTTTTGTGCCTCTGGGTCCCTGACTTTTACATTTTGTTGCCATTTTGATCATTTTGTCTAACTCCATCCAAAAACCCAGTTTGTAACAGGGGTATTTTGGGGATTTCATTAAAAAATGTTTTCAGTTGCCATTTTGATCAAATTCCAAAAAATCAAAAAAATTCCAAAAAAATCTAAAAATAAAAAAAATTCTAAAAAATTCAAAAAAAATCTAAAACTCAAAAAAATTCTAAAAAATCATAAAAATTCTAAAAAATCCAAAAATCATTAAATGTTTCGGCACGAACCGTTTCGACCCGTACCGTTTCGAACCGTACCGTTTCGACGCGAACCGTTTCGAACCGAACCGTTTCGACGCGAACCGTATCGAACCGAACCGTTTCGACGCGAACCGTTTCGACGCGAACCGTTTCGAGCCGAACCGTTTCGACGCGAACCGTTTCGAGCCGAACCGTTTCGACGCGAACCGTTTCGACGCGAAGCGTTTCGACCCGTACCGTATCAAACCCGTACCGTTTCGATCCGTACCGTATCGAACCGAACCGTTTCGACCCGTACCGTATCGAACCGAACCGTTTCGACGCGACCGGGTCGAAACGGTTCGCGTCGAAACGGTACGGGTCGAAACGGTTCGGTTCGAAACGGTACGGGTCGAAACGGTACGGTTCGATACGGTACGGTTCGGAATTTTTTAGAATTTTTTTGATTTTTAAATTTTTTTGATTTTTTTTGGAATTTTTTTGATTTTTTGGAATTGGATCAAAATGGCAACTGAAAACATTAGTGATTAAGTACAATCTTGGTTTTTGGATGGAGTTAGACAAAATGATCAAAATGGCAACAAAATGTAAAAGTCAGGGACCCAGAGGCACAAAAAAAACTATTTGGATCAAAGTGGCAAATTTGGACAAAACTCAGGGACTAAAATGACAATTTACTCTTAAACAAACAATTAAACCAATGTGGTGGTTTATTATCGATCTCATATAAAGAGTATAAATATACTTAATATGACACCCGAAGTGTCGTACTCTCTAATTCTCATTATAATAAAATTTTAGACCAATAATACATAACTCGGTCATGTAATATCTTCTAAATTCACATTATGTGGTGAGAAGATTAATTAGAAGAAAAAGTTGGATAAAATAATTTTCCATTTGTCACATCTAAGATATACTCTTGAAGAAGTAATATCATCAAGAATTTATGAAAAAGTTTAAAATGATATTATATCCACCTGACCTATGAGGCTATTTTTGGCTCTACTCCATCCCTTGAAGTAAATGTGACTATGTATTGATCATTGTGATCATGGAAATATTTGAGAAATTGTTATGATGGTCATATTAATAATGAGATCGATTATCAACAAATGTAATAACAGACCACCAGAATGAGTGAAAAATGGAGTGATTATATGAGAATAAAGTGTTGAAAGTTTGAGATGATAATACGATGTTCTCTCATATCGTATATGTTTCTTATACAAACAATGTGCACATAATATGTAGTGAAACTAATACTTTATGGTTATAAACCATAAGTTTATGGATCTCGATATGTAATTGGCATGACCGGTTAGACCACACCGAGTCATTGGTGATGTGAAATGTATTGAACAACATTTTTTCTTGGTAACTATGCATGTAATGTTTGCTCTCAAAGGAAGTTAATGATATACCAACTAAAGTATGGTTTAAATCCCTAAATATTCTGGAAGTGATTGAAGAATATGCATATCCCAACATGATACCATTTAGTATTTTAAATCGATGCATCGTCTAAATGGTTATCAAATCCACAACCTGAAGTTTGTATGATTGTGGCTTAGCTAATGTGATAGCAAGCATATTAATCCAGATTTGTATATTTATTTTGGTAATAACGGTGAATTCATTTCCAAAGTTATTAATGATTATTGGAATAAATGTTGAACTTCATACGGCTTATGTTTATACAAGAATTTCTTTGTTGAGACGACCAGTAAACGTTCACAATTGATTGCAAAGCCAATGATCATAAGAGCAAGAGTTCATATTTGTATTTGGGTACATGTGATTTTACATGTATACCATTAATTCATATCAAGCCAATATGTCATCATACTTCCCCCGTTATAGTTAGTTTTTGGTCAAGAACCAAATACATCCCTTCTAAGATTTTGGTTGTGTTGTATATATAATATTGATCCACCACTAGCACAATGATGGGACCTCTAAAAGGGTTGAGAATATATGTTGGGTAAAAAACTAATTGTCTATGATTAAATACTTAAAGCCATTGGTGAGAGGTTTGCTTACGACTCATTGGTTTTCACTTTACTGAGTGAATGTTCCCAACATTAGGGGGAGATAACTAGCAGTTGGAAAGTGAAAATTAGAATGAATTATCATGTCATCTTGATCCTCATACTATAAACGATGAACTAGAAGTTCAAAGGATAATTCATTTATCAATATTAAAGAACAAATTACCAGACAAGTTCACTGACCTAAATAGAGTGACTAAGTAAGTCACATAATCAACTGCTTATGCTCCAGTTATCTTTGTGTCCCAAGAGGACAACCACATATTTTTGTAATGAGTCTATTGCACACCTATAGCGTGGTAGACTAGTTGATTCCAACAATAAAATTCCTCAAAAATTGGAGCAAGTAATTAAGATGTCAAGTCGAGGTTATAGTAATAAGATCCCCTGAAGGGACAATAAACATGATGGTTCAAGAAGAACCTCATGTACCCGAAAATAAAGAGATCTCGCTAAGTTGTATCATGTCTAAGATATATATGGAATCGAAATAAAAATCGACGTTGTTATACTTTTGTATATACTGTAGCGCTTAAAATGATTAAATGATGAGGATCAAGATTTAAGATCTGCCTATGAATGAATATTAAGAAATGATTGGCCAAAATAGAAAGACGCAAATAAGGCAGAGTTTAGTTCTCTAATGAAATGGAAAGTTTCTGGACCAACAATCCATACAACTGAAGTTGTAAAATATGCTGGATACAAAAGTGTCTTTTACGCAAATCATGTGAAAATCAAATTAAGTGATATAAGTCAAAATTGGTGGCACAAGAATTTTCACAAATACCTATGATTGATTATGAGAAAACGTATTCTTCAGTGGTGGATGCATTGACTTTCCAATATCTTATTAGTCTGGTAATATATAAAAGAGAATTGACACGCGTCTTATGAAAGTTATGTATCACTTGATTTTAAGTCATATAAAATAAGTTATCGAGAATATTATGATTATTATATAAATTCAGATCTGAATACATATACATGTTGTATATGTTATTGAATTGAATATAATTGGAACTCCCCATGAGTATCCTAAAGCATTTGAGTGCTTAAGAGGTTAATTGAAACACCTTATGGATGTAATTATAGTGCACCAATACTCCAATAAACATACATAGAAAATGTGTACCTGGTTATTATGGAATCTCAATGTACACTGTGTACAAACATGGTACAATATGAATTTTGGAAATAAAAGCAAGTGTTCTTGATATTTTTGCATATGATATAGATATCTATGTGTTAAAAGGACAAGTTTATATAGCAAAACTTTTGAGAGTAAAAGCACATGCATATTTGGATAAGATGGAAAGAATTCCCTCATGGATTGATAATGCTAGAAGCATTAATGATGTCAAAACCTCAAGAACGTACTATATCAAGTTCATAGAATATGTATGGACTAAAATAGTTGGATCGAGTGTTATACAACTCAAGATATTTGCATAAAGAGGGATATAAGTTTGATTAAATTAGCCATGTTTTATCGACGTTCTACTTTTAAAAGTTCATTATAATCGCAGTTTACAGTGATGATGTCTAGGCATCATCGAGAGAAATTGTCGAGCTTTTAGAAGGAGAATTTTTGAATGACCTTGGCACGGTCTAATTATTACTCGAACTGCAGTTCGCGTTTATATGTAATTATATTTTACCAATCCCCCAAGTACATCTAGAAGATGATGTTTGGATATTTAGTATGGACATAGTTGAACCTTAAAGTATGTTAAAGGTTGTTAAGTCATTTGTTATAAGAAATGCCTATTATCATCTCCTATTAAAGTAGAGATTCTCATTCTAGAAGTACCATCGGTAAATGCATAAGTGCACTAATATGTTTTGCTAGCTATGTATGGTTATAATATCTTTCACTTGAGCTTATTGTCATGATATAACATGTGTCAAACGAAGAGACATTGGAATGAGTTCAAAGAAACATTTCAGGTATAAACGATATTTGATTATATTTTACTAACCCATCAAAACAAGTTTGGTTAGTCTTGTAGATGCAGGAATGTAACGAAGCACAGTCATGGACATATGATAATGTTTGGAAAGAGGCACCTAAAGTCTCGTTAGAAGATTATACAACATTGCTCAACATAAAGGATTGCACATTAAGGGATCAAGCAACAAATCATTCGCTACAAAGGCTTTATTCGACTTTCAAGGAAGATGGACATACGTCACTTAAAGGATACATGTTAAAATGAGGGGGAGACTTATTCAAGTTGCACTCTTTTTCCCTTGACTAAGTTTTGTCCCATTGGGTTTTCTTAGTAAAGGTTTTTAATGAGGCAACATATCTGATCCAAAAGTATCAGGGGGAGAAAATGTGCGCTGCACTCTTTTTCCCTTAGCTGAGGTTTTGTCCCACTGGGTTTTCCTAGCAAGGTTTTTAACGAGGTAGCATCACCAAGCGTGTTAAAGAATAGTATATCATGTGGATAGTCAAGGGGGAGTGTTATGAATGTATCCATTATGTGGTGACTATCCACATCTATAACGCATATCCCTTTAGTGCATCCATTATGTAATGACTATCCACCTCTATAACTCATATCTCTTTAGTTACTATTGTACTAATATAAGGGCCTATATATAATGGCATTTGTATATGATGTTGAGATCAATGAATAAGAAAACATTCTCACATTCTCCCATTCTTCTCTATACATTACTAATAGGTTCTAGTTATTACATAATATAAATAAATTAAATTTTAAACTAAGTTTTTGACTTTATAGTCATCTTATTCAAGAAAAGAATCTGCGTTAAAGCTTGTCGGCCGGAAAAAGAAATAAGCCAACATGATGTCATCTATTTTTAGTGATCTCTCTTTCACTTTAACTATTCCATATGAGAAGGGGTAGCACAATATTTTTTAAAGGTAGCGGAACACAAAAAACGTCGAAAAAAGAAAAAAATTACACTTCCGGAGAAAAGTTGAGGGGTAGCGTGGGCTACCCTTCCTTCTATGGTAAGTCCGCCCCCTGTTGCGGGTTGATATCGTTAGGCTCGGGGAAGAAAGAGAGAAGTGGACTGGGGCGAAGGTTAGAAGGGGACCCGGGGGGGGGGAGAGCCGGCTCAAACTTTTTGGAGGCCCAAAGCGAAGTAAAACTTCGGGCCCTTTACGAAAAATTAACATTTTTAAGCGACTAAATTCATACTTTTGGTTTTGATTTGACATAGAAATATAGAAAGAAATTAACAAAACCAAGGGCGTAGGGTAGTGGGGGCGGCCGACCCCCCGAACTTTTCGCTCAGTAGTGGAGAGTATGTAGTTTTCATATAGAAATTTTTGGGTATATATGTTTTCGACCCCCGGTTTTATAGAAATTTTTGGGTATGTACGTTTTCGACCCTCGGTCGGAAATGTTAAAGCTTTGCCACTGTGGGTTGAAATCACCGCTTCTAATGTTAGAGCTCTCGTTGAGGCCACATGTTTGACTCAAGAATTTTTTTTAGCTAAATGCAAGAGGTTACAAAGTTTAGGAGTCCGTGTACATGAGGTCGGTATTGGTATGCTTTTAGCTAAAACCGGCTAGCAAGAAATTAGAAATTTTAGTAAAAAACAATTACATGAACATGAGTGAATTTTGTAACCATTCGACCCAACTGACGTTATGTTGATTAGTTCTGTTTTAGGCATAATGGAAAACATGAATAACATACCTGATTGCAGTAGTACAGGCCAGCAGAGAATCCAGATGGAGACGTAGCAATAAGGTTTGACATGATTGTCAGCTTGATCTGGTTCCTCCTTAGGGTGCAATCTAATGATGGTGATGAAGAAACCGAATAGGGTGTTCGGTTGGGAGAGAGAGGTCGATTGATGTTATGAACTAATAAGGTTGTGTCAATTGTCTGACCTTGAAACCTCTACATTAGTCTCCTTATATATGCACCCAAGAGGAAACCCTAATTAGTTAATAAGGGTAATATGGCCCATCAACAATTACCAACTAATTATTTAATAGGTTGTTATATATTTTGATCTATATATTGTAAATTATTATAATGGCTACTAGATTAAATATAATATAATATAATATATATTTAATCTTACATTCTCCCACTTAGCCGAGTAATCATTTACTATGACTATTAGATAAGCCTGATCAGGAGTTAACACTCATTTTAGCCTTAAACAAGTACTATAGCAGAGAAATACAGCCGTTGAATCATTATGCGACTCAAGACCCCCATTAGTCATACTATAGCCTTAATTTAAAACATAATCGTTATGATTAAAATACGCATAAGCCCTTTGTTTGATTTGTAACTTCATTTGTCTGTATGCCATTATGCCGGCTTGACATATTCTTAGAGACATACAAAATCAAACTGATGAGGAAAATTAACTAATACTTAGTCATTCATAGTACGATATGCAGTTGCGCACGACCATCAATTAATACCCGTCTATGAGCTCTCTTAATAAGACTTATGGGTAATAGCCCTTCAGTTATAGGATCCTTAAGCATATCATGAATGTTTTCGATACAAAACTTAGTTTCCTCAATTCGTTCATAAACGAATAATTAATTACGTATCGAAACTTAATGCAGCAACTCTTGAACTGTTGTTGTTCAAGGAGTCATGGTAGCTGACTTTATCACACTAAGTCTTCAAAATAATAATTATATGGACTTAATAAACTTATGAGTCCACTGATAAATTTCCAACAAATGTAGTGACTATGTTATGTCGTTATAACTTAGGTTGTTGATATCAGTCTATTATGACTCCTCCATGAGATAGGTTTTGTCTGCTGACATAAAGATATACCCGAAATAACATTTTGTCATCTTTGAACATTACAAAATTAAAGTAATAAACCAGTTTGAGTTCTCACTTCTTCTTTAAATTGTAGCCTCTCGTTTCTTTTAAAGATATTGATACTCCATTAGATGCTTCACATTAATCTAGGCATATCTAGTGCGTTGCAATGTGAGTAATATCTAAACGAGTATAGACTTAAACTTTCATAAGGCTTCTAATTAATGAAGCGTAAATAAATAATCTCATTTATCCTATTATCATCTAAAGGAAGAGTAGTATTGTTTGTTACATATGTAAGGACCCATTTAATGTTAAACTTATGGAACGGAACTAATGTCCCATTGGGTCTATCTCGGCATGTTATGATATCTTTCACGTAAGAGATATCTCTGAGATCTATTATATCAAAGTTTGTGTTAACAATGCTTTGACTTATGTAACATATACTTGTCAAAAGAATATCAACTATATAGACAAGTTTATCTTAGTTGCTCCCACTCATTTTGAGGTAGGTACATTAATCCACTTGATTCTTGATGAAAATAATTACTTTAAGTTTTCATCGCATTATGATGTTTGCACTAACCCATACATGGATTTTATTGGCTTATAGACAAACTGTTCTTTAACTTTAAGTTTAGAACATTCAGGTTGTCTTATGAACATGTAAATATGTCAGCCAGTTATTAGGGAAAATTGTTTTTAATGTTCATCTAATGCGGCTTTAAACTATTATAAGCTACTAGAACAGTGATGATCCTCAAAGAAATCTTCTGTAAGATAGGTAAGAATGATTCTTTGACAATTTATCTCTTCCTGAATATGACCTTTGACAATCAACCATGATTCTTTGTGTCTTAACGTTTATATCAGGATTTGGTTTAGTTATGAACACTCTTAGGTAATTAAATCAAATCCTAAACGTTATACGAACACATAAAATCAGTTTTACTAGAAAACTGTTTTATTCCATTTAGTAGATTGATTAACACTAATGGCTTAATTTGAAGAGATAGGATCAGTAAACTTTTCCAAAAGCCATTTCAACTTCAGTTAGGGAGGTTATGTAATCATCAAAGTTAGTAGGTTTTTAAACCTAGATGATCTCCTGAGTTGATTATTGGGTTTATTAGAAGTTTCAGTTTATGGATTAGCTCTTGGTAAGGTTGCTATCATTTTCAGGATTCTAAGTTTGTAATATTTGGTGTAGTATGGTGTACAAGAGGTGTAATCGGAGTTAAATTCGGAGTGAAATTTAATGACATTCTTCCCCCCACCTCTTGTATTCCTTGTAAATTATGATAAGGACTTTGACTGCTCCCACTGACCTTAGAAATCTTTAGGAACTCAGCATGCTTAGGGTCAATATTTAATGACCAACAAATTCTAATAGAGAAACAAGTTAATGACGTTAGTTGTTGTGATTTCTCTTGTTGAGGATTATGTTAGTTTAGGTAAGAAATCTAAGTGTGCTCACAATTACGCAACAATGAAACTTTTGTAAGTGTAGCATTATATTTTAAGGAGACAAGTTTTGATAGAACAGTGTCGAGATGGAGCGGTGTCTTGTACAAGAGGTGCAAATTGAGGTAATGTGATTTTTTCACTCCCCCACCTCTTGCAACTATTGCAAGTTATTATTAAGACACTTAATGCTCCCAATGATCTTTAATATCTCTAGAAATGCTACAAGAGAAGTTTCAATGAGGTACGTGACGTGGGAACCTATCATATATGCGTTTGACTTTATTTGATTCCCTTAATGTCCAGATGTCATAAGAAAACTCAGGGACATATTTAATAGAAATCTTATCAAGTATATATATATATATATATATATATATGAATAGATTTCTTCTAAGACCGTCGGCCATATGCGACAAAATTTAGATACAAGTTGATAGTTTTTAAATAATAAATGAATTATGTCTGAATATTCCATTTGGAATAAGTTCCACGAATGTCAATGAATGACTTATGATGGACCCATACTTATTCCTTAAGCAAAGTCATATTTTAGGGCTTTAACGTCATGATTTAAAATCAATTAGAATGAGAATAGTTGAATAATCATCCTCATTAACCATGTCATGATTTCTCATGAATTTCGGTTGTAATGGATGAAATTTATAGGTCTCATTTTTCTTTTGTCAAATTCTCATTTGCAGGATAACAAAAGTTGTGAAAATGTAAGGTATCATCTAGTTTCATCTTAGTAATGTTTCTATCCAGATACTTAGAACAAATAAAATGAGAGTTTAAGGTAAGTGTGACTTTATGTTGACTATACAAACCTCACATCTTTCATAACATTGCTTAATTATGATACTATATTCTGACTAATCTTCATAATATATATATAAGGTATCGAAAAATGTTCTTAGAAGACTGCTTATTATGGTTCTTATAGCCTTAACATTTAATTTTGTCACTAACTCTCATGTTAGTTATTTGTTGACTTCTGGTAAGGAAACGTTTAGAACTAGAGTCAACTAATCATGTGTTAATTGGAATATTAAAAATTAGCAGACTTAGATATCATAGGAAGCGACTACCTAATTAACTTATCCAACCGTTCTTCTGAATAATGGATAGTCTCGTTGCTTATGCCTAGTCTAATGGCATAATTATGCAGTGAGATTTTCCCTTGAAGAACCTTAGATGTGGAATTAGCACTTGTAATTTGACTATGGACCTTAGAACTATCCTCTTTTAAGGTATTAATGGTTGTAAGGTGAATAACATCCTATTTTCCAGTTTTGAACATTTATTTCTTTATACATATGTTGCTTATCAAAACACTCATTATACTTTGGTACTTTTGAGTGTTATAGTTGATTTATAAGGCATCAAATTGTACACGTGAAAATCTTAGTATGTAATGTACTGAAAAATTGTACTTATTTCCATGCGTAAGCCCTTAACTTTATGGGTCATGGTATTGTATATTATAATGTATTCACATATACCACTTAACTTTATAGTTTAGAATTTTAAATGAAGGCATGCATCTTAGAAGTTCTTATGATTATTCCACAAATAATAGATTAGTCTTAGGAAAAACTTAATCTGGAATAACCTTTTAGTGACAACAATTATGTTAGAGAAATCTTGATTATCATAAGAGACATCATGTTCGATTTTTCCTAATCATCATGCTCTACTTTTCTTCTATAGTACCTTTATCAGAAGAGAGCAGTAGGATTATCATGTCTTAAGAGATAATCAAGGATTTAATTTAAGAGCTAATTTTTTATAGAAACTTTAAATAAAGAAAAACATTTTAGGTTTAAGAATTAGAGTGGGTGGGATATTAATTTATAGAAGAAAGTTATAGTGAGTAAAGTTATAGGTACTTAAAAATTAAGACAGAAAAAATGATCATAAGATTAATGAAGGATCATTAATGTGAGGATCATTATATGAAGAAGTTGTGATATGTCTATTACTAACATCAAAATAATAGACTTATTTAAAATTATACTTAAACAAAGACAAATCAGGTTTGGCCAGAAGTGTATTCATTTAAGCATGTGTGCAAAGTATACGTGACAAATCAGCTTTGGCCAGAGATGAGACAATCACTTTAATTATGCACTTGTTAAGAATGCTATACATGAATGAACTAAATCAGCTTTGGCCAGAAATTAAGACATTCACGTTTGTAATGCATACTCAACATGGCTTTTATAATACTTGAGCAATAAATAGATGTATCAAATCAGCTTTGGCCAGAAGTGATACATCAGAAGCTCACCCAAGTTAAGCCATTTTGGTTTTGTAAAACATTATTTGATTATGATTAATTATCTAATTACAAAACCAATTATTTAGTTCACATTAAACAACCTAATAAAGTAATGAGGTTGAGATTTCGAGTTAGTCTTAGGTTTCGAGTGAGATCTCGACTCAGTTATGAGATCTTGACTCAGTTATGAGGTCTCGAGTGAGATCTCGAGTAAGGTCTCGACTCAGTTACGAGATCTCGAGTCATTAAGGTCTCGAGTCGCAACCATCAGATTGCGAATCACTAATACCAGTCGAAACCTCGAGGTCTCGAGTCGCAACCTTGTGGTCTAGAGTCGCAATCATGGTCTCGAGTTGTAAAGATTGAGACCTTTATGATTTAGAGTCGAAACCTTGTGGTCACGAGTCGCAATCTTGGTCTCGAGTCATGAAAAGACTGAAAACCCTTATGATTTCGAGTCGAAACCTTGTGGTCTCGAGTCGCAATCTTGGTCTTGAGTCATTAAGGGTGATCTCAAACCTTCTGTAAACAGTTGTTATTGTGAAAAATAACTGAAAGTTCGAATTCTTAGGGATTTTGAGATGTAATTTCCTATTTTAGTGCTGATCTAATTTTATCAAATATTTCAAAAAATTTTATCTGTTAACCTAATAACAGTTTTCGAAAACTTCTAAGAGTTAAAACAGATCAAAACATGGAAAAACACTCAATAATCCAAATCATATTCCAAAACATAAAGGAATTTCGAATTTTTACTAAGAACACATGATGAACCCTAAAAAATAAATATAATTCTGGAACCCGAAACCTGAAATTATAGCTTTTCTAAAACAGATTTCGGACTTGTTGATTTTAACCATTATGATTTCTAGTCACTGATGATACGTGGTCGAAAACTGGTTATCGTTTGTGCTTAAGTTGATGTTTTTACATAGCTTTTAATCTTGAATAGCCTACTTTTAATGGGATTCGTGTTTTACAGGTCTAAAAGAGTTTAAAGAGCTAATCGGGAGCTAAACGGAGCACTGGGACGTGAATCGGATCAACCGGGGATGTGAAATGAACAAAATCGGGTTAATCATCAATCATCAATCATCAATCCTACCACCATCATCCTTCACCAATCCTACCACCATCATCCTTCACCAATCCATCATCATTCACCATTAATTCATCCATCAAAGCTTCAAGATGTCTTCACTCGCGTTCCAAACATCCGGTGATCAAGCTTCTTCAACCATGAGCGGCTAATCATCTCGGTGTAGGTAGTTGTTAATTTTAGGGTTTCGAATTGTTCTTGTTCAACTTAGTGACAATTTGTATTTGGTTTTTGAAACTCTTGATAATAGTATTACATTTGTTGCGAATTCGTGAATTGTCGAGCGATGTTAAAAGTTATGACTTTGCGAAACGGTGATATGTAATTGTGCATTATCATTGTTAGGATTTACTTGTGTTGATTACAAAGTGTCTTTTTGTCCGTTCTTCGGGACGTTGATAGCTAGTAGCACCTAAGTCACGGTACACTAAATCCGTTAATCGAATGCATTTGAGTTGAAACTAAAACTTGTAGAAACCCTAGGTTAACAATTACCGAAACCGGGCGTGATTCCTTTTTATTATTATTGTTCTAGTAACCATTTTCTCGTAATCGTTAATCATTAGTTGTTCATCAATTTAATCAATTCAATTAGTCTAAACTCATATCTTTTAATTAAACAAAAATACAAAAACATTCTAGTAAGCTTCATAAATCGTGACATTTGTTATAATTCATTCGAATCCATACACAAACCACATACTCTTCGTGGTTCGACCCCTCACTACCACTAGCTATTTGTTAAGGGTAATTAGGGCATATAATTATTATCTTTGACCGGAGCGCGACACTCCGATCAAATTTTGTCGCCGTTGCCGGGGATTGCGTGCGCTTTGTGTTTGGATATTGTTTGAATTTGCGTGATTAACTGTTTAAATTGTTTAGCTTTCTTTTTGCACTTTGTCGTTTTCCTTGTTACGCGGGTGTGTTACTTGTGCAGGTTACAGGTAGTGCATGCATACGCGGAACTCCGGGAGGACTTCACCTTTAGTTTACGAACCGGAAATCGAAAGGGTAGCAAGAAGAAATCTAGCAAGCCGGTTAGAAGCAACACTTGCTTCTAATCAAACCACCAACACACCACAACATACACCATCCATTGAAACCGATTCAATGGCGAACCAAAACTCTAACCAAAACTTCAACCAAAATCAAAATCCGAACCAATTTCAATACCGAGGCAATTTCAATCCCGCCCCAAATGCTCAACCTATACCTCAAGAACAACCGGGTGGCAACAACTCGAGACCACCTACACCACCGTTTCAAACCGAGGCCCTAACAATAACCAAAGAACACCTCCACATCAAAACCTCAACCGAAAAAACCCTTTACCCACCAACCTTGATGACCGAAACGTTAACTCCGATCATAGAGGTAACCGTGATAGTGGCAATCCCACGAATGAAGACCCATTCTTCAATATCGATGATTTGAGGAACGCAATCCCCGACGATGAACCATATAGTGTTCCCGGTTACCAATCGCCAGAACACGTGAGTATTCACTCGGAGTATTCGGATGACCGTGGGAATTACAACGAGCGGGTTGAAGATGACTTTTGGGAAGATGATAACATGGGGGACTTTCATAACGCTCGGGGGTTTGAGTATGAGGACTTCGGTAATCAAAATGCTAATTTTGTGGGAAACAACGAAGGTTATGGTTATGGGAATGTCCGGAATGATGGTTATGGAAATAACCGCCAGCCACGAAACAATAATCCAAGGAACCGGGATGACGGTTATTACAACAATAACAACAATGCTAACCGTAACCGGATTCCCCAATTCGTGGGGGGTGGTAATAAAGGTGGAAATAGAAGAGGTGACCGAAGGTATAATCGAAGGCCGGTTGATCAAGAAGTGAACGGCCCGCGTCGTCATCAACAACCCCCGCGGGGAGTAAATGACCGTTTTAGGCTGGTGGTCACCGACAATGACTCTCCAATAGTTTGTGAAAGAAGGATGTTCGATTGCAAGCCCCACTACATCAACATACTTCCCCACTTCAACGGGAGGTCCAATGATGAACCGTACACTCATTTGGCGGAGTTTTCGTCCATATGTAGCACTATCAGGGGGGGGGCATAATTTTGCATTAGAGGAGGTCAAGCTTCGATTATTTCAGTTTTCGCTAAAAGATAAAGCGAAACAATGGTTTCTTACACTACCGGCGAATAGTATTCGCACATGGGCTGAAATGCAGCAAGTTTTTCTTGACGAATACTACTCAATGGCGAAGACCGACGATGCTAGAGATGAAATTCGGTCTTTTCGCCAACTTTCGAGTGAACCGTTACATGAAGCATTCACTCGATTCAAGGAATTGATCCGGAAGTGCCCACATCACCAAATCGAAAGGTGGGAGTTGGTTAAATGCTTCGTGAGGGGTTTGGATGATGAGACGTGGAACCGCCTTGAATCGACCAGTAATGGAACTCTATTAAGCAATCACGAGGATGACGATTGGGAGTTCCTAGAAAGAATGAGCAAGAGATCAAAGGCAAAAGAGTCGGCCGACCGAGCAAAAAAGCACCCTACCTCAAGGTCTTGGCCCGATCGTGATGCAAGTTCTAAGGATCGGATTGATACGTTGGAGCGGGAATTGGCCCGCATGAAGAAGAAAGAAGTGGGCGCGGTACAATATAGCGTATGTGAAGAATGTGGTGACATTGGTCACCGAACCGAGAATTGCCAAGCCACCGCGGATGTGAATCAAGTGTATGGAGACCGGAGCCAATACGATATGAATTCCAACACTTACCACCCCGGGTTGAGGAACCATCCTAACTTTAGGTATGGTAATGCCTCCAATCAAATAAACCCGAATTTCCAATCGGGAAATCAAGGTGGGTATTCGCACCAAACTCGCCAAGGAGGTAACCAAGGGGGTTACCAAAGGAATTACCATAATCAAGGTGGTAATGGAAGCGGGTCGAACAATCAAACCGGTGGCGATGATTTGAGTGCCAAAATGGATGCTTTATTGAATATGCAAAAAGAATCTCAAAACAATATAAAAGAATCTCACCATGATATCAAGGAGATAAAGAAGACAAACGAGATTCGGGACAAAGCACATGACGCATTGGCAAAGCAAGTGGGCCAACTCGCGGAAGAGATGGCTCAAATGAGGGGAAGCATGGGAAAACTTCCAAGTGACACTACAGTGAACCCGAAGCATCAAAGTTTTAGCACAAGCAACGTGAGGGATGCACGCGTTAGCGCGGTAAGTATTCTTCTAAATGATGAAGTTAGTAGTGTTGAAAGCATTCCACCACCACAATTTGTTGATGGTGTAGTGGAAAATATAGGTGAAGGGCCGGAAAATGAAAATGAACACGAAACGATTTCACAAAGTAAAAATGAAAACGTAACTAAAAATTCTTTTTGTGAAAATTGTTTAAATCAATTTAACCCGTTTAATGCATCGAAAAGTGAAGAACGGTGCCCACCGAAGGACGAGGGGTGGGAAAATTTTAAGCTAGCTAAAATTAATTTACCGTTACTAGATGACATTAAAAAGGTTCCGGCTCATGTGGAATGCTTAAAGGAGTTAAGCATCGAAAAAAGGCACAACAAATTACCCGAACCGGTTGATTTGATATCTCATGTGAGTGCCGTTTTATCGAGTGCCCTTCCTCAAAAAGCTCAAGATCCGGGAGACCCTCTTATTCCAATTCAAATTGGAACATTTAAAATTGAGAGGGCGCTCCTAGATCTTGGAGCTTGTGTGAGCATCTTGCCCGGGAGTTTGTATGACCAATATGATTTTGGTCCATTAAAAAAATTTGATACTCCCGTGGTATTGGCCGATCAGACTCCCACGCATCCAAGGGGGATGGTGGAGGATGTGATTGTTAAGGTGGATGATTGCTACTACCCAGTTGACTTTTTGGTAGTAGACTATGTTGGGTGTGTTGGGGACACCCAACCGATAGTCATACTGGGTAGACCGTTCTTGGCAACTGCTAATGCCATAATAAATTGTGCCACGGGAACGGTAAGCATGAAGTTTGGGGACCGGGAGTTAAATTTAAATGTTTTTCCAAAATTTACTAACCCGCTCGGTGAGGATAAGTGTCCTAAAAAGGACATGAATCCAAACAAAAAGGTGTGTGCTATGGTTGGTAGGTTTGGAGAAACAAGGAAGAAAACGGTCAAGAAAAAGAAGGCGAAAAAGTCACCTCTGGAAAAGAAGAAGGAAGAGGAGGTGAGGAAATTTGGACCGTTTGGCAACAAATGGTATGAATCACCGGCGGGTGATTTCGAGGAGTTTGTAGGAGGCAAGCATGCCATTCGACCACCATGAGGTGGTAAGTCAATTGTTGTTGTATATTTTATTTCACATTTTGTTTTAGTTTCTCTCCGTAGGTATGTTTTTGTTGTTGTTGTTGTTGTATATTATTTTGTTTCCGTTTTTTTTATTTCATGTTATTTATTTTCGCCTAGTTAAATGAACGTTGTGGGTGTGTTCCCTATATAACCCTCACGAGACCTCTCGTCCTCCCAAGCTATTGGGGGTTTAAAAGGGCTTGTTGCATAAGCTAAATGCAACCGTGATTCCTACGAAAGTGAGTTAGGTTTGTTGTTGTTGTAAATTATTTTCCACATAAATCAAAGTGAAATAACGCATGGCTTGGTAATACTTTCATAAAAATGGTAGAACTAGGTAAATAACAAATTTTGATGGTTGTGAGAAGCATGCTTCTACACAAGGGTTAGAATTTGTAGGTACATGATGTTCGAGAGACAACCGTTTTTATGAAGAGAAGAGGAAGATGTAAGCATCAAGCGACAAAAATTAGGTGCATGCGTTTCCTTTTTACTTTGATTCTTATTTTAGTTTAGTAATAAGTGGATTGTACATTGTATTTTATTTTCCGGGGTGAGATTTTGGGAAGGTTAGACGTGTCACATCCCTTGTGCGTTTTAAAACTCTAGTTCTTGCACATTGAGGACAATGTTTACCTCAAGTGTGGGGATGGGGGAGTAGTAAAAGTTTTCAATTTTGACCCGTTCATTTAAATTCTATACATTGAGGACAATGTTTACCTCAAGTGTGGGGATGGGGGAAAATTTCAAAAAATTTTCAAAATTTCTTGTTTCAAAAGCGATCTTAAAAGCACAAGTAACCAAGTCAACGAGGGATGTCACAACCCATTTGGTCTTTTGTCATGGTCAAGTTCAAATTAATAAGCATAACGGGTATTTAGCAGGTGGTTATTTGGGAATAATCTGCCTAAGAAACTAGTCTTTTATGCATGTCACATACCATACCCTTTTAGATACGTGAGGTTTTGAGCCACTCTTATATCATAGATTACATTACCTATGTTTCTTTGTTTGAGTGGACCATTAGTCGCGTATTGTAGAACTTGCAACTTTTGATACGTTTGAGACCATAGACCGAATACAAGCACGAGAATGATTAAGGCATTAGGTAAACCTTTTCCTTTTACACCATTTTTATATCCTTACCCAAAAATTATCCCCTAGTAGCCAACTTTGAGCCTAAACCTTTCATTTGACAACCCATTTAGCCCATAACCATAAGCCTTTTCTTTTTTAAACCCGTGTGATGAAAATTCGATTATAGGAGTTTAAATTGTATAGTTGTGATTTATATATATATAAAAAAAATCAGAAAATGTCGTGAAAAAAAATATGAAAAATCATTGAGAAAAATCCAAAAATATGTGTTTCTAGTTATTGAATAAAAGGCGAAAATCGTTGCCTTGGAGTGATGTTATAGTTTACTTGAGTTTAGAATAGTTGCGTTGTAATAAAAATCGAATTTTCATCACCTTAGCCACTTTAAAATGTCCTATTCCCTACCCTTTGCCTAGCCCCGTTACAACCCTTCAAAGACCTTTTGACTTGTGCTTAGTATTCGTGATCGGTGGTGGAGAATGATTGAGTTGCAAGCCTATGCGGGTACGTGTTCTAACCGGTTTTGAGCGATTAATTGATTGAAGTGCTAATACATTATATACATTAGCCGAATTATAAGCCAAGTGGAGAGAACATTGTGAGGGATATGCATGACTTGCTAGTTTTACGGGCGGGTTAATCTTGAATAACCATTGTATATGTGAATGCTCACTTTATCGTTAAATATGTTGTAAATTGTAAAAGATTTGAACTTTTGTATGACAATAGACCTTAACCTTCGTCTCGGGAATGGGAAGTGTATTCGTTGTTCGACCCACGTGAAAGTGAAAAACAGATTTGCTTGAGGGCAAGCAAAAGACAAGTGTGGGGATGTGATACGTGGTCGAAAACTGGTTATCGTTTGTGCTTAAGTTGATGTTTTTACATAGCTTTTAATCTTGAATAGCCTACTTTTAATGGGATTCGTGTTTTACAGGTCTAAAAGAGTTTAAGGAGCTAATCGGGAGCTAAACGGAGCACTGGGACGTGAATTGGATCAACCGGGGATGTGAAATGAACAAAATCGGGTTAATCAAGAAGATTGGATGTGTTTTAGGAATTTTAATGGATTTAAAATGAATATATTGGAAGATGGCATGATAGAGGGCTGAATTACGAGTACGTGGGCGAAAACGGTGAGTAAAACGGAGCTATAACGAAGAAGTTATGAAGAAAACAGTTTCGGACAAAAAAGGAAAAACTAGAGGTCGTCGGGGACGGGCTCTAGGCCGTCGCCGACGGACTCTAGAAAGTCCCGTCGTCAAAAAGTGCTCGTAAACAACCAAACAAGCCGTCGGATGGATTTCAGAGATCTGGAGGCCGTCGGGGACGGGCTCCAGGCCGTCGGGGACGGGTTGTAGTTTGCTGAAACGCGAAGTTTGGTGTTTGGGTTGTTTGGAACGATTCTAATTGGTTGGGGAGCCATTAAACTCGTAAGTTACACTTGTTTGAGGGTTTGAAAGTTGTTCTTGGAGCCTAATACATCAATCATTCACCAACCATTCCATCTCGAACATCAAGAACATCCACAACAACCGAATCATCATCCATTTTACACAATCAATTCATCCATCCAAACCCTAGTTCTCCATATCATCAATCATCAATCCTACCACCATCATCCTTCACCAATCCATCATCATTCACCATTAATTCATCCATCAAAGCTTCAAGATGTCTTCACTCGCGTTCCAAACATCCGGTGATCAAGCTTCTTCAACCATGAGCGGCTAATCATCTCGGTGTAGGTAGTTGTTAATTTTAGGGTTTCGAATTGTTCTTGTTCAACTTAGTGACAATTTGTATTTGGTTTTTGAAACTCTTGATAATAGTATTACATTTGTTGCGAATTCGTGAATTGTCGAGCGATGTTAAAAGTTATGACTTTGCGAAACGGTGATATGTAATTGTGCATTATCATTGTTAGGATTTACTTGTGTTGATTACAAAGTGTCTTTTTGTCCGTTCTTCGGGACGTTGATAGCTAGTAGCACCTAAGTCACGGTACACTAAATCCGTTAATCGAATGCATTTGAGTTGAAACTAAAACTTGTAGAAACCCTAGGTTAACAATTACCGAAACCGGGCGTGATTCCTTTTTATTATTATTGTTCTAGTAACCATTTTCTCGTAATCGTTAATCATTAGTTGTTCATCAATTTAATCAATTCAATTAGTCTAAACTCATATCTTTTAATTAAACAAAAATACAAAAACATTCTAGTAAGCTTCATAAATCGTGACATTTGTTATAATTCATTCGAATCCATACACAAACCACATACTCTTCGTGGTTCGACCCCTCACTACCACTAGCTATTTGTTAAGGGTAATTAGGGCATATAATTATTATATTTGACCGGAGCGCGACACCCCGATCAACTGATTAACATTCTTTTTCCGAAAACAATGATTTCGGGTCATGACTCGAAATCGGCTGTTATGATTATGAAGTTATTCAAAATTTCTGTTTTCATGATTTCAATCCTAGAATTAATGGATACGAAAACAAAACTGATTAATCAACATATGCTCTGATACCACATGTTGATCAGTTCTATTTTAGGCATAATGGAAAACATGAATAACATACCTGATTGCAGCAGTACAGGCCAGCAGAGAATCCAGATGGAGACGCAGCAATAATGTTTGACATGATTGTCAGCTTGATCTGGTTCCTCCTTAGGGTGCAATCTAATGATGGTGATGAAGAAACCGAATAGGGTGTTCGATTGGGAGAGAGAGATCGATTGATGTTATGAACTAATAAGGTTGTGTCAATTGTCTAACCTTGAAACCTCTACATTAGTCTCCTTATATATGCACCCAAGAGGAAACCCTAATTAGTTAATAAGGGTAATAAGACCCATCAACAATTACCAACTAATTATTTAATAGGTTATATATTTTGATCTATATAATGTAAATGATTATAATGACTACTGGATTAAATATCATATAATATATATTTAATCTTATACGTTAGACATTTTTCTATTCGAAAACCAACAAAAAATAAAAATAACAATAGAATGAAAAATACGCTCTTTCTTGGGGACTATATGTTTGTTATGAATTGTGTTATTTTGAAATCTCTAAATCACTTATCAAACGATCATAATTATATCCCCGATCAGCTCATTTTTGTGCACAATACTATTCTTAGGTATATTATGGCATAATCTATAATAGTTCACACTTCAACTCCCAACTGGTTATGTAGGGATGTAAATCGACTTGTGAGCAACTCAAAATTACCTTGTCAAAAGCTCGAATACTGGTTAACGAGCTTGAGTCCACATAAATTAGATAGCTCATTTTAATAAACAAAGCTCCGAACATAAGCTTCTATATCAAGTTTGATTAGGGCTCATGGGTCTATCATTTATATAAATAAAGTAATTTTTATTCAATATATATGGTGATGACAAAAATAACTAAATTTTAGTATTATGTTACATATAAAATATATAATGGTAAGAATGGGTCGTAGTTTTCGAGAAAAGGTCTAAAGTGGTTTATGAAATGCAACACACAAATGGGAAAAATAAAACGTAAGGTCAAGAATATAGAGACAGATATGGGTCGAATTTATGAGTTCGAACTTCATTATGGCTCATGGGTCAGTCTGGAGCCTTCGATGATATGGCCTTATGTACATCTTTTTGTAACGAGTAATCGTTTTACAAGTGGTCATCTTGGAGGTCGTTTTTTAAAGGATAATGTATATAATTCATTTAAGTATTATAAATGTTATATTATGATACGTATATAATTCATTTAAGTACTATGAATGTTATGTTATGATACGCATATTAATATTATAAATTTATATATTTATATATACTAGTAGGGTGCCCGCGCGATGCTGCGGGGGTAACAATTTGCATTGCGATACTCATTTATGCTATTTTCTTGTTCCTATAATATTTATTGTAACATTATTGTGGTGAGTATACGTCATAAGCGAAGTCATCGATTACTCCATTTCATTGTGGTGCGCATGGTTCGCTCGGTTCGGCTATTATCCTGAACCGAAGTCATTGGTTAGTCAATTTTATAACCAATCTGTTTCTGGTTAAGCAGTTCGGTTTATTTGATTAGATTGATTGTTTTTTGTACGATCTTTTTAATTTCGATTGATAGCTAAATCAACATTTTGAGTAAATCTTTTGCTTAAAATACATGAAATTGAGGTATAAATACATGAATTGTATGTATAAATACACGAAGTGGAATAATAATAAAGGGTTATTGGATTTTATCACCCTTAACTATTGGCCATTGGCCGCTGCCACCCCCAACTATCACTTTGACGTCCACCACCCCCAACTTAACACTTAGTGTGTTCTGTCACCAGATCACTAACTTTTGATCCTGTTATTATACTTTTGGGGGTGTCCTAAGATCACTAAAACATTCCCAAGATCCCTATGACACCCAAAAAAGTGTAGTAACATGATCAAAAGTTAGTGATCAGTTAACGACGTGGTGACAGAACACACTAAGTGTTAAGTTGGGGGTGACGGGCGTCAAAGTGATAGTTAGGGGTGGCATCGGCCAATAGCCAATAGTTGAGGGTGATAAAATCTAATAACCCAATAATAAATACATGAAATGAAGATATAAAATATAAAATACATGAACCGGAGGTTTAAACGCTAGAAATATATGAAAATATGAAAGGTTCGGTTCGGTTGATTTTGGTTAAACGAGGGTACAAAAAAACTAATAACCGGGTTAGGTTAATTCGGTTTTCAGGTAATTCAATATTTGGTTGATTTCAGTTCGGTTTCGTTTGTTTTCAATTTGGTTTGGTCTGTTTTCGGTTGATAATTCAATTGTTGTTCACTTCTATACACTATTAATCATGTAACATATAATTCTTTAATAAAAAAACTATAGTTATAGTATACTTAAATTAAAGAAAATAAAATGCTTGCTTTTATAATGTATTATTTTTTTAAATAATAACACATGAAAAAGATATGTCTGTTTAGGGCATGTTTGGCTAAGCTTTTTGAAACAACTTATTGACTTATTGGCTTTTTGGAAAAGTCAGTATGGAGTGACTTTTTGGAAAAGTCACTTTTCCCTCTCACATACACCCTCATTGCCAAACATCATTTTAGAGCTTATGACTTTTCAAAAAGCCAATAAGTCAATAAGTTGTTTCAAAAAGCTTAGCCAAACATGCCCTTAAAAGTCGTGGGGTAATTAGTTTTTTAAGGGGACTCGTAAGTATAATTAATTATATAATTAAGATGAGAAGATTAGAAGTGTAGTATATTTATGTCTTATATATCAGTTATAAACATAATATATTTAAAATTAAAAATCCGAACGAATGGATAATTTTTGAAAAAATAGATGTGTAAAAAAGAACCTTAAACTTTATTTCTTTTCTTTATACATAAAAATCAACGAATGGAGAAAATTAACTTTTGTAACGGTATTCAGTTACTCCACATATAAGTAAACCAGCAAGAGAATGTAGTAACTGATTTACAAATATTAGAGAAAACAGAATAGTTGATTTAAGATCTAAAAAACAAGGACACAAAGTGTTAAAAAATATACAACTTATCAAGAACTAATAGAAATATTTAGAGTTATTTTAAATGCTTGCAAAATTAAACATATAGATAAAAATTACATCTGTTAATAAAGTTCAGGACGCAAAATGTCTTAAAGTCCATTAACAATTCTAAGACCAAATTTTAATGAAAAACTATTTATGCACCCAAACCCCAAATACAAATTGCATCAAATACAAGCCAATTTACGATAAACTTCAAATGGCGTAGGCTATGTCTTACTACATAGAAACGTCAACGTGATTTCAAAAAGTACTCAAATTCTTACTTTTTTTAAAATTTATGCAACAGATCCCCATAGATTTATGATAACAATAAGACACTTAAAAAATCATTATCGACCAAATTATACCATCACTACAATAAATCTGGAAGTTGACCAAAACATTTTTTTTGAAAGGGCAAAGCTTCTTCAGATTACTAAACCACCAACAGATACACACACACCCCAGCAAGGATCTTGGCCAACCCTCAGGAACAGAAACGGAATAAAAACGAATATGACCAACAGGAAAAAAAAGACCAAGCTAAGCAGACATCAGTACACGACCTACTCATTCGTACCATCTCCCAAATTTAAGTCCACCCACATCCTCCACTCTCCTAGAGAGATCTTTGATCTATTCGCAAGCCAAAGAAAAGCCGTTTCCTTTATGTCGTCCACAATCTTGCTTCAAGGCGTGACCTTTCCTGTTGAATATATTGAGCCACAACCTCCACATTGTAGCGAAGAAAATAGCCACTACCAACTTTCTCTTCACCAGGTCCGTTGAACAGTAAGTCGCACCTTGAAGCATCAGGTTCTCGTGAGTAGTATAGCAGGGGCAGTTTGTGTCATTCAATGTCATGCCTCTTCAAGCTAAGGCTATCTTCATGGGACCAAAACATAAAAACGAACCACTTTTAGTTTGAAAATTTTCTGTCTTTACAAATCCATGTCAAACACAACCAACTACCACAAATATGAGATTATCGACAGTTTAAAGCTTTTGTACTAAATAAACAATCAATCAACCACTAATGATCTCCCAACAACTATTCTCAACAAGTTCGAGAGTTGACCCTTCACTTCAGACATCAAATAAGCATTGTTGTCAGGAGCGGACCTAGGTAGAGGGTTGGGTGGGGGCACCATTTGAAAAAAAAAATTAGTGTATTTTATAGGGCAAAATCCTGATCGCATCCCTTCAAAATTTGAAAGTTTTAAAGTAGGAAGAACGATATATCCATAACACCATATATAGGAGGTTGTATATGAAAGTTTTAAAGTAGGAAGCACAACAATGGGATTGAAAACTATAAATGAAGGCAATAATATAATAGAGAAGTTTTACCTGATCCACTTTGCTGTCCAAACTGGTCATGTTATGGTAAAGATATGACAAACACAACTTCATTACTTCATTCTGTTTTACACAAGCAGGTGCCTTAAATGCCTGGCACTTCCATAATGGGCCCCTCTCACTTGTTGAGGGTCCCATCGATAAGACCATAACATATATTTTTATTTATTTTGAATTGGCAAAAGATGCTTCTAACAAAGTGCTTGTAAAAAGTTTACTTTATCATTAAAAATACCATGATCTGTTTTCATGAAACTTGAATAGGCCATCCTTAAAAAAAAGACATATGTGATACACCATAAAAAGGATTTGGTAACTTAATTTGAAGTTTAAAATCAGATTGTAACCTTGGTCTTCGCCTTGTCTAGCCCTGTTATGCGTGTTTCTTCCATCCATGTCGTCCAACAAGTCAAACAATGATTCAAACAGGTTAAACGGGTTGTTGAAATCCTGTCAATACATAGAAATACAGACAGAGTGTAAGCCTCAAGGGATGCATAGGTTTTAAATGTGACAAAACTGGTGGGTTGGGTAATGGGTTGGATTGACATTGCCCCTTTCCAGCCCAAGATCTGAATAAATTAGTTAAATTAAGAATAATTATCGTTTAACAACTTACTAATCTAGAAATCTCAATAACGGAAATCTGTGTGCCTAAGCAAATGCCAAGATATGGAACTTTGTTCTCTCCGGCATACAGCTAGTATCATTTTGTTTACACCACGATCACTTAATCTGCTAGAGACCAAAACACATGTTGAGTTCTGTACATAGTCACGAGTGCGGACTGCATTCACCAAGTTGATACGACATTCCAAAATATTTCCAACATTATTTTTCTGAAAAAGTTGAGCAATGACTTTGTTCTCTGGATTTTGCAATTTTAGATCTCCAAACCTAATATAAGAGAAATATAAGTGGGTATTAAACCAATATCAAAATTAGAAACTTGATGAAACATATGACCTTCAGCTCACAGAGTATAGAGGCGGTTTAATATATAAAGTGTCTACATTTTTACTTTTCACCATCTCCGTGACTTGCGTAGATCTGAATCAGTTGGTTGACCCTCACTAATGGAATATGTCTCTCTAACATATTTAAAAATAGAATCATCCAAGCATTGAAATCATTAGGGTCAAACAATTTCTTGGGAACATCCTGATGAACAACATTTAATGGTTGGAATGAAACCATACCTCGATTTTGGTAAGCAAAGATGCTGTATGGCTAAACAGAGATTTGATCAACACTTTCGAGTAGTCATCGTAAGAAGGGTCAGATCCAAATGTCTGCAAGTATAATCTCCATTAAATATTTATTGTTTATAAGTGAAATTTGAAATAGCGAAATGATTCATTACCTTTATAAATTCACCTGAGACTATGTTGTCAAAAGCGCAAAAAGCGCGCGCCTAGGCGCCCGGGCGCAGCGAGGCGCACCAATAGCGCCTGGTGGCAGCCTAAGCGCAAAAATGGGCTTTTTTGAAAAAAGCGGCCTGAGGCATCAGAAAGGCGCACAAAAACGGCCTGAGGCGCAGCGATGCAGAAAAAAAAAACGAAACTGAATACGAATAAAAACTGCCTCACGCGGACCCGGGCTTTTCGGAGCTGCATTCGTGTCCGCAGGTGCGGGCACGCAAGAGTTCAACCAAATTCCAGCTCAGAAACTCATTTTTGCACCCCCCTGTGCGCGGGTAGGACTTGTGGTAAAACATGTCATAAAGCTACAATAGAGTAGTGAAGACTTCACCTTATAAACAACCACTCACTTTGTCCCCACACCGATGTGGGACAAAGTATTTACCACCTTTTGAGACTTTTATTCACACACCCAAAACTTACAACATATAAGTCCTAAACTTTTGCTACTAACTATTAGTTCCATGATCTTAAATGGCATGTATAATAGTTTTTTTAATTATATCTGTGGAATCTTATTTATTTTCAAAGCATAACATATTTTTTATATTTTTTTTCTCTATGTGCGCTTTTCTTAAAAAAGCCCACGCTTTTTTTGCGCCTTGCGCCTAGGCTCCGGGCGAGGCCGATGCGCCTCGCCTGAGCCTTGCGTCTTTGACAACATAGACCTGAGAAATATAAGAAACATGGTTAATGGTGTTGTTTATACAACTTCTGTATCTATTCAAGCATTGCTCCAATTGTAACTCCCATAACCGTTTAGACGTTCTCACATTTGACTCATTTGAACTCATACACAAATTACCACCCGGGCAATCTTGAAGCAGACTAACAGAGAATAACATAAGAAACTACTAACCACAATAGCATAGATTGTTGAAAGAACAAAGTTGATTGCAGCCAAAAGACGCATGGAAAAAATCTCCTCAACAACAGCTGAGAGAAAATTATGTCTTAGAAGTTCATAATTCAGCCTGGTAAAAGCACAGTAAGCGTCACCAGTTATAGCTTAAAGTTATGGTGAATTTACTAAAACCCTCAAATGCTAATAAAAGGGCATTTACACAGCATCTAAAAACAAAGTTGATCAACCCACTTTCATCTTCGTTTGCTGTAGTATCAACTGCCCCACGCACTATTAGTATAGTCCTAAAAAACATATTGTTCCTGAGAACAGGCCAAACACGTTTATGAAAAAAAAAGATTCAATAAGTGAACAAAGTTACTATCTTTACAGCATCCCTTCTACATATGATTGTGTAGACCCTAAAAACTGTAATAATAACAAGAAAAGATACCTTAGAGAACGCCGTATGTTGTTTGACCCTCGCATCTTCTTTTGAGAAGTACCACTGAGCTATAGTCCCACTGATTACATAAATATGTGCTTCCACCATTGCTGCGCAGACCACAACATTGTAACTTGTAAGAATCGCCGATGCGTAGTAAGCCGGAACCCAACTATTCTGTTCCCACTCAGAAAAACATTCCATGCTTTTCTCTAGGCGCAATCTCTTCATTCAATCTCGCAAACACCAAGAACACAACGATCAGAACAAAATAAGTAATTAACCCCAATCTCATAACCGGAAGCACCCAGAATAAACCCAACTTATTACTATTAGACAGCGTAACGGCCGGTTCCCTAATTATCCTCACAGCCAACTAAACCCTGCTGCATTTACCTACCAAATGTGTATAATATAACGATCAAAGTGAAGCCGGCAAGTCAAAGAACGATAGCTTATTTAATTAAAGACTCAATTATTCTAAGACTCAAAGTCTCGAATACACAGACAATTCAAAGACTATTTAATATTCCTTTATTATCCTTCTCCTACCCTTAAATTTGCAATAAGACAGCGTATCACAATTCACAAAGCACAAAGGGCAAAAATAAAATGAGTGATTCAGAGTATTATAAAATAACTTTTTATTTCATTATGCCAAAAAAATGCAAAATTACTTAACCTATATACAATCAGGAGCAAATCAGAAGTCTTGAAGATGATGACCATACCTGCGATGATGGTTTTGGCCTTAGGTAGCAGAACAATTTTCGGGAAGCTGTAAACTACAGACAATTGTCATAATCGTCATTACGCGGACTAATCTAACCACCGATGGAACATGCAATCGAATGAGGACTTACCGGAGCTTCGTCAGAGTCTTCACAGAAACCCTAGCCACCATCACCGGAGGCGGCGGCTAGGTTTTCCTATCATCGTCTTCCTCCTCGTTTTAACCTTTGAACCATAGACGATGTTTATGTGGCTCTTGAGGACCACCACCATATGGAAGGCTGTAACCGATTCATTACCACCGTCACTCGCCTGCTCAATCCGCCTTCACCGTGCCGGAGCGGCTGTAGCACCGTCAACCTCAAATTTATCTCTCTATATCTCACTTTTGTGTTCTCTCTTTTTGTTTCCCTCTCTATCTCCTGCAATAGGCATTGAGGTGGTGAGAGAGAGCACAAATTTAGGCTTAAATTTCTAAACCTTTTTTCAAAATTTAACACTATGTTCCCGAGTCATTTCACAGGGGGAGGTGAGGGGAGGGGAAGGAAAATTTTCTCTCCTGATCTCTCCAATTTGGAAGGATGAATATTTGGTCATATTTGGTCATATTTTCTTCCCTTTTCCCTCCCATCCCCCTGTTAAATGAAACTCGGGAACATGGTTTTTCATATTTTCATTTCTTTTCCCTCCCCTCCCCCTGTTAAATGAGACTCGGGAACAGAGTGTAAAAGTCACAGAGATGGAGCCAAATGTGATTTCTGGATAGAACATCATAGCTTCGTACTTTATGCATTAAAATTTGATTAAAATCAAAAGGATGTGAGATTAAATGTAATTAATGTTTAAAAAACTAATTTACCTTTATTTTAGGATTGTATATTATGCATTAAAGAAAAAAAATTATTTAATGTTGGCTTTAATCAATTGTACATTTACGCATCGGCTATTTGTAATTTATGAACGCACGGCGAAACTAAAAAAGACAACTATCGAAACGTTTAAAAAAATGTGTCGATCGTCATGGTACCTTCGGATTTTTTTAAAACATTACAGGTTGTAAGATATCGCAGGAATACATTAAAGAATTAAAGAGGGGGGAGGGGGAAGTGTAACTAATTACCCATAGAGTAGGAGTTGGGTGGAAAGTCTATTTTTCCTAGAAAGTCTAGGAAGAAATAAGAATTGGACATGTGTCATTAAGGGATTTTAAGTAGAAGGGCTATCATGTAATTTCACATTTTAATTTTATTTTTGGAATGTATCTTCATTAACTAAAATTCCATGATTTTCGGAATTTTTATTATTTTCGAATTCAAATCTGGAAGTCAATGTGTTCGTTAACTAAAATTCCATGTCACATTACATCGCATATTCCATTGTTCAGAAGATTACTGGAATTTATCAGCATGTTCTTGGTGCTGTGTTTTAACAGTTTACAGGGCTAAAGTCAATTTTTTTTATAGATCCCACAATATAAAGATGGTAAAACACAGGGTATGAATCTGATTGCTGTTAAAACACAACTGTATGAATCTGAATGCTAAAACACAACTGTATGAATCTGTTTGATGTTAAAACACAACTGTATGAATCTGTTTGCTGTTAAAACACAACTGTATGAATCTGAATGCTAAAACACAACTGTATGAATCTGCTTGTTGTTAAAACACATCTGTATGATTCTGCTTGCTGTTAAAACACATCTGTATGAATATGCTTGCTGTTAAAACACATCTGTATGAATCTGGATGTTAAAACACACATCTGTATGAATCTGCTTGCTGTTAAAACACAACTGTATGAATCTGCTTGCTATTAAAACACATCTGTATGAATCTGGATGTTAAAACACATCTGTATGAATCTGCTTGCTGTTAAAACACATCTGTATGAATCTGCTTGCTGTTAAAACACAACTGTATGAATCTGTTTGCTGTTAAAACACATCTGTATGAATCTGAATGCTAAAACACAACTGTATGAATCTGCTTGCTGTTAAAACACATATGTATGAATCTGGATGCTAAACCACAACTGTGTGAATCTGCTTGCTGCTAAAACACAACTGTATTAATTTGCTTGCTGTTAAAACACATCGTCAAGAAAACGGAGATGATAAGAACAATATTTGAATGGTGATGATGAACTCGGAGATGGTGGAGATGGAGAAGTGTTTTAATTTGATCCGGTGCTCTCGATCGTTTCTAAAGTTATCTTCTTCCATGATTTTAATTATTTTTGGTAGGAATTGGGGTTTCCAAGATGGGTTTGGAGAGAGAGAGAGGGAAAATCGCTTGAATTTAGGAACTGGGTGGTTATCTAATTGATTTAAAACACGGCCATTGACAAAATTGCCCCTACTCATTTAAAACAATCAATTAATTAAACTCAAATATTACAAGATTGCCATTGATTTAATCTCAACCCTTAAACACACCAATCGGATGGACCAGATCGCTTCCTAGACTTTCTAGGAAAAACACACTTTCCGTGCGAACCCTACTCTTACCCATAATTATGTTAAATGTCAAGGATTTAAATGTAATAGATTGAGGGACTAAAAAATAATTATGGTTTAAAAGACCACTTTACCCTCATTTTAGGGGTTTATTTATAAATAAGGGGGAAGAAGTTCTTAACTTTTGGGAATCCTTCTCTCCTGCATTATAATATAGTATAGATTAACACAAAGTTCTGATGAACAGTGTTTTCAAATTGAATATTAAAGGCGACTGATATATTATTTGAGGAGGACACGTACAGAAGAAGAAAGAAAAAAAAGGAAACCATATAATATAATTATTGTACGCGGCTATTATAAAAGAAGGGATGAATTCGGAAGAAAAGAGGGAAAAAGTGCTCCATATTAATATATTTGTTGGGCTAATGATCTCTAGATCAAGTGGTGGAGGGCTTGCATTTCTTTTAAAAGATGCAGGTTTGACTCTCACTTGGTGTAGAGTGAGGCACTAGTGTGCAATGATAGGAGACCCAGGGAAACCTATGTTGGATCCTTGAGCTCAATCCACAAAACCAATTTGATTGTGATTGATGTTAATGATCTCAAGCAATATATTTTCAGGCTTATTTTATGATATTTTTTTCTTACATGTTATACTTAATATTACTCACAATGGATAGATTAAATACAAAGTCTCTTAAAAATAAGACTTTACAAAAAGGGTACCAACCGGTCTTCAATTGACCTCAAGCAAGTGGCATTGTAACCATTTCATCAAACTCTACAATATGAGATTTTAGCTTCACTTTTGGATATATAGCTTGTAGATTTTAAAATTTTTGTTTATAGCATTGTTTGTTTTCTATATTTGTGTTATTCGTGTCTTTTTTGCGACGTATTGTGTCTTTTTTTGCTGAACATTGTGTTATATTTTGCTCAAAATTGTGTTATATTTTACGATTTATTATGGTTTTATACACTTCTTAAATCTAGGAGACTTAACTTTAACCAACATTTTATTACCCATTAAAAAAGTTATGTTTATTACAAATGAAACATGGATGCGAAGAGGTTTTTGTAATAATATGCTATTTATTATTTGAATTAACTTTTGTTTGATAATATACATTCGTTAATTGTTTCGAAAAATTTATATTTACAATTATGTTTAATTTTTTTCACATTGCGACATAAACTATATTTAAAACATGTATTCAAAAACAAGAATTTTCCGACAACTTCTACCATACTGAACCAAACTACCAAAGCGGTATTGTACCAGCATAATAGGTAAGTTATTCGGTTTGTGCTTTTACTCCTTTTAGGTTTTGGGTTCGATGAACATCGTATCGGTATCAAAATTATCAACCTGGTACCAGTATTTATTTTTATGGTTTTTGATTGATGTAAAACACGTGCCGATATTCTTTTGAGAATATTAAAACTTTATTTTTGCGTTTTTAGGTTGTTATAACGAGTGTCAGTAGCGTAACGAACGAACTGATATAAAGAAGTTCCCGCCGCGTAGCGCGGGGGAATTCAACTAGTTACTTATTAAAACTAAGTGAACAACTCTTTTATTAATTTTTTATTTTCAATTTTACCTAAATAATATAAAATAATATACACATTTAATCTATTTAATTTTCAACTAATTTGGTTTGTTTTTGGTAATTTGTGTGTTAATTTAAAAAACTTGAATATGTTGTTGTGTTTTAATTTTTTCTCGACAATCCGGTATAAATTTTGTTGAAAACAAAGTTGTGTTCGAAATAGAATATTTATTGGTATTGTAGGCTATACAAGTGTTGGTAACGAACCAAATCTATTAACCGAGTAACGTCGGTACTAATATCGGTATTATCGGAACAAGTACCGATATTCGTTTTTATGGTTTTCGATCGATGTAAAACAACACGCCCATATCTTTTTTGACATATCACGACTTTTTAAATGGGTTTCTCTCTTTCGGTTGCTATAATGAGTGTCAATACCGTAAGAACCAAACCGATACTAAGCAAAATCCCGCCACATCACGCAGGGTATCATACTAGTTATACATATGATTAGAAATTGATGATGAATAGTGCAAATCAGGAAATGTTTGGCCCATTGAAAAAGTAATTAATTTTTTTTTCATCCGAAATCCACAACAATATCATTCCACACGAAAAAGGGCAATTACAAAACAATGACAGGTAGTCGGGCAACAAGTTGCGCCGCCACTCCCTTTTGAATACTAAATGAATTGTAAAATACTAAATGCAATTAATTGGTGCAATGCAATAGTGATATATGATTGGGTGGTGCTTCTCCCCACCTTGGATCTTTTTTTTTTTTTTTTAATTTGTTTTGTTTCTAGAGTTTTGGTTGAGTTTTTATTATCTATTAATTTAACCAAATAACATGAGAACAATATTATTTGGACATTAAATACATTAAATACATTTTTAATGGCTAAACTTGCATGTCATATGAATTGAACCCATGACCTTCACATATTCTACACCTTATCTAACTCACCAACACCATTGGGTTATTCCCAATGGATAAATACATTAAATACATCAACATATAATCTTGATATAATCTTGATATGTTTTCTAAAATCACAATTATTAGAATTGTTTTTTTTTTTGTTACGTTCCTAAGTGAAAATTTTCATTAATCGTAATAAATTTGGTTATGTCACACTTTGCAAACTTTACATTACGGTTTTCTTTTGTTTTTTTAATTTTCGTTTCAATGTTAATAATGTAGTCATTGCAACAAATCGAACATGTGTAGATGTTGTTTTGGTCATATGTGTATACTTTTTCGCTTACTATAGAATACCGTAACAAATGCACCGATATCGACCAAACTAACAAATGAACCAATATCGACCAAACTAACAAATGAACCAATATCGACCGAACTTCTGTCGCGTCTCCGCCGCAACGCGCGAGGTGGAAACCTACTAGTTATATATATTAATTTAAACTTGTCATGAACAGTATTTTAATTTTATTTTCTCAAAATTGTTTTTTAAGTTTTCATTATTTTATTGTTTTATTACATTTATTGATTTTAAACTTAGTGTTTTCTCATATAACTTTTAACATACGATCAAAGTATCTATTATCAAATAGAAAACCATAAAAATAAATGTGAGTCGTACCTGGGTTGTTTGGTTTAATTCAGTACAGTTTGGTGGTGCTACAGTGTCAGTTAATCAAAAGTAAAAACAATACAAATAAATACCGGTACCGGTACCGATGTAGATATGTTCAATTGGTTTCGATTTGGTTTGGTACTACAGCGGTACAATATCCATTTTCGAAAAAATATAGCAATTAACTAAAATAAACATAGAATGCAAACGAATCGAACCGATATCAACTAAACAACATCACTACTGGTATCGATATTCATTTTTATTGTTTTCAATTGATGTGATGTATTCTCTTTCGATTACTATAGCGAGTGTCAGTATCATACCGAAGCAAATTGGAAATTGATACTGATTGAATTTCCGCCGCGAAGCGCGGGAGCATCTCACTAAATATTTTATATATATGAATTGAATGTGGTAATGAATAATAAAAGAGTAACCAAGAATTTTTAAATAATTGATTTTTAATAGTATTTTATTGATTATACAATTTGATTACATTCGGTATAGAAATAATTGTTTTTAATAGTATTTATTAATTATACAGTTTTATTACATTCGGTATAGAAATTATCATGTGTTTTATATCGACCGAAAATGATAAAAATGAACATTGTATCAACACCGATGTTGTTTTAATAGTATCGACCAGTTCAAACTGTCACAATACCGGTACCGATATTCGTTTATCGTGGCATATAATTGAATTTTTTTTTAACCGGGAAACCATAAAAATGAATCTATGTACCAGTACCGATGTTCGGTACGATAACGATACGATATCAGTTTATCGAAAGAGAAAACAATAAAATGAATATCGGCACCAAAACCGTGGTTGTTAGTTCGTTTCACTACGGTAGCGGCACATTATTCGATATCAAACAGTAAACCATAACAATGAATACATACCAGTACCATTGTTGTTCTGCTCGATTTGGTATGATATTGTAGCGATATGGTGTCAGGTTATTGAAAACAAAAGCACTAAAAATAGATACCAGTATCAAGACAAATGTTGTTCACGGTTCGGTTTGGTACGATAGCAGCATAGTACTCTTTTTCTATAAAAGATAGAACACAAACAAACTAGGACAGTATCATTTGAACAACATCAATATCAGTATCCATATTTTTTTTAGGGATTATTACATATATCCCCCTATTAAGAACCTTAATTACATATTTACCCAGCCTAAAATTTATATTACATATTTCCCCTTCTTACGCAAAATGACACATATACCCTTACAACATAAAAAACAGAAATTATACCCCATACAAACACTACTGAATTGCAATGATTCCCAGGCATAAACATTAAAGCTATTGACAAATCGGTGGCTCCAGATAATTAAATTAGTATAAAACCAAATTAAAGAAGCAAACAGGAAGACTAAATGAAAAGTAATAGAGAACACGGTTCGAACATCGGATCTTATGTTTTAAGGGTTTCAAGCTTAGCTAGATCAACCAGATTTATATTTGTTTAATTATAGAAAATTATAATAAATTTTACCTGTTAAGCTTTCTTCTCCAGCAGTTCGCCGGAAAAATGCGCAGGTTGACCGGAACTTGTTTTGAGTTTCTATAAGGGGTTTTGAACGTTTAGACTTGATGAAATTGTTGCATACGGGTGGAGATGAGTAGTACAAGTATCTATTCAGTGTTTGGGTTCATTATGGGTTCGTCGGAACATACGATTTCACCATTACTTCACGGTAGAGAGTACAGGTTACAAAGTTAGATGAAGGGGATGGTGACGTTTCTGTAATTTTAATAAAAAAATAGGTAAACCTAGAAATTTTGAAGTTTAATTTGAATAAAAGGGTAAATTTGTCATTCTCTAATTTATTTTTATTAAAATAAATTAAAATGGGTATATTTGTTATTTTTTACTTTTAGGAAGGGGATATATGTAAATAAAATTTTACACTGGGTATATATGTAATTTATGAAATTAACAGGGGGATATATGTAATTGCCCCTTTTTTTTATTGTTTTCAATCGATGTAAGGCTTTCTTTTTCTATTTGAATAGCAAGTGACGGTGCTGTAACGAATCGAATTGATACTGACTGACTTCCCGCCGCAAAACGCGGGAAAATATCACTAGTTATTATGATATTAAACTACCTATTCTCATAATTCAATTTCATTTTTATTCCAATTCTCATAAAGAATAAGCTCATTCATTGTTAACCTTAGAATTAGTTTCACAACTTTTGTTAACCCTTTAAAAATTGATTCAAAACGTTTCATAGAAAGTTGATATTTTGACGGTTTTATGGCTGTTTAATAGTTTTAAAGTTTAGGACATCGAGCTTGAAATAAACATAAATCAAATTCATACTTGAGTAACTAATAATGTAGTTTGGCATTATGGTAAGCTGAATACGACTCTTAATACACTCAGGTGACTTATGTAATAAGCTTTTTTTTGTTGTTTCACTTCCTTTTGAGTTTTGTAGAAGTCCCTACTCGACATAATTAAAACTGGTGATCATGTTATACAACTAATCACAAGTAACCCTTTGTTGAACCATTTGGTTTTCATTGGTTCAACCTCATACTCTCTATGGTTTTGTTTGATTTGGTAGGAAGAATGATGTAGGTTTTATAATTCTTAATTACCTAGATATATATCAACTAAAAGTAGTTCATTAATACTCTTGAAGATTCAGTCTTGACAATTCCTAAAGAAAATAAGAACATTCTACTATAAAAACGTGTATCAGGATCAAACCAAAGATTCTCCTTTTATACTTGTGAGCAATCACAATGTTTCAGTCGACGGTTATATCTGTCGGTCGTTAGTTACATATATAAGCGAGGAAAATCTCAATAGAAGCTCTATTAGTAGTAACTTTGACATCTAAGTCACCGCTAATGACCAATTGCTACTAATGACTAGCACTGATTAGTTACTACTGATTATACTTTCCACTTTTAGGTTAAGTTCTATGAATCTCCACAATTGTATTATCAGTCATGAAAAAAGAAAACGTCTCATGGCTTTCTAACAAAGAAAAGTAAACCTTTTTTTCATGTTAATTGGTCAAAGCGACTCTCGCCAGCTGGGGCGTCGTCCTTGGACCCCTCCAAGATGTTGCCCGACCCAACTAGTTTCGCAATGCCCTTTGGAATCCATGTGGTCACTATAGGGCTTTGCCCCTTTGTACCAAGGGTTCTAAGGTGCTAGGATTCAGAATAGTTTTGTATACAAGCGTATGTTCAACACCTAACATCGTTCTTTTTCTCATGTATCTTTGGTCTTAAGTAAAACTAATTAAACTAAAATTACCTTATTAATACTAAAATCACCAACGAGGGATCCATCTCATCTAGAGCTCATTTAGTAAACAAGCTCAAGCATGAGCTTCTATACCAAGCTCGATTTGGCTCATGAGTCTATGATTTGTATAAATGTAATAACTTCTATTTGATATAGTTAATATATATATATTAATAACTAGATTAATTAATATATAATAAAAGAGTCGATCTCAAGTTTAAAAATTTTCAAATTACTCATGAGTCGGGTCAAGCTTTAAACATAGAACTCGAAATGGAACACGTCTATAACATACACTCTTAAGTTAAATTAGTCAACTTTAAGCTTAGACTAGCTCAACTTTACTCGCTTACACTTTTAGTTTCATATAAAGTTTTAAAGTGGTTCCAGAATTGCAACATACATATGGGAAAAATAACATGCAAGGTCAAGAATATAGAGACAAACATGGGTCTGACTAGTCAAACGTGGAGCCTTCTATGGTATGGCCCTAAGTTCGTCTTTTTGTAATGAGTAGTCGTTTTTTACAAACAATCATCTTGGAAGTTGTTTTCAAAATACTAACACATATTAAATTCATTTAGAGTATTCGAAATGTTACATTAAAGCTACCTAAATTATTAATTATTTTAAAGTATCTATCAATTTGATATCGTCTATGCCAATTTTGCTACAAGAAAAAACAAGCTCAGGCATCGGGGAACGTTCTTAACGAGCTGATATTTTTGTCTTTTTGAAATAACCACAACCGAATTCGTAAGTGGTAACTTTGTAATGGTAATTTGGGTAGCCGAATATAAGTTTTTATTATAAGTTTTCATGGTTTTGTACTATAAGTTTTTTATTATAAGTTTTTATTAGTTTGATTTAGTAGGAAGGAGGACTGGTTCTTCCTCCGGCACCTGTGGAGACAACAACTTGGCCCATAAACCAACAAACATATGTATCAAGTCAAGTGTATATGTGCCGGCATCCCCCTTCAACTTGGCTTCCTCATATTGGGATAAGCACCCTACCATACCCCCCCCCCCCCCCCCCCCACCCCCTAGAGATATGTATAAATAACATATATTCCATTGTTTGATTACTTTTTATCTAGGTACAATCTCCAATGCCTAAATCATTGCAAATCCACATAAGGAATGTCCTCAAGAAAGTCAACATGTTGACCAAAATCAACAAATGCAAGAACAAGCCCACCATGAAATCATGTGCTCTTGATCTCATCTCATCTTTCATAGCCATGGATGTCTCAAACCAACTCAAGCAAGTCTTCGAGTTCTTCGATATCGACGGGGATGGCAAGATTTCTCAAGTGGAGCACACAAATGTGTTGTTGACTTTTGGTCAAGAAAAGTCGAAGGCTACAATTGAAGCTCAAGGAATACTCAAAGAGGTTGACTTTAATGGAGATGGGTTCATTGACTTAGATGAGTTCATGACCATTATGGATGGTTCCAAGCCGGTTTTTGCTAGTTCAAAGGAAGATAATGATGATGATGATCTTAGAAATGCTTTTTTGGTGTTTGATAGTGATAAAAATGGACTCATTTCTGCAAAGGAGTTGCAACGAGTGCTCATGAGTCTTGGATGTAGCAATTCCAAGATTGGACAATGTAGAAAAATGATCAAAGGTGTTGATAAAGATGGTGATGGTTTTGTTGACTTTGAGGAGTTTAAGTCAATGATGTCCATAGGTATCCACTAGTTTTGATCTTAAATTTGAAAACAAGCTACTCTTATCTCTTGTTTGTGCTGCGTTGATGACTTGTATATCATGCATTGTAGCGTACAATATCTATGTATGTAAGAGAGACATTATAGATGTGATGTTACAACACTTTATCTTTTGTTTTCTGAGTTTTATATTTAAAAACAAAGTTTAATTTATATAAGTTATTATGTAGTTATACAACCATCCCACCTCCTAGCTCAACCGGCATCCCCATGTGGTTTGGGTTGGGCCGGCTTCCTCCTTGGAGGTCGCCGGTTCGACTCCCGGGTGTTGCATACGGGGGGTGGGACGTCCCAATGATGGATCGTATCCTACCGAGGCATGGTGCGGTCTTGAGGGCAACCCGGTTTTACCCAGCTGTTACCCCAGCGACTCTCTCGTGTGGGCGCAGTATGGTTTCCGGGCGGAAGTCAGCTTGCGCGGCGGCCGGGCCCCGATCGAACATCGCGTCCGAGAGTGCGGGGCTGACGGGGGATTGTCTTCGACATGAACCCGGTGACCAATAGGTCCAGTACATAGAAAGTCACCTTCCAAAAAAAATGTAGTTATACAACCAATAATTAACATACTTGTATTTTGATCAACTAAAATAAAACAAGTAAACATACAACTTTTTTTATCCGTCAGGAACAATTGACGATTGCCCAACTTTCAGGGGCGGATTTAAGGGTTTTCAGGGGTTTCTAGGAAACCCCTCGGTTTGGAGAAAATGGGAAAAAGTTAGTAGAAATATTGTTTGATTTGGAAAAAAAATGTGAGAATTAGTAAAAATCTACTAGAAAGAACCCTCTGAAAACAATTTCTGGATCCATCACTGTCAACTTTCAGATCCAATTTCCATCGTATGAAGCCCATTTTCACAACAAGTTTTCTCAAATTGTGTGATTTTGATTTATTCCTTTTTTTTAGACAAAATTGCGGAAATCAACCTTTATGTTATACCCAGACTGCACTTCGTACCTTTCACTATGAAATCGGCAAAAACCAACCTTTATGTTTATATTTTGCTACAGGTTCAACCTTTACCACTAACACCGTTGGATTTTTTGGTTAAGTTACCTCACATGCTTTGCATGTGAGGGTATTAATGTCTTTTCACCTGCCTTTTTAATTAATAATTCTTTTTAACTTATATAAATTCCTTTCCCAGTTCTTTCTTTCTTCTCACTTTACAGCAGCAACAACACAACTTTCTTTCTTTCTTCCCAATTTACAGCAGCGGCAACACAACTTCATTCACCAATCACCATTTTTACAGCATCACAAGGTTTAAAGACTTACATAAAGATTCACCATTTCATTTAAACCAAAGTCAACCTCTCTTAGTTTCCCCTAGATTCAACAGCACACAGCTCCTTTCTCTCTCTATCTACAACACCAAAACAACATTAATTAATTTCATTTAAATTGTGGCCTTGATAATGATATCATTTATTCATTTGTGGAGTCAAACTTCAAGCTCTGTTTCGAGTACAAAGAAGGAAACATCACCTCATCGTGTATCATCCAAAACCTAACAAGGCTCATCGCGCGACGGACGTTTAACAATCTGTAATTATTAAACGGAGCTGTAAATAAACGGAATTTGAACCAAGTTCGCCGGAGCCTGAACCTGCCGCTGTAAATATACAGATTTAAAACCCAGTTCGCCAGAGCTTGAACCCGCCGCTGTAAATATACATATTTAAAACCCAGTTCGCCGGAGTTTGAACCCATCGGAGTTCCATCAGGTTGACCGGGTGGATCACCACCATGAAAAACCACACCACCACCACGCCCTAAAACCAACCACCTCCGGTCACCTCACAACCACCGTAAACCCCAAATATTCACCATCAACTTCCACCCCGTCACAGCGTCACCACCACGAAACAACACACTCGACAACCACCTTCTCCATCCATCACTTTAACCGCCTTCTCCATCCATCATCTTAATGACCGTAAGGTAGTGAGGTCAGGGATGACAGTGGTTGATCAAGGTTTTGAGCTTTTTGAAGATGTGTGCAGGTGTAAAACAGTAAAGGGTAAGAGGTTTGATATGGGTTTTGTGGTGGGTTACTGGATATGAAGATGAAGACTAATGCTGGGTTTTGTGGGTTTTTTTAAATACATATTAAAAAGGATTTAAAAGGACTAAAATACCCTCACATGCAATGCATGTGAGGGGTGTTAACCAGAAAAACAAACGGCGTTTGTGTTAAAAAGTTGAACCTGTAGCAAAACATGAACATAAAGGTTGGTTTTTGCCGATTTCATAGTGAAAGGTACAAAGTGCAGTTTGGGTATAACATAAAGGTTGATTTTTGCAATTTAGTCTTTTTTTATGATAAAAGCATGTGGAGTGTGTACTTGATTCATCACATGTTTATTTAGTTATTAGTTTTATTTTAGCTTCTCAACTTTTGCAAACCATTTGGCTTTTCTTATGGGAGTCGTGAGTTGGAGTTTCATCTATAGCAATCTGCTCCAGGTTAAGTCAAAAGGTTTTCTCATTTGTAGATTTTCTCTTGAATGAGTGGACCGAGTCATCATGTTTTGTTCTTCAGACGAAAGGGTGATACCGAATGTCCCAAATCTTTGTTGTTAAAAAGAAACCCTCTTAGAAAAACTTGGATTACGAAATCTCTTTTTAGTCTTGCTCCGATTAGATAGACTTGGATTACGAAATCTAATTTTAGTCTTGCTCTAAGGATTATTTATTTAATTAGAGATGGCCGTAATCCTTTAGGGGAATAAGATCAAATACAAACCACATTTCGCATACAAACTGTAAGAACCATTTAAAAAATGTCACGTGTCATCCAACCAATTATAGAGAAATGATAAAATAATATCCTAAATAATATTAATTATATTCAATTCCCTATAAATATGCTAACAAACAATTAATTCTTTATTTGGATCTTCCGTTTGTTTTCAATGTGCTAATTAAGAAAAGTGGTGATATCATTCAAAGGGAAAAGATCAAATAGGAAGATTAATTTCGCTAGGAAGGATAGGAAGCAATAAGAGGATGACATGTGACAACATTTAAAATAAAGAAAAAGGGTATTTTAGTCAATCCAACCCTTTCTTCTTCCTTTTTCAAAACCCAGTAACTTCAAAACCCACCATTTTCAAAACCCACCATCTTCAACCATTTCTTCACTTTCTATCTCAATAATCACTACATTATAGTGCGATTTTCATCACCAATCAATGATTCAAACCCCCGATCAACGTGTTCTTCAGTTTTTTTGAAGAAAACCCAGTTTAATTTCATACAAAATCTCGTTTTTTCCGGTGATTTTGAAGATAATCACTCGATTTGTTCGATTCAATCGCTGATAAGTGTTTCTATCATTTCAAATTGCGTCAATTTATGAAGAAACTGGCTTCGATCCATTTAAGAAATTCTTTAATTTCATTTTCACGATCTGGGTTTTTATTTAGTCAATGCGTTTTACGATCTTGGCGGGGGTCCGGGGGCGGCAGCCCCTGGCGGGGTCCAAGGGGCAGAGCCCCTGGCGGGGGTTGAGCTGTACTAAAAACGCATCAGAAAAATTAATTTTCCAGAAATTGGCTCATTTCGAAGACAGTAATTCGTAGACAATTCAGACAGTTCACAGACAATTCACAAACAGTTCAGAAACAGTTTTATGTGTCCATTGCGTTTTAGAAATAAGAGAGTTTTATGTGTTTTCTGGCTATTGCGTTTTAGAAAAAACACATTTTTAAGTATCTTTAGTCATTGCGTTTTAGGTAAAACATATTTTTGAAGTGTTTTTAGTCATTGCGTTTTAGGTAAAACACATTTTTAGGTGTTTTCAGTCCATTGCGTTTTACAGAGAACACTTTCTTTTGTTTTTTTAGGTTATTGCGTTTTAGAAATGAGACATTTTTAAGTGTTTTCTGGCCATTGCGTTTTACAAATAAATCATTTCTTTGAGTTTTCTGGCCATTGCGTTTTACAAATAAGACATTTCTTTGTGTTTTTTGTGCATTGCGTTTTAGGTAAAACACCTTTTTATGTGTTTTCAGTCTATTGCGTTTTAGAAATAAGACATTTATTTGTGTTTTCTGGCCATTGCATTTTACAAATAAGTCATTTCTTTGTGTTTTTTGTGCATTGCGTTTTAGAAAAATGTCATTTTTTAGGTTTTTTTTTTCATTGCGTTTTACGTAACTGGTGGTTTTTCTATTGCGTTTTACACAACTGGGTTTAATTTTTTTTTAAATATAGCAATAGTATACTCGTTTTAAAGATAAAAAAACGCTCGTTTTTTTGGTGCAATTTTTATAAAAAAATAATGTCGTATGAAAGAGTTATTAACGTTTAAAAAATTGGGGGGGGGGGAATTGGAGGAGAGAGAAACTATTGGCTTGGATTGACTAGAATGCCCTTGAACAAACTCACGCGCCTCTTTTCTTCTTTTCAATTTCCCTGATTTAATCTTAGCCCTTGATTAACTAAATGGATGGTCAAGATCACTTCCTAGCCTTCCTAGCCAAATTAACTTCCTATTGTATCTCAAATATGTGCTAAAATCAATTATCTTGATTAATTTTTATGTGCTAATATAATTCAAAAGTGTTATTTTATGTATGTATGTATTGTTTTGGTATGTACTAATTTAACTTTTTTTAAGTGCTAGAATCTGTTCTTACAGTTTGTAGGATATATATGTTTTGTACCGGAACCACCCCATCCTTTAGGAGCAATTAAACACCAAAAGGCTCACGGCTCATATATGGCTCCATGGGCCATTCTAGTGTGTTCAACTCACACAATCATCAAAGTTATTTAGCACTATAAAGTTATCTATACTATATAATAAAAGAAACCTGTTTTGGTACACTTATCATTCTCTCATTTAATTGATTAAAATTATTAATAATACTAATAATAATAATATTTAATCTAAACTATTACAAATTTTTATTATTAATAATATTTAATCAAATCTAAAATCTAATCTAATACAAATTTTTATTATCAATAATATTTAATCAAATCTAATAAGAATTCATACGAATTCCAAAGTTGATATTAACTTTCAAATAATTAAAAAAAAATCCACCTAACATCACAAATGTTTCTGTTAAATTCGATTAATTAATTTGTTCAACAATCACTATTATCTTTATCATTTAGTACGGTTAACCGATTTATCATCATACAACCTTCCACCTATTCAATCATATGATTTTTCAATCTTATATTAACTAAATAAATAAAGATTAATATTCAATCTTATCCTACTTTAAATATAAAAAAATCCGCTAGTTCAGATTAATATTCAATCTTATCCTACTTTAAATATAAAAAAAAGTTTTTTTTTATTATTTGGTATATAAAATCATATTTATTCAACCCATGTAATACACGGGGGTTTTTAAAAATATAACTTTTTTTATTATTTGGTAAACAATATTACATTTATTCAACCCGTGTAATACAATGGTTTTAAAGACATATTTTTTTTATTTGTATATAATATTACATTTATTCAACCCGTACAATACATATGGTTCTTAAAGACATAACTTATTTTATTATTTTATATATAAAATTACATTTCTTCAACCCGTGCAATAAAGGAGGCTTTTAAAAAGATAATGTTTTATTATTTGGTATATAAAATTCATTTATTCAACCCGTGTAATACACGGGGTTATAACCTAGTTTGCTTGTAAAGTATAATCTAACTTTTTATTTATACAAAGGCTCACGAGGCCCTTTAGCCTCACGAGTAGAGATGTACAAATTGTTTTTTTTATTTAAATCGAACCAGTTAATAACCGAACATGTTATTTTCGCACATATTGAAAATCGTTTTTTTAAAACCGGTTCTGGTTTTTAACCGTTTTTTTGACTGAAAATCATAACCGGTCCTAACTGGTGTAACCGGTTTTATAACCTATCATACATTAACCGGTTTTTTAACCGATCCAGTTAACCGAAAAAAACCCGGTATGCTAACCGGTTCTGCAGAAACAGCTCTATTGAGCTGCAGAAACCGAGTTACTATATATATATATATATATATATATATTACGTAACATTCTTTTGAAAACTTCTTTTTGTGTTTCAACAACCTTTAAACCGTCTTGAATGGCCAAATTTATCATGTGTGCAACACATCGACTATAGAAAAAAATACCCTCACAAATCGGATTGTATTTTAATTTTAACTGCATATTGTTTGAGGCGTTATCAAAAGATATTGAAAAAACCTTTTTTCTAATTTGTATTTTTTAATATATTTGTCGATTACTTAATATATAGCTTCACTGTTGTGAGGGTAATCGAATAATTTAAACAAAGTCGTGCGTTTCATCCTTTGCCACGTCGCCGGTTCAATCCAATGGGCGGTGACACAAATATATGAGTCGGGTGAGCCGTGCGGTGCGGACCAAACATCGCTAGTCAAGTTAACACCGGTTTCTAATTTTTTAAAATAAGAAATTAATTCTAGTTTAGCATTTTTTCACAATCTTAAAAAATCCCTTCTAAGATAGCATGACTTACATGGGTGTATCGTGGTTGGAGAGTTCTTTGAACGATCTTTGTATAGCGTTGTTTGTCAAAATGGTTGAACGACAAACTTTCTTGGATTACAAACTTCGCCATTTCTTCCCCAGCCATATCGAAATTGTAGGCGAACAAAGTAGCACATTCACTTGCCATGGAAGCTTGACCACTAGCGGGTTATTGTGTTCAACGCCTTGCAAAACGGTTTTTCGATGTGTTGTTTCAAGGTGGAGTTTGTGGTTTCGGCGTAAAAGTTTTGACAATGATGACAACGCGTTTTTTTTTTACCGTTGGCCATCACGCAAAAATCGAAATGTGACCAAACTTCGGGGCTGCGCTTCGTTGGAAGAACACGAACCACCGTGAGGGTTGTAGACTTGCCAACATTGACCGAATCATGAGCACTAGAGGTTGCCATGGTTTCTTCTTTTTTGAGAAATATCGAATAAGAAAGTGAGTGTTTTTAGAGATTAGAGAGTTGTGTGATTGAACCTAAACACCCAGTACCATTTTATTCTAGTTGGGAATGAATTTAGGACCAAAAAAGACAAAAAACGGACACAAATGAGCCCCAACGGTAATATTACCGTTACTGCAGGCTGCTGCATTTTTGTTTTTTTTTTCTGGTTAAAAAACTGGTTTTTTATAACGTTACTGAATAACCGGTTTTTAACCGGTTTCGCTGAGCACACCCCTAACCGGTCTGTAATCGGCAGGTTCGATTAGTAACCGAACCGGTAAAAAAAAACCGGTTTTTTATTAACCAGTTACGGTCTTTTTGCCGGTTTCAGTTACATAACCGTTTTTTTTACATCTGTACGTAGGAGCAATAACCTTACAAACACAAATTCCCTTAGGATATTTGTTTGGGAAAGTTCACCTTTAATTAATACAATACTAAAATAGTCGTTCACATTCTTTTCATCAAATTTTAGAGTTTGAAACAAAATCTTTTAATATAAAGAAAACTTGATTAATATTGGACACTTAGACTATATTTGTGCACAATTTATATTTTAGTGTTATCGACATGAGTTTTAGGGTATTTGATTAATTTGTGAATTAAAATAATAAAAACAATGATTAATCGTAATAGGTGACGCGGAAGTGCGGATTCATTTAACATGAATGCTGTTTGGGCATGGTAATCAAATAATAGTTTTGGGCTTAATATATTTTTAGTGGGCTTTTGATTTGTTTTAGATTAATTTTTCCACATTATTGTATTTGTTAGAAAGTCTATTAAATCGTTACCCAATTCTTTAAAGTAGTAGTTAGGATCCACGCGTTACGGCGAGACCGTTATACCGAATCAGAAAATAAACGTAAAAACGTTGAAATGCAAAATTTATACGAAAACGTAAAAACAAAATAAATTTACACGCGTTATAGCAAAGAAGTTGACAATACTTGAAATCATATGTAAAAAAGTAAAGCGCGTTGCGGCGGTACCGTTAAACCGAATAAAAATTAGATGTAAAAACATTAAACAACGCATGCGCGTTGTGGTGTGTTAACTCGCAAGTCAATCAGATTTGAATTTATAAAATAATACTACTACTAATAATAGTAGTTAAATAAATTTTAAAGTATAGGGTTTATTAAAACTAAAAGTTAACCATAAGGGTTATACAGTACTTATATTAATACTCTAAGGGAAGATTTTTATTTTTAAAAATAGTCCAAGGGAAGAAAGCATAAATATTTATATATAATAGAGGCTTGTACATATAGCTTTACGACTTGTATATATAGATAAAAACATAAAAATACAAAATAGTGGATGCCAAATAGCATCCACCCGTTGGCTGATGTATTGCAAAATACATCTAGTTTCTGTGTACATTTTGTATAATTTTTCAATATGTCTTGTGCCGTTTTTATTAGGTTTTTTGTATATTATCGAGTTGTTTGTGATTTGCAGGGCTCCGTGGGATATTGGAAGCTAAAATGAGTAAAAACGAGCCTAATCAAAGAAAACCCAGCTACTAGACGAGTCACGAGAGATCGGAAGATAAACAAACGAATAATTCTGTAAAAGCACCCTGTCGAGTTGCGCGACAGGGAAATAAAGTTTTCCCCGTGTCATGCGAGGGGCTTAGTTGACTTGTTGACTTATATGGGTCTCGCATGACACGAGACTAATGAGAGATACCCCTCTCGTCACATGAGGGGACTTTATTCGCATAAACCTTGGAGTTAGGGTTGGATCTGATGTGTTATAATTTAAAAACAACTCCTAACTTATCATAATTTTATCTGGACGAAAAGAAGCTAAACAAGGATGAATTTTGGAGCTGCGGAGGACGATTTTGGAGATCATGTAGGATTGATTCAAGCCAAAATCTGATTTTGATAAAGAAATCAAGATGAACACACACAGAATAAAGCTTTAAAACCCTTGATTGATTTGCAAAACATGAATACAAATTAGCCCCCATATTTATCTAGAATATGTGTTTTTAAACCCTAATAATCTCTTTCTATTTATAGCCTAAACAACTTTAGGCTAATTACATTTAGGCCCTTAGAGATAACAACTTACCAAAACTATTACTAAACATGAACTAACATAATAAATATATATTGTCTAAACAAAATATATTTAATTAACGAAAGCAATATAACTATCAAATCTCGATCTTCCACATGCCAATTCTTTCTTTGATCTTCTCATGTCGTCTTGCGTGTTGACTTTAACCTGTTGATGTTGACTTTGTTGACTTGATTCGTTGATAACATTAGACTACACGTTTTAGACCCAACAATATCCCCCTTAGGCTAATGTTATGAAACTCTTGTATCATCTACAGAACCGTCAATCTTCATGCATGTTGTAATCTTCAATTTGGTAAGCTCCAATCTCAATTTTAGACCCAACAATCTCCCCCTAGACTAATGCTTTCCAACTTTTCTTCCCTGAAGATCTTCTTTTGACACTTTGCTCTTTGAGTACTTTATCTGGATAAGCTCCCCCTTTTTGCATGCATCATCTTTGACAAGTCAGAACAAACTTTTCTACCCCTCATTTTCTTGAGTGAATAAGAAGACGTAGGAGGAGGATTCCTAGCTTGGTATCTACTGCAATGTTGAGGAATGGGTGCTTTGGTCTGGTTATTTTGCTCAATTGATGTTTGGCCATCATTGCAACAAATAGTCGAAGTAACCTGTTAACATACATAAAGACAACTCCAAATTTTCTTTTAGACTAATTCAAAGTACAGGCAAAACCGTATTCATCTGTAGTGTGCAATCAAAAGAATATCTCAAGTGGTTTGAGACACGATTGATGTGATATGGAAGACCGTATTCATCCTTAGCATAGTCTTGTCACACCCCGATATTTCCACATATTTCCGATGGGACCGGTGGGGAGTATCGTGACGTAGTTGATATCATCATAGACAATTAAACACAATTATAGCACAGCGGAAGGCTTGGAAGTTTAAATACTATTACAACCCATAATGTTCAAAGTTCAAACGAAAGAATATACAGACGGATTGTAATAGAGATCCACAGGCGGACCATAAAACCAAATACATAAAACTGAGTTTAACAGACTTCAGGCATCTAGGGATTTGCAAGATCCTCTTAATTTATGCCAAGTAACTCCAGCCTAGTTACGAGAGGTACCTGTCACTTAATCTTTGAAAAATACTTCAGTTTTCACTGGTAAATACAATTAACTGACTCATTTGAAAATGTTTATGAAAATTGGTTTAGTCGCACAAGGCACAAAAGCTTTTATAACTTGGGACAATTTTATTTAAAATCTTGTATACAGATTTACATGTTTGTCATACATTTGGGGCCGGTTTGGAAGCCGGTCATGATTAACTGATTCACCACTTATAAAACCCACAAAGGAGTTATCCCCAACTTGTGGGTAATTTAATATTTAGCATTTGCATCTGTCGGGTGTATGCCTACACCTCGTGCATAGGTCGTGGTCATTAATAACTTAAATGAGTCGAGGATATCCAGGACACGGTAGTTAACCCCCAAAGTTTATGTTATCAAACAAAACAAATTAAAACGGGTTATGCAGATTTATTAAATCACAATCCGATTAAATGATCTCATACCCGACCAAGTGGTAATAATTTACCGTATCCCAAGTCCATATAAGGAAAAATAAGTTAAAAGTATTTACCCGAGTTTGTTATGCAGAGGATGCTACTTAGCCGTATATTTCCTAAGACCTTATGCAAATATCTTCTACCGAATCTACTTAATCTGTAAGGAAGGTTTTATTAACCTATTAGGATACTAACGGGTCTTATTTAAGTCAAAGACTTAGACCGGTTAGTTATAAAGATATTTTACGGTTCGAAATGCTAGATTAAGCGGAGACCGGAATGGAATGTTATTTAGACCCAACAAGTTTGAATACTTGTATAATATGGGTAAACTAAACACATTTTGGATTTTGAAGTTTAGATGATAAGGTTAAACCCGTTTCGGTTAATTTATGCAAACTAGTCACATGAACCGAATCGAACGCGTATACGCATGATGGGTAACCGAAAGAGTCATATACAGGTCCCATATGTTATTACGCTTAAAATATGTTAAGATATCAACATATATGCCCAAAAAGATTTTAAAACCGAATTAAGCCCCGTAAGGGCATTTTGGTCAATTTAGGATTTATAAAAGGAGTTTAAAGGTAAACTGAAGTTCTGGTAAAAAACATTCTGTAAAAATATTTATTTTATGATGTTATGATAGTAACTACACATGTGTGGTTTACCATTTATGGCCAAACTATGCCTTAAAAGGGCATTTTGGTCATTTCACATATGCTTTTAAGGGCCTAATTGGAATTATGAGTTCATGAGTTATACCTACTGTAAAAATATTTAAAATTATTTATAACATCAGTAGGTAATAAGTCTTGGGTGCTAAATATGGTTTTAAACCATACTATGCACCTATATAGCGTAAAAACCGATAATTGACGATATTTACAAGGTTTATGTGATTCTGAGATTTTGACCAGCCTTGGATGGTCAAAATATTTTATTTTTCATATTAGATCAGTAGCAAAAAGTTTTGCATGTTAATTATATGTTAAACTCATTTTATTCGCAAAAAGGGCATTATCGTCAATTATAAGCTTTATACACGAACTCAATGATAAGGTCAGTATATAATCTGATCCAATATTCCAAAAATTCTTAAAAATAATATCTCATCAGTAGGTAAAGAGTTTTGAGTCAAATTATGGTGTAAAGCTTGATTTATATACCAAAGGGTATTTTAGTCTTTATAAAAGCTTAATTTACGATCACTAGCATAACATCAGTTTATGACCAGAATCTAAGTGCCAAAACATTTTAAATATGTTTACTAATCAGTACCTAATCCATTTGCATGTTCATTTATTTAAAAATCCTATTTTTAGATCATAAGGGCATAATAGTCAACAATAAGCATAATAACGGAAACATGCATATAATTCAGATTAATAAGTGACCATGTAATATAATCTCAAAAAGTTATACTACAACATTATATGGTCACAATGGAAGCTTAAAACATAAAGGAATTAAGCTAAATCGGGTCATAACTGAAAGTCAAAGCAAAAGTCAAGCTTTTGCGACTTTCGGTTGCGAACCGAACTTAGACTTGGAATTGTCGGGTTGAACATGTTTAAACATGTTCTAATAATATTTACCAAGTTATTTAAGTGACAAAATATGATTTATAACCTCTACATTATCAATTTTGATTATTATTTAAAAATCTGACTAGTTTGACTTTTTGATTAATTACTTTGACCCGACAATTAACTAAGTAAACGTGATAATTATGAGGTGCTCTTTTGAAGGATTAACACCTACCTAATTATGATCACGTAGCCATATTCGCTTCGAACAATGGCTGGACCATTTAGGTCTAAACCGAAGGTCAAAGCCATTTTGCGGCAACTTTGACTTTCGGTCTTTAAACGTATAAAAACTGAATTAGAGTGGCTAAGGATACTTACAAAGGGTCCTAGCTCGAACGTTAAACTAGAGGGAGCTTCCTTTTTGAGCAGGAACCTCAGAAAGATTGAGAAGAAGTGTTCAAGGATCAAGCTAGGTGTTAGGGATGTCCAAAGATCATCACAAGTGTCCTAGCTGATTCCTAAAACCATCAAAGAGCTCTTGGTATCGAGTTTGGATTGTGTAGGACAGTTATAGTGACAAACCTGCAGCTGTCCAAAATATTCTGCCCAGATACTGGCTTTACGGACCGTAAGCCTAAACTTCATACGGTCCGTAACCGCTTTTGAATTATATCGCCCAGACACTGTCCTTACGGACCGTAAACTTGAGCCTTATACGGTCAGTATCTGATTGATCAGCAAACCAGAATTTTGAAACTTTACACATTTGGTCCCTCATCTTTAATAATTAACATCAATCATTCCCGAGAGCATGATTTAACATCATGAGGCCTCGGATTTGTTAAAAGGTCACTCAGAGGAATTAGTTTAGCATGTTGACACTTTTAGTCCTTCCGCATACATATTTTCATCGGTTGACAACTTTAGTCCTTCAAGTTTAATCTTTTAAACATTTAAGGATTTAGGACACATGTCTTCATATAATTGGACATGATTTTTATGAGGTGTTACATCTTCACCCCCTTAAAAGAAATTTCAACCCCGAGATTTATTGAAACAAGTGAGGGTACTTTTGTCGCATAGTGGACTCAACTTCCCACGTATACTCAGGGCCTCTACGGGCATCCCCTTTTACTTTTACAATCGGTACATGCTTCCTTCAGAGCTTTTTAACCTGTTGATCCTTGATCGATAAAGGTCTTTCAACAAACCTCAGGCTTTCATCTACCTGTACGTCTTTAAGAGACATTGCTAGCGATTCATCAGCTAGACACTTCTTTAAGTTACAGATGTGGAACACATTGTGAATTTCACTAAGCTCCCCAGGCAAGTTCAGCTTATAAGCTACACTCCCGACACAATCAATGATCTCAAATGGCCCAATATACCTCGGGCTTAGCTTGCCCTTCTTACCAAAACGCATCACACCTTTCCAGGGTGATACTTTTAGTAAGACTTTGTCTCCTACCTCAAACTTTAGAGGTTTTCGCCTCTTATCTGCGTAGCTTTTCTGCCTATCTCTGGCAGCTTTTAGGCGATCACGAATTTGGATAATCTTGTCTGTTGTTTCAAGGACTATCTCAGGTCCTGATAATTGAGCTTCTCCAACTTCTGCCCAACAGACAGGCGTTCTACATTTTCTTCCATATAAAGCCTCAAAAGGAACAGCCTGAATGCTGGTATGGTAACTATTATTATAGGAGAACTCAATCAAGGGGATATGGTCATCCCAACTACCACCCAAATCAATGACACATGCGCGAAGCATGTCTTCAAGTGTTTGAATTGTACGCTCACTTTGCCCATCCGTTTGAGGATGATAAGTAGTACTAAAATTCAAACGAGTGCCTAAAGATTGTTGGAAACTTTTCCAGAAGTGAGAAGTGTATCTAGTATCTCTATCGGATACAATGGATACTGGCACTCCGTGGAGAGATACAATCTCATCCACATATGACTGAGCTAACTTATCGGAGCTATGAGTCTCCTTAATGGGTAAGAAATGAGCTGACTTAGTCAGTCTGTCAACGATGACCCATATAGTATCATTTCCATGCCTTGTCTTAGGTAACTTGGTGATGAAATCCATGGTTACCATTTCCCACTTCCATGTGGGAAGTTCTAATTGTTGTAGTAATCCTGACGGCTTTTGATGTTCAGCTTTAATCTGAGCGCACGTCAAACATTTAGCTACATGTGTGGCTATGGATTTCTTCAAACCCATCCACCAATAGTTGGCCTTTAGATCTTGATACATTTTGTCACCCCCATGGTGCACTGAATATCTGGAGTTATGAGCTTCTTGAAGGATTAGGTCTCTAAGTCCTCCATGAATAGGAACCCAAATCCTACCATTAAATCTGAGGATTCCATTACTCCCAGGTGACAACTGATCAAAAGTTGCACCTAATTTCTCGTTTGGAAGGTTAACCTCCAACACAACTTCTTTCTAAGCAGCTAATAATCTTTCATTCAAACTGTTCTTCAGTTCGATACTTTTAGCATTAATCCGTATGGGTTTAACTCTTTCCTTTCGGCTTAGAGCATCAGCGACTACATTCACTTTACCAGGATGGTAGCGAATCTCACAATCATAATCATTCAAGGTTTCCGTCCACCGGCGTTGCCTCATATTGAGATATTTTTGATTAAACAAATGTTGGAGACTTTTGTGATCTGAGTATATCACACATTTAGTTCCATACAAGTAATGTCTCCACAACTTAAGTGCAAATACAACGACACCCAACTCCAGATCATGGGTGGTGTAATTATTTTCATGCACTTTCAGTTGTCGTGATGCATAGGCAATCACTTTGCCTCTCTGCATGAGCACACAGCCCATGCCAGTGTGCGAAGCATCACATTAAACAACGAACTCCTCTATTCCTTCAGGTAATGTCAACACTGGAGCATTGCTCAACTTGTGCTTGAGGATTTCAAAAGACTCCTGCTGTTTTGGACCCCAATCAAATTTCACATTTTTGCGGGTCAGAGTAGTTAGAGGTGCAACTATCCTTGAGAAGTTTTCAATGAACCTTCTGTAATATCCTGCTAATCCTAGAAAGCTGCGAATCTCAGTAGGTGTCTTAGGTGCTTCCCAGTTCATGATTGTTTCTATCTTAGCGGGATCCACTTGGATACCATGCTCACTTACAGCATGTCCAAGAAATTGGACTTCGCGAAGCCAGAATTCACACTTGGAGAATTTAGCGTAAAGCTTCTCTTGTTGTAGCAGTCCTAAGATGCACCTGAGGTGTTTCTCGTGATTGGCTTGATTACGAGAATAGATAAGTATGTCATCTATAAAGACAATGACAAACTTATCTAGGTATGGCTTGCAGACTTGATTCATGAGGTCCATGAATGCTGCAGGTGCGTTAGTGAGCCTGAAAGGCATCACTAAGAATTCATAGTGGCCATACCTTGTTCTGAATGCAGTTTTAGGTACTTCTTCAGTTCTAACTTTGAGTTGATGATACCCCGATCTTAAATCAATCTTCGAGAAGAAGCTTTCCCCTTGTAGTTGATCAAACAGATCATCTATCCTGGGCAATGGATAACGGTTCTTGATTGTCACTTTGTTTAGCTCACGGTAATCAATGCACATACGCATTGAACCATCCTTCTTCTTTACAAACAGTATGGGTGCTCCCCAAGGCGATGAGCTGGGTTGTATGAAACCCTTTTCCAGTAAATCATCCAATCGGGTTCTCAGTTCTTTCATTTCTGTTGGTGCTAAATGGTAAGGAGCTCGTGCAATCGGTGCTGCTCCTGGCATGATGTCAATCCTGAACTCTACTTTCTTTTCAGGAGGTAATCCAGGTAGTTTGTCAGGGAAGAGATTCAGGTACTCAGAAATGATTGGAATGTCTTCTATCTTGGGTTTCAAATCATCTACAGTCACCTGTGCCATGTAGATGACACATCCGTTCTTCAGGCACTTGGATGCTTTAAGTATAGATACATTGTCGGGCAATCCGTAGTGCGTATCTCCATGAATGGTGATCAACTCACCAGATGGGGTTTTTGGGCTTGGTTACGCGATAACCAATCCATGCCTAAAACTACATCAAACCCAGCCAATTTCATTGGCAAAAGGGATAGCGAAATTGAATGATTTTTAATAGATATAAAGCATCCATCAAGAAGAGTCGAAGCGGTTTCTAAGGTACCATCAGCGAGTTCTACCTCATATTTAATGTCTAGAGTTTTAATAGGCAGATTCAGCAATTTACTAAACTTAAGGTCCACAAACGACTTATCCGCACCTAAATCAAATAAAACTCTAGCATAAATATCATTAATGAGGAAGGTACCTGTTATAACTTTATCATCATTCACCGCCTCCTTGGCGTTCATCTGAAACACCCTATCATTTGTCTTTTTCACCTCATCAGGCTTCTTGGTGTTCTTTGGGCAGTTAGTCTTAATGTGCCCTTTTTCGTTGCAACCATAGCAGGTTGCATCTTTCAAGTTTCGGCACTCCAAAGATTTGTGCCCTTTCTTTTTACAGATTCCACAAGGCTTGGCTTGTGGATCTAGATTACATTTCCCAAATTGCCTCTTGTCACAGTTCTTGCACCTGGGCTTGTCACCAGACTGAATCTTTTTAAACCTAGAGTTTCCTTTCTTCTTCTTGCTTGACTGGTGGGACTGGTCATCCTCTCTCTTTCTCTTCCCATCCTCAGTGGGCCTCCTAAACTTACTCCTTATAACATCAAGTGTAAGAGACAGTGATAGATCTATAGCCGATCTATAAGTGGTAGGCTTTGAAGCCTTGACATTCCCCTTGATTTCAGGGGCTAAACCACCAATGAAACGCGCAGTGCGTTTTGGCTCCGGAGTGACCAGATACGGAACGAGTCGGGACATTGAATTAAAACTGGTAACATAAGACCTGCAATCAAAATCCTTCATAACCAAAGTGAGGAAATCAGTCTCCACCTTCTCCACTTCATGTTGTGGACAGTAAGTATCCTTCACAAGCTCAACAAACTTAACCCAGGAGAGGTTATATAAAGGAATCTTCCCGGTGGATTGCACTAGAGCTTTCCACCAAGTCAGGGCGTCGCCTTTAAAGGACTGAGACACAAACTTCACAATGTCCTCTTTGGCACACCCACTGATATCAACAACTGTCTCCATCTCATCAAGCCATTTCATACAATCAATGGCTCCTTTTTCCTCAGTGAAATCTCTTGGTTTACAAGAGATAAAATATTTGTAAGTACAACCCTTATTGTACCGGGGAGCCTGATCAAATACAATCTTTTGGGGTTCACTTCTCTGATTGGATGAATGTTGAGATTCATCCTTTTTCGACGTATGCGGTTTTGATAGGGACTTAGAATGGGTTTTCGATCCAGCATCACTCAGATATTTGAGTACCTCGTTCACAGCCTTAGTAACTGCTGTGTTTATCATGGCTTGTAGTTCGGTGCCAGTAACATGCAACCTTGTATCATTATTCCCATCAACTGGGTGACTATGAGCTTCATCAAAGCCAGCCATGATTTAAATGCTATAATCAAGTAATAATGATTTGTTTAGTTATCATATAATGAATCATCGTATTTGATGATTAGATAGCCATGGTATAAATAAATCATATAAGCCAATAAGGAAATATGTTTGGAATTATTTGATTATAATTTGCCTAGGTTACAAATGAACCATTATTGGCATTTAAACAGGATATAATCCTTTATATTTATTAGACAGGGGACATAAGCCACAACTATCAATATCGTATAGACATTTTTATATAGCACATAGGCTCATATCGAAGGACATTTAGATGGCACAAAAGGCCTTGTCACTAGGTCAATTTAAAATATAATTATGATCTTTTTAGATCGAAGGTTTTAAGGATTGAACATAGTTCATTTCCTTTTGATAAAAGTTATAGTCTATAACTATACTTGTCATGAAAAACAATACAAATTGGCCCGTAGGCATAATGAATAACATCTCAAATGGATGTTTTGGTATAGACATCATTTTTAATGATATTAGCCATGATTTACAATGTAAGGGCTTGGAAGAATCCAAGTACTTTGGAAGGCTGGTGTGATTTCTCAAGTCACACTGCCAGAAGTGTTAACATGTTTTTTTTGGATGTTAACTAGGATTTATTGTCTTAAGAAGGTTATACCATCATAGCCATTTATACTTTGGCTAGGTTATACCTTTAAGAATATCTTTTGGAATTTTAAACCAGATCAATTAAAATTGAAATGATTGTTAGCGTCACCGCTTGAAAGTGCGGCTCCACTAATGGTGGTTGTGGTGGGGTGTTGTGGTATGAAGGAGTGTTAGCGAACTTCCACTACCCCCACCATTCGTCATATCTATCGGGACCTTGATAAGGAGATCCCATGAAGGAAGAACCGCTGGATATATCGATGGGATGCGTAGGTGTCCCAGAAGGTGGCATTTCTGGATCCGGATCATCATCCAAATCCATGTCCTATGAGAAGTGGTCTTCGGGCCCAACAGGTTAATTCCCACTGGTGAATTTATATAATCATCAGGGTTAAAGTAACCTTGGGAGTAAGAGTGATGGGATGAGTGGTGAGAAGAATGGTGAGAATGGTGAGAGTACAGCGGATGCTGCGAATGATGTGAATGTTAGGGCTCGTCTGGTTGTGGCGGCCCGAAGGAGAGGTGGTAAGAAGGTGAGGTGCTGAGCGAAAAGGATCGTCTCGCTGGTTCAAGAGCATGTCTCCAATCTTCGTATGAATCGAAGCTGAATGAAGCTGACGACGTACGTCTATGAGAGGGTCCAGCATGACTAGATGGTCCCCCTCTCATGGGACCTTTCCCTCGACCTCTCACTTGTGGCGGCATTTTATCAGCAAACCTGCCAAAAATCAAGAAAACAACATATAAACAAAATAAAGGTTAAGAATAATCCTAGGTCATTTGCCTAGACTCAGAAGTCTAAGGAATGTGCTATTATGTCATTGAGATTAAACACAAAAGGCTAGTGTTTAATTCACTCAATGTTGGCTCTGATACCAACCTGTCACACCCCGATATTTCCGGTGGTCCCGGTGGGGAGTGTCATGACGTAGTTGATATCATCATAGACAATTAAATACAATTATAGCACAGCGGAAGGCTTGGAAGTTTAAATACTATTACAACCCATAATTTTCAAAGTTCAAATGAAAGAATATACAGACAGATTGTAATAGAGATCCACAGGCCGACCATAAAAACAAATACATAAAACTGAGTTTAACAAACTTCGGGCATCTAGGGATTTGCAAGATCCTCTTAATTTATGCCAAGTAGCTCCAGCCTAGTTACGAGAGGTACCTGTCACTTAGTCTTTGAAAAATACGTCAGTTTCACTGGCAAATACAATTAACTGACTCATTTGAAAATGTTTATGAAAATTGGTTTTGGCGCACAAGGCACAAAAGCTTTTATAACTTGGGACAATTTTATTTAAAATCTTGTATACAGATTTACATGTTTGTCATACATTTGGGGCCGGTTTGGAAGCCGATCACGATTAACCACTCACCACTTATAAAACCCACAAAGGAGTTATCCCCAACTTGTGGGTAATTTAATATTTAACATTTGCATCTGTCGAGTGTATGCCAACACCCCGTGCATAGGTCGTGGCCATTAATAACTTAAATGAGCCAATGATATCCAAGACACGGTCGTTAACCCCCAAAGTTTATGTTATCAAACAAAACAGATTAAAACGGGTTATGCAGATTTATTAAATCACAATCCGATTAAATGATCTCATGCCCGACCAAGCGGTAATAATTTACCGTATCCCAAGCCCGTATAAGGGAAAATAAGTTTAAAGTATTTACCTGAGTTTGTTATGCAAAGGATGCTACTCAGCCGTATATTTTCTAAGACCTTATTCAAATATCTTCTACCGAAGCTACTTAATCTGTAAGGAAGGTTTTATTAACCTATTAGGATACTAACGGGTCTTATTTAAGTCAAAGACTTAGACTGGTTAGTTATAAAGATATTTTACGGTTCGAAATGCTAGATTAAGCGGAGACCGGAAAGAATGTGATTTAGACCCAACAAGTATGAATACTTGTAAAATTTGGGTAAACTAAACACATTCTGGATTTTGAAGTTTAGATGATAAGGTTAAACCCGTTTCGGTTAATTTATGCAAACTAGTCACATAAACCGAATCGAATGCGTATAAGCATGACGGGTAACTGAAAGATTCATATACAAGTCCCATATGTTATTATGCTTAAAATATGTTAAGATATCAGTAGGATATCAACATATATGCCCAAAAAGATTTTAAAACCGAATTAAGCCCTTTAGGATTTATAAAAGGAGTTTAAAGGTAAACTAAAAATTCTGGTAAAAAACATTCTGTAAAAATATTTATTTTATGATGTTATGACAGTAAGTACATATGTGTGGTTTAACATTTATGGCCAAACTATGCCTTAAAAGGGCATTTTGGTCATTTCACATATGCTTTTAAGGGCATAATTGGAATTCTGAGTTCATTACTTATACCTACTGTAAAAATATTTAAAATTATATAAAAGATCAGTAGGTAATAAGTCTTGGGTGCTAAATATGGTTTTAAACCATACTATGCACCTATTTAGCGTAAAAACGGATAATTGAGTATATTTACAAGGTTTATGTGATTCTGAGATTTTGACCAGCCTTGGATGGTCAAAATATTTTATTTTTCATATTAGATCAGTAGCAAAAAGTTTTGCATGTTAATTATATGTTAAACTCATTTTATTCGAAAAAGGGCATTATCGTCAATTATAAGCTTTATACACGAACTCAATGATAAGGTCAGTATATAATCTGACCCAATATTCCAAAAATTCCTAAAAATAATATCTCATCATTAGGTAAAGAGTTTTGAGTCAAATTATGGTGTAAAGCTTGATTTATATACCAAAGGGTATTTTAGTCTTTATAAAAGCTTAATTTACGATCATTAGCATAACATCAGTTTATGACCAGAATGTAAGTGTCAAAACATTTTAAATATGTTTACTAATCAGTACCTAATCCATTTGCATGTTCATTTATTTAAAAATCCTATTTTTAGATCATAAGGGCATAATAGTCAACAATAAGCATAATAACGGAAACATGCATATAATTCAGATTAATAAGTGACCATGTAATATAATCTCATAAGGTTATACTACAACATTATATGGTCACAATGGAAGCTTAAAACATAAAGGAATTAAGCTAAATCAGGTCAGAACTGAAAGTCAAAGCAAAAGTCAAGCTTTTGCGACTTTTGGTTGCGAACCAAACTTAGACTTGGAATTGTCGGGTTGAACATGTTTAAACATGTTCTAATAATATTTACCAAGTTATTTAAGTGACAAAATATGATTTATAACATCTACATTATCAATTTTGATTATTATTTAAAAATCTGACTAGTTTGACTTTTTGATTAATTACTTTGACCCGACAATTAACTAAGTAAACGTGATAATTAGGAGGTGCCCTTTTGAGGGATTAACACCTACCTAATTATGATCACGTATCTATATTCACCTCGAACAATGGCTGGACCATCAAAGAGCTCCTGGTATCGAATTTGGAGTGTATAAGGCGATTATAGTGACAAACCTGCAGCTGTCCAAAATATTCTGCCCAGATACAGGCTTTACGGACCGTAAGCCTAAACTTCATACGGTCCATAACCACTTTTGAATTATACCGCCCAGACACAATCCTTACGGACCGTAAGCTTGAGCCTTATACGGTCCGTATCCGATTGATCAGCGAACCAGAATTTTGAAACTTTACACACTTGGTCCCTCATCTTTAATAATCAATATCAATCATTCTCGAGAGCATGATTTAACATCATGAGGCCTCAGATTTGTTAATAGGTCACTCAGAGGCATTAGTTTAGCATGTTGACACTTTTAGTCCCTCCGCATACGTATTTTTATCAATTGACAACTTAAGTCCTTCAAGTTTAATCTTTTACACATTTAAGGATTTGGGACACGTGTCTTCATATAATTGGACACTATTTTTACGAGGTGTTACAAGTCTTCAAGTCAGTTTACTTTTGTAAATTCTGCAGACATGATTTGCTCAGTCTCCTTATCACTTTTACCCTTGCTTTTGAGAGCAGCTATCTTCTCCGCCTGCACAAGTTTCACCTCAAGGTATTCTTGAACATTTTTGGGCTTTTGATACCTTTTTAGGGATGGAAAAGTAAGTTGGCTAGGGTCAGTTCTGGAATAGAAAGATTGTATCTCCTTTGATACATTTTCTAACTCCAATGGATCAAGGACAATGGGTGTGGAAGTTGTGGTAATTGAGGGTGAATGTATGGATAGTGCAGTAGTAATGGTGGTGGAGATGTGAGATGTAGTGGTAGTTGTGGTTGTGGTTGTGGTTGTGGTTGTATGGATAGGAGATGCATTAGGAGTTGCTTCATCATCATCTTGGATAATGAATCTAATTATCCTAGATCAGGTTGGTAAATTTTGTGTTTTTGATGGTGGTTGTTGTGGCAATGAGATATGTTTTCTCTTCAACAGTCCTTTGGGGGACTTTGAGGAAGCTTTTTGGATAGTTGTAACATATGTTGTCACTATTTTAGTACCAACAGATGTTTTAGCAGTGGAAGTGGTGGTGGTTGTAATAAGTTGAGAGGTGGAAATGGGAAAAGAGGTTTGATGTAACAACCCGCATTTTCGCGCTCGTTACTCTCGTTACGCCTAGCACCTGGGATTCAGATCATAATGTAAACTATAACACTTACTAAGCTACATCGCATATTTTCGTGCTACAACGCTTATTACAACACGCTATATCACAACGCTTACGCTTAAAACGCTATTCGCATACACTATTACGCTATTACTACGCTACACGCTATCGCTCAACTCAAACTCAACGCAAACTCGAGTCGCAGTTACTTACATTTGTTATGTTATAGACTTAATTATATATATATATATATTATATCATTATCTACGTGAATCGAGACAATAAAACGCAACGCAACACATAAGGCTAGAAACTAATAATACACCAAAATTCGTCCGAATGGGCCATCCGCCCAGATGGAGCCCCTCCGTCCGGATGGGGCTCACACATTCAGATGGAGCCCATCCGAATGGAGTCCATCCGGACATAGCCATCCAGAGATACCCCATGCGCACACCGCCTTAGTCCTCACCCTCACCTATAAATAGTGGACTTGTGTCTCCATTACAACCTTTTAAGCTCCTTCATCCGCTCTCAAGGTTCAGACTGTGAATCAACACTTCTTGTAAGTTTTCGCTCCGATTTCAACCTCCATTCCACTCCTACTCCATCTTCTTGCTTCATAATCACAAACACACGTACGCATTCTTTAATTTTTACTTAAAATCACTGATCTTAGACCACTCGAAGATGTTTTCCACTCGTTTTGCTTAGGCAAACTGTTGTGGAGCATCATTCAGTCGAGATTGGTCCTAGATCTAAAGGATTTTCACATTTTTCAACTTATCTATGAACTCTCCTTTGGTTTTTATGCAATATTGGTGGAATCTTGTACCCGTCAGACTCCCGACTTGTTCCATAGTCGAAGAGCCGACTCTAGGGTTGATTTCCACCAAGGAGATGGTCCAATCTACAGGTCAGACAAAGATTTCCGTCAAGAAAAACACCTCCGGCCGAATGGCCTTTACCCATCTGCCCGAATGGGCTTGACTCGGGATTCACTGTTGTCTTGTTTCGTTATCGTACACGTCTCCGTTGAATAAAAACATTTTAAACAAAACTTCAACAATTTTAACGGTTCACAAACAACCACAGACCATCCGTCCGAATGGACCATGTCCATCCGAATGGATAGACGCTGTTACCACACCAAACCTTTTCTTTCGAAAATTTTAAACATCGATTATACATCAGATCATTTCGTCCCAACAGAGATAGCCATCCGACCGAATGGATAAAACCTCATCCGTCCGGATGGAGCACCATCCGTCCGGATGGAGCCCCATCCGTCCGGATGGAGCCCCATCCGCCCGGATGAAGCCCATCCGCCGGATGGACTAGTCCCATCCGTCCGGATAAACTGTTGGACACATAACTCGCTTTTACCACACTCGACACTCTGATTTCGACCGTGTCAGCACTTGGAAGGCTTATGCATCTGTTCCCGTACGCAGGCTGACCCGACACTCCCATCAATCCATTCCAGATTGTGTTTACTTGCTAAACACGCACTGTGAGTATACTTGACCCCCTTTTCGCTTTAAAACGCACCTTTGGGGTGTAACATACGTTCATACATAAACACACTTATCAAAACGGACTACATGCTCAAACTATTTTACACACACAAATGACCAATATACATATTTACACGTGATGCTTGATACATATGTGCTAGGACCTTTACTCGTTGATGTTCCACCTTAGCTAGTATGTTACTATAGTTCGACTCACACCCGACGGGGTCTAGTTAAGAATAACTCGCACCGCTCCTTCCAAGTCATCTCGGAACTTAGCTGGAAGTATTTGTCTTGTTAGTATATATGTTGTGATGCATCTCGTTTATGTATGAGGAAATTCGCTACGCTTTTATCTACTTTACTATTATATCAAACTTGCATACTCGCCAATACATTTTTGTATTGACAATATTTTAACGTATGTTGCAGGTTAATCACAGGTTATCATGAATCAAGATTAGGAAGTCTAGAAACCCACAATAAAAATCTAGGTTGTTGGATTTGAATTGTTTGAGGGACATGAAATCTGTATGACTATTTGTGGAATGTTTGTTTGATAGTATGGGACATTAAACTTGTTAAATATTGTCACTAAATAGTTGTTATGGATTCTCTCGAGCAATCTAATTCGCCTAGTGCCGCGCCCTGATGATTCCGCCATCGGTTGGGGTGTGACATTTGAGAGATAGATGGGACATTGGTTTGGACAGATGGTGCAACAGTGCTTTGACTAACCTTTGGAACCTCTGTTGAAGAACCTTGGTTGTCTTGGATTTCTTTTCTCTTGGTAATCTCTTGCACTGTGATCTATTGGTTGGCGTTTCTAGTAACCCTCTTTTTCTACTTCTCAATTTCTTTGACAAGCTCAGCTTTTCTGGCTCTCTTGAGTGTAGCAAGCTCAGGATTTTTACCAGCCTTTTTAATCGAGGGTTGAAGCTTCCTCATTCTATCTCCTCATTTATGGCATCATCGTATTTAGGGAGAGTTAGAGCATTACCAGTGTTCTCAAGGATATAGTCTTTGATGACTTTAACCTCTGTTTGAGTCTCTTGTATCTGGTATCCACCGTTTTGCGGATAAGCTCTATTTGCATGTTGTATCTTTCATCAACAGCTTGCTTTTGAAGATGTAGGTATGGTTGAACATGTTCCTACATTTCTTTTGCAATTTCTGTATTTGTTGGTCTGGGCTTGGAGTTCTTGAGTAAAATTTGCATCATCTCTTTTATCTCCCTAACAGATGTTTCCAAGTTGGTTACCTTTTCCTTCAATTCTTGATAATTTAATCCACCACCTGAGTGAACATGATCATTTGAATTCCCACCAGAAGTGGTTGTATCTAGTTTTGAACCAGATACCACTTGTTCTTGGTACTAGGGACTTCCAACTGGTGTAGAGACTATTGTCTCAACAATTGTTGCCTTCAAGGGGGTCTTAGTAATGTAGCTAGAGTCCAACTGAAAGACAGTTGTCTCATCAGCTGTAGTAGCTGCCCTACTTGAAATATGAACATGTATCTCTTGAGATATAGGAGGTGTAGCCTCCTCTGCTTGTAGGATAATAATGACCCCTGAGCTTGCCTAGTCACTTGTTGAGGTGAACTCTCTTTGATTTGTTGTTGAGAAGAACTAGGTATCTGCAAGTCAGATGTGTCAATTGCATCAAGCAATTTTTGTAAGGGTGAGTGGATAATTGATGTGGGTAGTGGTGATGAAATAGGATCGGCCCTGGGAGAGGGGCTTGAGAAGAGACAATTAATTGATGTATCTCCCCCTTGACTTGTGTCCCCTGTGCTTACAACACCTCCTTTTTGTGAGGAAGAGTTAGGAGTTTGGCTTGGTGGCGATGTCTGCATTTGTTGTGAGGAAGTAACAACAGATGTTTATGTTTGTAGATTTTGTGATGCAACAGGCATCTCTGGCATCTCAACCCCCTAGAGATACCCTTTTTTGGTTTTTCTTTTGGATTTGTGATGAGAATGGATGAAGTTTGTATGGAAATGTCTAGTGTGGGTTCCAGAGTGGTTGGATTTGCACTATGGTCATCATGAGCAGTGGGCTTAGCAACACATGTTGCAACATCTGTTGCTTGGTTTTCTAAAACATTTTCATCTACCACATTTTCATGGATATTGGCCATCATGCGAGTAAACGTTTCATTTGAAAGACTGTTTTTTGTAATGCTTCACCTTTTTCAAAACTTTCTTTTCTTAAAACGTTTTAAGGCAAAAACTCAACAGCCTTGGATAGATTAAGACATGATTGCCAGTACCTCTCTTCATTGCCCTCAAATTTGCTACCAAATCTGCCTAGAACCTCGATCAGAGAGTAAGAAAGGCGTAAGATTCACAATGGTGTAATACTAAAATGGGATATACCAGGCTAGGATTCGAGTTACAGGAACAAGGGCCAAACCAACCACCCAAGAATGGAATCGTCGACAGAAAACACTTGACAACCACCTCGAATCAGCTTTTCTTGCCACCAGACCCATCTCCATCTATTAGGAATCTGATGCCGTCACTAAACACATTCCTTAAATTGTAGCCATTTTTTGAGTGTTTATTTTTTGATGTCTAATCCGCATATATATCACCATTGCACTTGATTTTCTTGACTGTATTTCTCTTAAATGTCAACATATACACGTGTGATTTAGTTTACGAAGATTTTTCAATGCCGAGAACCTCGATCAGAGAGTAAAAAAGACGTATGTTTCACAATGGTGTAAAACTAAAATGGGATATACCGGGCTAGGATTCGAGTTACAGGAACAAGGGCCAAACCAACCACCCAAGAATGGAATCATCAAGCGAAAGCACTTGACAACCTCTTGGAAGCATATTTTCTTGCCACCAGACATTTCTCCATCAATTTGGAATCTGATGGCGTGACTAAACACATTCATTAAATTGTAGCCATTTTTTGAGTGTTTATCCTTTGTGTCTAATCCGCATATACATCACTATTGCTCTTGATTTTCTTGACTGTATATTTCTTAAATGTCAACATACACACTTGTGATTTAGTTTACGAAGATTTTTCAATGCTGAGAACCTTGATTAGAGAGTAAAAAAGACGTAAGGTTCACAATGGTGTAAAACTAAAATGGGATATACCAGGCTAGGATTCGAGTTACAGGAACAAGGGCCAAACAAACCATCTAAGAATGGAAACGTCGAGCGAAAACACTTGACAACCTCCTGGAAGCAGCTTTTCTTACCACCAGACCTTTCTCCATGAATTAGGAATCTGATCCCGTCACTAAACACAATCCTTAAATTGTATCCATTTTTTGAGTGTTTATTTTTTTGGTGTCGAATCCGCATATATATCACCATTGCTCTTGATTTTCTTGACTGTATATCTCTTAAATGTCAACATATACATGTGTGATTTAGTTTACGAAGATTTTTCAATGCCGAGAACCTCGATCCGAGAGTAAAAAAGGCGTAACATTCCCAATGGTGTAAAACTAAAATGGGACATACCGGGCTAGGATTCGAGTTACAGGAACAAGGGCTAAACCAACCACCCAAGAATGGAATCGTCGAGAAAAAAAGACTTGAAAAGCTACTGGAAGTAGCTTTTCTTACCACCAGATAATTCTCCATCAATTAGGAATCTAATGCCGTCACTAAACACATCCGTTAAATTGTAGCCATTTTTGGAGTGTTTATTTTTTGGTGTCTAAACCGCATATATATATATCATCATTGCTCTTGATTTTCTTTAATTTATATGTCTTAAATGTCAACATATACACGTGTGTTTTAGTTTACGGAGATTTTTCAATGCTGAGAAACTCGATCAGAGAGTAAAAAAGGCATAAGGTTCACAATGGTGTAAATCTAAAACGGGATATACCGGGCTAGGATTCGAGTTACAGGAACAAGGGCCAACACAACCACCTACGAATGGAATCGTTGAGTGAAAACACTTGACAACCTCCAGGAAGCAGCTTTTCTTGCCACCAGACCTTTCTCCATTAATTAGGAATCTGATGCAGTCACTAAACACATTCCTTAAATTGTGGCGATTTTTTGAGTGTTTATTTTTTGGTGTCTAATCCACATATATATCACCATTGCTCTTGATTTTCTTGACTGTATATCTCTTAAATGTCAACAAATACATGTGTGGTTTAATTTACGAAGATTTTTCATTGCCGAGAACCTCGATCAGAGAGTAAAAAGGCGTAAGGTTCAGAATGGTGTAAAACTAAAATGGGATATACCGGGCTAGGATTCGAGTTACAGGAACAAGGGCCAAACCAACCACGTAAGAATGGAATCGTCGAGCGAAAACACTTGACAATCTCCTAGAAGCAGCTTTTCTTGCCACCAGACCTTTTTCCATCAACTAGGAATATGATGCCGTCACTAAACACTTTCCTTAAATTGTAGCTATTTTTTGAGTGTTTATTTTTTGGTGTCTAATCCGCGTATATATTACCATTGCTCTTGATTTTCTTGACTGTATATCTCTTAAATGTCAACATATACACATGTGATTTAGTTTATGAAGATTTTTCAATGCCGAGAACCTCGATCACAGAATAAAAACGGCGTAAGGTTCACAATGGTGTAAAACTAAAATGGGATATACTAGGCTAGGATTCGAGTTACAGGAGCAAGGGCCAAACCAACCACTCAAGAATGAAATCATCGAGCGAAAACACTTGACAACCTCCTGGAAGCAGCTTTTCTTTCCTCCAGACATTTCTCCATCAATTAGGAATCTGATGCAGTCACTAAACACATTTCTTAAATTGTAGCCATTTTTGGTGTGTTTATTTTTTTGGTGTCTAATCCCAATATATATCACCATTGCTCTTGATTTTTCTTGACTGTAAATCTCTTAAATGTCAACATATACACGTGTGATTTAGTTTACGAATATTTTTAAATGCCGAGAACGTTGATCAGAGAGTAAAAAAGCGTAAGGGGCCAAACCAACCACCCAAGAATGGAATCGTCGAGCGAAAACACTTGACAACCTCCTGTAAGTAGCTTTTCTTGCCACCAGACATTTCTCCATCAATTAGGAATCTGATACCGTCACTAAACACATTCCTTAAATTGTAGCCATTTTTTTAGTGTTTATTTTTTGGTGTCTAATCCGCATATATATCACCATTGGTCTTGATGTTCTTGACTGCATATCTCTTAAATGTCACCATATACACGTGTGATTTAGTTTACGAAGATTTTTCAATGCCGAGAACCTCTATCAGAGCGTAAAAAAGGCGTAAGGTTCACAATGGTGCATAACTAAAATGGGATATACAGGGTTAGGATTCGAGATACAGGAACAAGGGCCAAACAACCACCCAAGAATGGAATCGTCGAGCGAAAAAACTTGACAACCTCCTGGAAGCAGCTTTTCTTGCCTCCAGACCTTTCTCCATCAATTAGGAATCTGATGCAGTCACTAAACACATTCTTTAAATTGTAGCCATTTTTTGAGTGTTTATATTTTGGTGTCTAATCCGCATATATATCACCATTGCTCTAGATTTTTCTTGACTGTATATCTCTTAAATGTCAACATATACACGTGTATTTTGTTTACGAATATTTTTAAATGCCGAGAACCTCTATCAGTGAGTAAAAAAGGCGTAAGGTTCACAATGGTGTAAAAAAAAAATGGGATATACCTAGCTAGGATTCGAGTTACAGAACAAGGGCCAAACCAACCACCCAAGAATGGAATCGTCGAGCGAAAACAAATGACAACCTCCTGGAATCAGCTTTTCTTGCCACCAGACCTTTCTCCATCAATTAGGAATTTGATGCCGTCACTAAACACATTCCTTAAATTGTAGCCATTTTTGAGTGTTTATTTTTGGTGTGTAATCCGCATATATATCACCATTGCTCTTGATTTTCTTAATTGTATATCTCTTAAATGTCAACAAATATACGTGTGATTTAGTTTACGAAGATTTTTCAATGCCGAGAACCTCGATTAGAGAGTAAAAATGGTGTAAGGTTCACAATGGTGTAAAACTAAAATGGGATATACCGGTCTAGGATTCGAGTTACAGGAACAAGGGCCAAACCAACCACCCAAGATTGGAATCGTCGAGCGAAAACACTTGACAACCTCCTGGAAGCAGCTTTTCTTGCCACCAGACCTTCTTCCATCAATTAGGAATCTGATGCCGTCACTAAACCCATTTCTAAAATTGTAGCCATTTTTTGAGTGTTTATTTTTTGGTGTCAAATCCGCATATATATCACTATTGCTCTCGATTTTCTTGACTGTATATCTTTTAAATTTCAACATATACACGTGTGATTTAGTTTACGAAGATTTTTCAATGCCGAGAACCTCGACCAGAGAGTAAAAAAGGCGTAAGGTTCACAATGGTGTAAAACTAAAATGGGATATACCGAGCTAGGATTCGAGTTACAGGAACAACGGCCAAACCAACCACCCAAGAATGGAATCGTTGTGCGAAAACACTTGACAACCTCCTGGAAGCAGCTTTTCTTGCCACCAGACATTTCTCCATTAATTAGGAATCTGATGCCGTCACTAAACACATTCCTTAAATTGTAGTCATTTTTTGAGTGTTTATTTTTTGGTGTCTAATCCGCATATATAGCACTATTGCTCTTGATTTTATTGACTGTATTTCTCTTAAATGTCAACATATACACGTGTGATTTAGCTTACGAAGATTTTTCAGTGCCGAGAACCTCGATCAGGGAGTAAAAAGGGCGTAAGGTTCACAATGGTGTAAACCTAAAATGGGATTTACCGGGGTAGGATTCGAGTTACGAGAACAAGGGCCAAACCAACCACCCAAGAATGGAATCGTCGAGCAAAAACACTTGACAACCTCCTGGAAGCAGCTTTTCTTGCCACTAGAGCTTTCTCCATCAATTAGGAATCTGATGCCATCACTAAACACATTCCTTAACTTGTAGCCATTTTTTGATTGTTTATTTTTTGGTGTCTAATCCGCATATATATCCCCATTGCTCTTGATTTTCTTGACTGTATATATCTTAAATGCCAACATATACACGTGTGATTTAGTTTATGAAGATTTTTCAATGCCGAGAAACTAGATCAGAGAGTAAAAAAGGCGTAAGATTCACAATGGTGTAAAACTTAAATGGGATATACCGGGCTAGGATTCGAGTTACAGGAACATGGGCCAAACCAACCACCCAAGAAAGGATTCGTCGAGCGAAAACATTTGACATCCTCCTGGAAGCAGCTTTTCTTGCCCCCGGACCTTTCTCCATCAATTAGGAATCTGATGCAGTCACTAAACACATTACTTAAAATGTAGCCATTTTTTGAGTGTTTATTTTTTTGTGTCTAATCTGCATATATATCACCATTGCTCTTGATTTTTCTTGACAGTATATCTTTTAAATGTCAACCTATACACGTGTGATTTTGTTTACAAATATTTTTAAATGCCGAGAACCTCGATCAGAGAGTAAAAAAGACATACGGTTCACAATGGTGTAAAACTAAAATGGTATATACTGTGCTAGGATTCGAGTAACAGGAATAAGCACCAAACCAACCACCCAAGAATGGAATCGTCAAGCGAAAACACTTGACAACCTCCTGGAAGCAGCTTTTCTTGCCACCAGACCTTTCTCCATCAGTTAGAAATCTGATGCCGTCACTAAACACATTCCTTAAATTGTAGCCATTTTTTGAGTGTTTATTTTTTGGTGTCTAATCCGCATATATATCACCATCGCTCTTGTTTTCTTGAGTGTATATCTCTTAAATGTCAACATATACACGTGAGATTTAGTTTACGAAGATTTATCACTGCCAAGAACCTCGATCAGAGGATAAAAAAGGCGTAAAGTTTACAATGGTTTAAAACTACAATGGGATATACCGGGCTAGGATTCGAGTCACATGAACAAGGGCCAAACAAACCACCCAAGAATGTAATCATCGAGCGAAAACACTTGACAACCTTCGGGAAGCAACTTTTCTTGCCTCCAGACCTTTCTTCATCAATTAGGAATCTGATGCAGTCACTAAACACATTCCTTAAATTGTAGCCATTTTTTGAGTGTTTATTTTTTGGTGTCTAATCCGCACATATATCACCATTGCTCTTGATTTTTCTTGACTGTATATCTCTTAAATGTCAACATATACATGTGTGATTTAAATTACGAATATTTTTCTATGCCGAGAACCTCGATCAGAGAGTAAAAAAGGCGTAAGCTTCACAATGGTGTAAAACTAAAATGGGATATATCGGGCTTGGATTCGAGTTACAGGTACAAGGGCCAAAACGACCACCCAAGAATGGAATCGTCGAGCGAAAACAGTTGCCAACCTCCTGGAAGCAGCTTTTCTTGCCACCAGACCCTTCTCCATCAATTAGGAATTTGATGCCCACATTCCTTAAATTGTAGCCATTTTTTGAGTGTTTATTTTTTGGTGTCTAATCCGCATATATATCACCATTGCTCTTGATTTTCTAGATTGTATTTCTCTTAAATGTCAACATATACACGTGTGATTTAGTTTACGAAGATTTTTCAATGCCGAGAACCTCCATCAGAGAGTAAAAAAGGCGTAAGTTTCACAATGGTGTAAAACTAAAATGAGATATACCGGGCTAGGATTTGAGTTTCAGGAACAAGGGCCAAAACAACCACCCAAGAATGGAATCGTTGAGCGAAAACACTTGACAACCTCCTGAAAGCAGCTTTTCTTGCCACCAGACCTTTCTCCATCAATTAGGAATTTGATGCCATCACTAAATACATTCCTTAAATTGTACCCAATTTTTGAGTGTTTTTTTTTGGTGTGTTATCCGCATATATATCACCATTGCTCTTGATTTTCTTGACTGTATATCTCTTAAATGTCAACATATACACGTGTGATTTAGTTTACAAAGATTTTTAAATGCCAAGAACCTCGATCAGGGAGTAAAAAGGGCGTAAGGTTCACAATGGTGTAAACCTAAAATGGGATATACCGGGGTAGGATTCGAGTTATGAGAACAAGGGCCAAACCAACCACCCAAGAATAGAATCGTCGAGCGAAAACACTTGACAACCTCCTGGAAGCAGATTTTCTTGCCACTAGAGCTTTCTCCATCAATTAGGAATCTGATGCCATCACTAAACACATTCCTTACATTGTAGCCATTTTTTGAGTGTTTATTTTTTGGTGTCTAATCCGCATATATATCCCCATTGCTCTTGATTTTCTTGACTATATATATATCTTAAATGCCAACATATACACGTGTGATTTAGTTTACGAAGATTTTTCAATGCCGAGAACCTAGATCAGAGAGTAAAAAAGGCGTAAGATTCATAATGGTGTAAAACTAAAATGGGATATACCGGGCTACGATTCGAGTTACAGGAACAAGGGCCAAACCAACCACCCAAGAATGGAATCGTAGATTGAAAACATTTGACAACCTTCTGGAAGCAGCTTTTCTTGCCCCCGGACCTTTCTCCATCAATTAGGAATCTGATGCAGTCACTAAACACATTCCTTAAAATGTAGCCATTTTTTGAGTGTTTATTTTTTTGTGTCTTATCCGCGTATATATCACCATTTCTCTTGATTTTTCATTACAGTATATCTCTTAAATGTCAACCTATACTAGGGCTGGCATATCGTGTATACCCGTACACGATAAGACACGACACGATAAGACACGATACACGAAACGCCATACCCGAACACGACACGATAAGGTTTCGTGTCCTTTTTTTCAAACACGAACACGAACACGAACACGACACGATATACACGAAAATTACCTGTTAGTACCTGTTAACGAAGACTAGAATAATCACATATTTAGAACCTGTTTAGTGATACAAAACTCGCCAAAAGTTCACAAAGAGCTTAAATAATCCATAAACACCGAATACTTAACAAGTTTAAAACAAAAATCCATAAACGACAAATGACAAAAGACTTAATATTCAAAACATCCATTAAATTAGATAAACATACATAGGACTTCTTATCCTTCTTCTTTCCCACCTTCTTTTGAGAATCACTCATATTGAATTTCTTAATCTGTTAGAAAGCATACAATCTGTTAGAAAGCATACTGTGATTAACAAGAGGTTTTCATGTGTACAAAAAAAAAGTACAGTAAATTAACAAGAGGTTTTCATGTGTATAATAAAATTACCAAAGTTATAACATAAACTATAAACAAAAAAGTACCAAAGTTATCTACAAAAAAAAAAAAAAATCAAACTGTGATTAACAAGAGGTTTTCATGTGTACAATAAAATTAGGCAGATTTGTTCTTATGTAAAGCCATATATAGTTTGTCATTTGTAATATACAGACTTTTATGTTGCTTAAAATCCCATTAGTTAACTAATCATTTTCAAAATGGTGTGAAAACAGCAGTCAAATAAAGAACAATTTGTGAATCTAACTGTTGAACAATGTGTGAAAAGTGAAAACAACGGTCAAATAATATGAACAATGTGTGAATCTAACTGATGAACAACAATGTGTGAATCTAATCTAACTGATGAACAATGTGTGAAAACAACGGTCAAATAATGAACAATGTTCGAATCTAACTAGTTTTACTTGTGCGAATCTAACTGAATAATGTTCGAATCTAACTAAACAATGTTCGAATCTGCTTACTTTGAACTGCCGGCGGACAGGGGAGGCCGGCGAAGACAGGGGAGGCCGGCGAAGACAGGGGATTGCTGGATTCCGGTGCGGTGGAGCGGTGAAGCGGTGGATGCCGGTGCGGTTGAGGTTGTCGATGTCGGCTGTAACTTGAGAGACTTGAGAGAGATCTGATTAGGTCATTAGGGTTTTCTATGTTTTGAACTAAAGAAGGTTCCTGACCGTATGGCATTTGGCATATATCATATATATTTTATTTAATTAAAAATTTAAAATTAAAACCTTATCATGTCCTTAACATGTATATAACAAGTAAACAGGTATCTGACCTGTTTAGACACGAAAATTAACAGGTAGTTTCGTGTCTACCTGTTTAGTACCTGTTACCTGTTAAGGTCATACACATACATGTTAAGGTCGTGTAGTTTCGTGTCGTGTATTCGTGTATCGTGTAAAAATTGCCAGCCCTAACCTATACACGTGTGATTTCGTTTACAAATATTTTTAAATGTCGAGAACCTCGATCAGAGAGTAAAAAAGACATAAGGTTCACAAAGGTGTAAAACTAAAATGGTATATACTGTGCTAGGATTCGAGTTACAGGAATAAGCGCCAAACCAACCACCCAAGAATAGAATCATCGAGCGAAAACACTTGACAACCTCCTGGAAGCAGCTTTTCTTGCCACCAGACCTTTCTCCATCAGTTAGAAATCTGATGCCGTCACTAAACACATTCTCTTGATTTTTTGGTGTCAAATCTGCATATATATCACCATTGCTCTTAATTTTCTTGAATATATCTCTTAAATGTCAACATATACATGTATGATTTAGTTTACGAAGATTTTTCAATGCCGAGAACCTCAATCAGAGAGTAAAAAAGACGTAAGGTTCACAATGGTGTAAAACTAAAATGGGATATACCGCGCTAGGATTCGAGTTACAGGAGCAAGGGCCAAACCAAACATCCAAGAATGGAATCGTTGAGCGAAAACACTCGACAACCTCCTGAAAGCAGCTTTTCTTGCCTCCAGACCTTTCTCTATCAATTAGGAATCTGATGCAGTCACTAAACACATTCCTTAAATTGTAGCCATTTTTTGAGTATTTATTTTTTTTGTGTGCTTAAACCGCATATATTTCACCATTGCTCTTGATTTTTCTCGACTGTATATCTCTTAAATGTCAACATATACACGTGTGATTTAGTTTACAAATATTTTTAAATGTCGAGAACCTCAATCAGAGAGTAAAAAAGGCGTAAGGTTCACAATGGTGTAAAACTAAAATGGGATATACTGGGATAGGATTCGAGTTACAGGAATAAGGGCCAAACCAACCACCCAATAATGGAATCGGCAATAAAAAACACTTGACAAACTCCTGGATGCAGCTATTCTTACCACCAGACCTTTCTCCATAAATTAGGAATCTGATGCCGTCACTAAACAAATTCCTTAAAGTGTAGCCATTTTTTGAGTGTTTATTTTTTTGTGTCTAATCCGCATATATATCACCATCGCTCTTGATTTTCTTGAGTGTATATCTCTTAAATGTCAACATATACACGTGTGATTTAGTTTACGAAGATTTTTCACTGCCGAGAACCTTGATTAGAGAGTAAAAAAGGCGTAGGGTTCACAATGGTTTAAAACTAAAATGGGATAAAACGGGCTAAGATTCGAGTTACAGGAACAAGGGCCAAACAAACCACCCAAGAATGGAATCATTGAGCGAAAACACTTGACAACCTTCTGGAAGCAGCTTTTGTTGCCTCCAGACCTTTCTTCATCAATTAGGAATTTGATGCAGTCACTAAACACATTCCTTAAATTGTAGCCATTTTTTGAGTGTTTATTTTTGGTGTCTAATCCGCACATATATCAGCATTGCTCTTGATTTTTCTTGACTGTATATCTCTTAAATGTCAACATATACACGTGTGATTTAGTTTACGAATATTTTTAAATGCCGAGAACCTCAATCAGAGAGTAAAAAAGGCGCAAGGTTCACAATGGTGTAAAACTCAAATGAGATATATCGGGCTAGCATTCGAGTTACAGGAACAAGGGCCAAAACAACCACCCAAGAATGGAATTGTCGAGCGAAAACACTTGACAACCTCCTGGAAGCAGCTTTTCTTGCCACCAGACCTTTCTCCATCAGTTAGGAATTTAATGCCGTCACTAAACACAATCCTTAAATTGTAGCCATTTTTTGAGTGTTTATTTTTTGGTGTCTAATCCGCATATATATCACCATCGCTCTTGATTTTCTTAACTGTATATCTCTTAACTGTCAACATATACACGTGCGATTAATTTACGAAGATTTTTCAATGCCGAGAACCTCGATCAGAGAGTAAAAAGGGCGTAAGCTTCACAATGGTGTAAAACTAAAATGGGATATACCGGGCTAGGATTGGAGTTACAGGAACAAGGGACAAACCAACCACCCAAGAATGGAATCGTCGAGCGAAAACACTTGACAACCTCCTGGAAGCAGCTTTTCTTGCCACCAGACCTTTCTCAATCAATTAGGAATCTGATACCGTCACTAAACACATTCCTTAATTGTAGCCATTTTTTGAGTGTTTATTTTTTGGGGTCTAATCCGCATATATATCAACATTGCTCTTGATTTTCTAGACTGTATATCTCTTAAATGTCAACATATACACGTGTGATTAAGTTTACGAAGATTTTTCAATGCCGAGAACCTCGATCAGAGAGTAAAAAAGGCGTAAGGTTCACAATGGTGTAAAACTAAAATGAGATATACTGGGATAGGATTCGAGTTACAGGAATAAGGGCCAAACCAACCACCCAATAATAGAATCGTCAAGCGAAAACACTTGACAAACTCCTGGAAGCAGCTATTCTTACCACCAGATATTACTCCATAAATTAGGAATTTGATGCCGTCACTAAACAAATTCCTTAAATTGTAGCCATTTTTTGAGTGTTTATTTTTTTGTGTCTAATCCGCATATATATCACCATCGCTCTTGATTTTCTTGGGTGTATATCTCTTAAATGTCAACATATATACGCGTGATTTAGTTTACGAAGATTTTTCACTGCCGAGAACCTTGATTAAAGAGTAAAAAAGGCGTAGGGTTCACATTGGTTTAAAACTAAAATGGGATAAAACGGGCTAAGATTCGAGTTACAGGAACAAGGGCCAAACAAACCACCCAAGAATGGAATCATTGAGCGAAAACACTTGACAACCTTCTGGAAGCAGCTTTTGTTGCCTCCAGACCTTTCCTCATCAATTAGGAATCTGATACAGTCACTAAACACATTCCTTAAATTGTAGCCATTTTTTGAGTGTTTATTTTTGGTGTCTAATCCGCACATATATCAGCATTGCTCTTGATTTTTCTTGACTGTATATCTCTTAAATGTCAACATATACACGTGTGATTTAGTTTACGAATATTTTTAAATGCCGAGAACCTCAATCAGAGAGTAAAAAAGGCGCAAGGTTCACAATGGTGTAAAACTCAAATGAGATATATCGGGCTAGCATTCGAGTTACAGGAACAAGGGCCAAAACAACCACCCAAGAATGGAATTGTCGAGCGAAAACACTTGACCACCTCCTGGAAGCAGCTTTTCTTGCCACCAGACCTTTCTCCATCAGTTAGGAATTTAATGCCGTCACTAAACACAATCCTTAAATTGTAGCCATTTTTTGAGTGTTTATTTTTTGGTGTCTAATCCGCATATATATCACCATCGCTCTTGATTTTCTTGACTGTATATCTCTTAACTGTCAACATATACACGTGCGATTTAGTTTACGAAGATTTTTCAATGCCGAGAACCTCGATCAGAGAGTAAAAAGGGCGTAAGCTTCACAATGGTGTAAAACTAAAATGGGATATACCGGGCTAGGATTGGAGTTACAGGAACAAGGGCCAAACCAACCACCCAAGAATGGAATCGTCGAGCGAAAACACTTGACAACCTCCTGGAAGCAGCTTTTCTTGCCACCAGACCTTTTTCAATCAATTAGGAATCTGATACCGTCACTAAACACATTCCTTAATTGTAGCCATTTTTTGAGTGTTTATTTTTTGGGGTCTAATCCGCATATATATCAACATTGCTCTTGATTTTCTAGACTGTATATCTCTTAAATGTCAACATATACACGTGTGATTAAGTTTACGAAGATTTTTCAATGCCGAGAACCTCGATCAGAGAGTAAAAAAGGCGTAAGGTTCACAATGGTGTAAAACTAAAATGAGATATTCTGGGATAGGATTCGAGTTACAGGAACAAGGGCCAAAACAACCACCCAAGAATGGAATTGTCGAGCGAAAAGACTTGACAACCTCCTGGAAGCAGCTTTTCTTGCCACCAGACCTTTCTCCATCAGTTAGGAATTTAATGCCGTCACTAAACACATTCCTTAAATTGTAGCCATTTTTGAGTGTTTTTTTGGTGTCTAATCCGCATATATATCACCATCGCTCTTGATTTTCTTGACTGTATATCTCTTAACTGTCAACATATACACGTGCGATTTAGTTTACGAAGATTTTTCAATGCCGAGAACCTCGATCAGAGAGTAAAAAGGGCGTAAGCTTCACAATGGTGTAAAACTAAAATGGGATATACCGGGCTAGGATTGGAGTTACAGGAACAAGGGCCAAACCAACCACCCAAGAATGGAATCGTCGAGCGAAAACACTTGACAACCTCCTGGAAGCAGCTTTTCTTGCCACCAGACCTTTCTCAATCAATTAGGAATCTGATACCGTTACTAAACACATTCCTTAATTGTAGCCATTTTTTGAGTGTTTATTTTTTGGTGTCTAATCCGCATATATATCAACATTGCTCTTGATTTTCTAGACTGTATATCTTTTAAATGTCAACATATACACGTGTGATTAAGTTTACGAAGATTTTTCAATGTCGAGAACCTCGATCAGAGAGTAAAAGAGGCGTAAGGTTCACAATGGTGTAAAAATAAAGTGGTATATACCGGGCTAGTATTCGAGTTACAGGAACAAGGGCCAAACCAACCACCCAAGAATGGAATCGTCGAGCGAAAACACTTGACAAAGTCGTGGAAGCAGCTTTTCTTGCCACCAGACCTTTCTCCATTAATTAGGAATCTGCTGCCGTCACTAAACACATTCCTTAAATTGTAGCCATTTTTTGAGTGTTTATTTTTTGATGTCTAATTCGCATATATATCACTATTGCTCTTGATTTTCTTGACTGTATATCTCTTAAATGTCAACATATACATGTGTGATTTAGTTTACGAAGATTTTTCAATGCCAAGAACCTTGATCAGAGCGTAAAAAGGGCTTAAGGTTCACAAAGGTGTAAAACTAAAATGGGTTATACCAGGCTAGGATTCGAGTTACGAGAACAAGGGCCAAACCAACCACCTAAGAATGGAATCATCGATCGAAAACACTTGAGAACCTCCTGGAAGCACCTTTTCTTGCCACCATACCTTTCTCCATCAATTAGGAATCTGATGACATCACTAAACACATTCCTTAAATTGTAGCCATTTTTTGAGTGTTTATTTTTTGGTGTCTAATCCGTATATATATCACCAGTGCTCTTGATTTTCTTAACTGTATATCTCTTAAATGTCAAGATATACACGTGTGATTTAGTTTACGAAGATTTTTCAATGCCGAGAACCTCGATCAGAGAGTAAAAAAGCGTAAGGTTCACAATAGTGCAAAACTAAAATGAGATATACCGGGCTAGGATTCAAGTTACTGGAACAAGGGCAAAACCAACCACCCAAGAATGAAATTGTCGAGCGAAAACACTTGACAACTTCCTGGAAGCAGATTTTCTTGCCACCAGACCTTTCTCCATCAATTAGGAATCTGATGCCGTCACTAAACACATTCCTTAAATTACAACCATTTTTTGAGTGTTTATTTTTTGGTGTCTAATACGCATATATATCACCATTGCTCTTGATTTTCTTGACTGTATATCTCTTAAATTTCAACATATACACGTGTGATTTAGTTTACGAAGAATTTTCAATGCCGAGAACTTCGATCAGAGAGTAAAAAAGGCGTAAGGTTCACAATGGTGTAAAACTAAAATGAGATATACGGGGCTAGTATTCGAGTTACAGGAACTAGGGCCATACCAACCACCCAAGAATGGAATCGACGAGCGAAAACACTTGACAACCTCCTGGAAGCAGCCTTTCTTGCCACCAGACCTTTCTCCATCAATTAAGAATCTGATGCCGTCACTAAACACATTCCTTAAATTATAGCCATTTTTTGAGTGTTTATTTTTTGGTGTCTAATACGCATATATATCACCATTGCTCTTGATTTTCTTGACTGTATATCTCTTAAATGTCAACATATACACGTGTGATTTAGTTTACGAAGTTTTTTCAATACCGAGAACCTCGATCAGAGAGTAAAAGAGGCGTAAGGTTCACAATGGTGTAAAACTAAAATGGGATATACCGGGCTAGGATTCGACTTACAGGAACAAGGGCCAAACCAACCACCCAAGAATGGAATCGTCGAGCGAAAACACTTGACAACCTCCTGGAAGCAGCTTTTCTTACCACCAGACCTTTCTCCATCAATTAGAAATCTAATTCCGTCACTAAACACATTCCTTAAATTGTAGCCATTTTTTGAGTGTTTATTTTTTGGTGTCTAATCCGCATATATATCACCATCACTCTTGATTTTCTTGACTGTATATCTCTTAAATGTCAACATATACACGTGCGATTTAGTTTACGAAGATTTTTCAATGCCAAGAACCTCGATCAGAGTGTAAAAAAGGCGTAAGGTTCACAATGGTGTAAAACTAAAATGGGATATACCGGGCTAGGATTCGAGTTACAGGAACAAGGGCCAAACCAACCACCCAAGAATGGAATCGTCGAGCGAAAACACTTGACAACCTCCTGGATGCAGCTTTTCTTGCCACCAGACCTTTCTCCATCAATTAGGAATCTGATACCGTCACTAAACACATTCCTTAATTGTAGCCATTTTTTGAGTGTCTATTTTTTGGTTTCTAATCCACATATATATCAACATTGTTCTTGATTTTCTAGACTGTATATCTCTTAAATGTCAACATATACACATGTGATTTAGTTTACGAAGATTTTTCATTGCCGAGAACCTCGATCAGAGAGTAAAAAAGGCGTAAGGTTCACAATGTTGTAAAACTAAAGTGGGATATACCGGGCTAGGATTCGAGTTACAGGAACAAGGGCCAAACCAACCACCCAAGAATGGAATCGTCGAGCGAAAACACTTGACAAAGTCCTGGAGGCAGCTTTTCTTGCCACCAGACCTTTCTCCATTAATTTGGAATCTGCTGCCGTCACTAAACACATTCCTTAAATTGTAGCCATTTTTTGAGTGTTTAATTTTTGGTGTCCAATCCGCATATATATCACTATTGCTCTTGATTTTCTTGACTGTATATCTCTTAAATGTCCACATATACACGTGTGATTTAGTTTACAAAGATTTTTCAATGCCAAGAACCTTGATCAGAGCGTAAAAAGGGCTTAAGGTTCACAAAGGTGTAAAACTTAAATGGGTTATACCGGGCTAGGATTCGAGTTACGAGAACAAGGGCCAAACCAACTTCCCAAAAATGGAATCATCGATCGAAAACACTTGACAACCTCCTGGAAGCACCTTTTCTTGCCACCATACCTTTCTCCATCAATTAGGAATCCGATGACATCACTAAACACATTCCTTAAATTGTAGCCATTTTTTGAGTTTTTATTTTTTGGTGTCTAATCCTTATATATATCACCAGTGCTCTTGATTTTCTTGACTGTATATCTCTTAAATGTCAACATATACACGTGTGATTTAGTTTACGAAGATTTTTCAATGCCGAGAACCTCGATCAGAGAGTAAAAAAGCGTAAGGTTCACAATAGTGTAAAAGTAAAATGGGATATACCGGGCTAGGATTCAAGTCACAGGAACAAGGGCAAAACCAACCACCCAAGAATGAAATTATCGAGCGAAAACACTTGACAACTTACTGGAAGCAGATTTTCTTGCCACCAGACCTTTCTCCATGAATTAGGAATTTGATGCCGTCACTAAACGCATTCCTTAAATTACAACCATTTTTTGAGTGTTTATTTTTTGGTGTCTAATACGCAAATATATCACCATTGCTCTTGATTTTCTTGACTGTATATCTCTTAAATTTCAACCTATACACGTGTGATTTAGTTTACGAAGATTTTTCAATGCCGAGAACTTCGATCAGAGAGTAAAAAAGGCGTAAGGTTCACAATGGTGTAAAAGTAAAATGGGATATACGGGGCTAGCATTCGAGTTACAGGAAGAAGGGCCAAACCAACCACCTAAGAATGGAATCGTCGAGCGAAAACACTTGACAACCTCCGGGAAGAAGCTTTTCTTGCCACCTGACCTTTCTCCATCAATTAAGAATCTGATTCCGTCAATAAACACATTTTCCTTAAATTATAGCCATTTTTTGAGTGTCTATTTTTTGGTGTCTAATACGCATATATATCACCATTGCTCTTGATTTTGTTGACTGTATATCTCTTAAATGTCAACATATACACGTGTGATTTAGTTTACGAAGTTTTTGCAATGCCGAGAACCTCGATCAGAGAGTAAAAGAGGCGTAAGGTTCACAATGGTGTAAAACTAAAATGGGATATACCGGGCTAGGATTCGAGTTACAGGAACAAGGTCCAAACCAACCACCCAAGAATGGAATCGTCGAGCGAAAACACTTGACAACCTCCTGGAAGCAGCTTTTCTTACCACCAGACCTTTCTCCATCAATTAGAAATCTGATTCCGTCACTAAACACATTCCTTAAATTGTAGCCATTTTTTGAGTGTTTATTTTTTGGTGTCTAATCCGCATATATATCACCATCGCTCTTGATTTTCTTGACTGTATATCTCTTAAATGTCAACATATACACGTGCGATTTAGTTTACGAAGATTTTTCAATGCCAAGAACCTCGATCAGAGAGTAAAAAAGGTGTAAGGTTCACAATGGTGTAAAACTAAAATGGGATATACCGGGCTAGGATTCGAGTTACAGGAACAAGGGCCAAACCAACCACCCAAGAATGGAATCGTCGAGCGAAAACACTTGACAACCTCCTGGATGCAGCTTTTCTTGCCACCAGACATTTCTCCATCAATTAGGAATCTGATACCGTCACTAAACACATTCCTTAATTGTAGCCATTTTTGAGTGTTTATGTTTTGGTGTCTAATCCGCATATATATCACCATCGCTCTTGATTTTCTTGACTGTATATCTCTTAACTGTCAACATATACACGTGCGATTTAGTTTACGAAGATTTTTCAATGCCGAGAACCTCGATCAGAGAGTAAAAAGGGCGTAAGCTTCACAATGGTGTAAAACTAAAATGGGATATACCGGGCTAGGATTGGAGTTACAGGAACAAGGGCCAAACCAACCACCCAAGAATGGAATCGTCGAGCGAAAACACTTGACAACCTCCTGGAAGCAGCTTTTCTTGCCACCAGACATTTCTCCATCAATTAGGAATCTGATGCCGTCACTATATACATTCCTTAAATTGTAGCCATTTTTTCAGTGTTTATTTATTAGTGTGTAATCCGCATATAGATCAGCATTGCTCTTGATTTTCTTGACTGTATATCTCTTAAATGTCAACGTATACATGTGTGATTTAGTTTACGAAGATTTTTCAATGCCGAGAACCTCGATCAGAGAGTAAAAAAGGCGTAAGGTTCACAATGTTGTAAAACTAAAGTGGGATATACCGGGCTAGGATTCGAGTTACAGGAACAAGGGCCAAACCAACTACCCAAGAATGGAATCGTCGAGTGAAAACACTTGACAAAGTCCTGGAGACAGCTTTTCTTGCCACCAGACCTTTCTCTATCAATTAGGAATCTGCTGCCGTCACTAAACACATTCCTTAAATTGTTGCCATTTTTTGAGTGTTTATTTTTTGGTGTCTATGTGGCAAGTTGATATGTTAGTTTTAATGAATAAGTGTTACGTGTTATGTGATTTTGTGTAGCGTATGTATGTAATGTAATCGCACAAGCCCATTCGGGCCACACTATTTGTACTCGAAACCCAAGGGCAACCCATGAAGGGTTCGGCCCACTCCCTTAGCTCGCATGGGTGTTAGTATAAATCCTAAACTTCACCAACACACACAAATTTTAGCAAACCCTAAATCTCTCCTCTCCCTCCCTCTCAAAGCTGACGGCAACACACCCCTCTCCATCGAAGCTTTTGTGTTCGGATCAATCTTTGCTCTCTTCTCTAACCGGTTAGTGTTTTAACTACTGATTGTATGTAACATGATGTTGTGATCTATATGTTCTACATGATGATTTAGGGATGATATGCGATTGATTGTGATGTAAACTGTTAAGGTTTGGTGTGCATATAATCGGCGCACATGTGTAGTATACACGGATCAATATAGGGGTTGATGATGCTATGATTTAAAAGATGATCTAGAACTGAAAATATGTGAATCGGCTGTGAGGTGTTTGAACTCGGATGATATGTGTTAATCCTAGTGTTTAATCCGATTGAATGTTATGATAGGTTGTTGTCATGATTGGATGTTAATTAGGGTTTATATGAATTAAATGATGATTGCTTGATTTGATCGAGAAATGCATGATTTGAAACTGTTAAGTTTTGTTGTTTGATAAATTGCATAAATGGAAACCATGTAACCGATTGCCATGATTTCGGGATAATTAAAACTGATCGCACAAGCCCCTTAGTCGCACAAGAGCTGAACGCACAAGCTCTTGAATCGCACAAGACAGTCGCACAAGATTTGGTGCAACTGTATAAGCACATTGTACAAGCTAGAACTGCATGATCGCACAAGACAAGTGGATCGCACAAGGTGGTGTTGATCGCACAAGTCTTGGGCCACACACATCTGACGGATGTTATTATATTGTCGGGCCTCAAAGCCCAAACTCAATCGCACAAGTTTGTCCAGTCGCACTAGCTAAACTGGACCGCACAAGGTTATTCCTATTAAACTGTCTATTCATTTGGGCTGCACAAGTTGTTGGGCTTATTTATAAACTGGGCCGGGTGAACATTGGATAGCACAACATGTTGTGGATCGTACAAAGTGGTGCCGAACGCACAACATGTTGGGCCGGGGTGTTTAGTTGGGCTTCGTAGTGAATCGCACAAATGTTTCGGCCCAAACCATTGGGATCACACAAGTTGAACTTTGAGTTTGTTTAACCGATTTGCTTAACATGTTCAATGTGTATGCCATGATCATTACGTGCTCTTGACTTGTTAGTTCTGTGTAAACTTATCTGCACTAATTGAACCTAGACCTGACTTCTATGTGTCACAACCCCGATCCCTAAACCCCGGGAACGGGCGAACGTGATCCCAGAGTTTTGGTGGTATCAGTTTTGTTTAGTCTTGCAGCGGAATTTACATCCGGATCGTAGTTAGGAAATGTTTATCAGAGTAAAACCACCATATTTTATAATATTAAACAAATGGGATGAAACCCAAGTTCATAGTACACACGTTTTCATAGGAATAAATCCTATTTTATTTAATAAAAACATCTATTTTATTTTAGGTAACTTTATTGCCACTTTTCCAAGCCTTCAGTGCTGTCCAGCTGGCTTTTATTGGCTTCATACTAAGTTACCTGAAACACGTGTTTAAAACATTTTATCAGCAGGAAATACTGGTGAGTGAATCCCAGTTTAATCAAGTTTAATTAAAAAGTCACAGTGAACAGTATTGAGAGTGATCCCGCAATTATATTTGTTTACAAGACATCACAATTAACATCCATGGTACTGTCGAACCCGACTTGTGGACATGTTACTCCTTGACCAGGTGGTAACAAATTTTGTATACAAAACCCCAACATACTCATCATAATTGTATGCTTACAAATACTCAATAACCGTTATTCGCATGGAAAAGTATTTAAGGTTTTGTAAAACATTTAACAAAAGATTTACAAAAAGTGGATCAACTCACAAAAAGGTTTACACAAAATAAGGATTACTCACATTGCTATCTTAGGCTTCGCGTGAGGGTTTCCTGGGTATAATCTATAATTTATACAAATATATATTGGTTAGTATCATAACCCTTTAAAGAATATAAATGATACCCTCCCCGAGACGGTATTCCAACAACTACGTCGGGCGGAACCACGACAGTTGTTACGGAACCCTAAATCAATCGGGCAACGTAACTATTATGAAACCGGGGTTATAATACCTACAACGGAGCAGAACCTCGCTAATTAGGGGTATAATACCCGAAATATTATGTCTCTACTACAGAATTTCGAGATTGAAAGAAAGAATGAACGATTGAAAGTGAAATCCGAAGCCTGCTATTTATAGTTGTGTAATCTCGTCCTGTCGCGGCCCGCGTAAGGTAAGGCTAACCTTTACGCGGCCCGCGTCAAACTCAGTCAACAGCATAGCTTAGTCCGGTCATCAAGTAGACTTGACACGATGTCGACACGTGTCGGCATCTGGTGTCTTCGCGTGTATAGGTTTCTCGCGGCCCGCGTTAACTAAGCATAGACCTTACGCGGCCCGCTTGAACTAAAGGTTTCAGCGGAGTCAACTTCAGTCTTAATGCAGCCCGCGTGAACTTGGGGTGAGGTATTACGCGGCCCGCCTCAGCCCTATATTTCATGTTTTTGATTTAATTTATATATATAACATAACTAAGGCTCGGTTTTCACATACGGGGTGTAATATAAAACATATAAGGGTATTTTAACATATAACAGGGTGTCGGAATTATTATAAGGGTGTTGGTTTTACCGAGGGTTGTTACATTCTCCCCACCTTAATTTAGAGCTCGTCCTCGAGATCTACTGGAATAAATGCAGATATTTCTTTTCATTTGTAGAAAATGAGCTGACTTGATTAGTCTATCTACAATCACCCAGATTGTATCATTTCCTTTCCTAGTTTTGGGTAATTTAGTAACAAAATCCCTTGTTATTAATTCCCATTTCCACACCGGCATTTCCAATTGCTGTAACAAACCCGAAGGTTTTTGGTGTTCAGCCTTAACTTGTGAACAAGTTAAATATTTAGAAACATAGACTGCTACGTCCTTTTCCATTCCTATCCACCAGAAAATTTTCCTTAAATCCTGGCACATTTTATTACTTCCTGGATGCATCGTATATTTAGACTTATGGGCTTCTTCTAATATACGGTTACGCAGATTTCCTAATTTAGGTATCCACATTCTCTTTTCATGGAATCTCCAAATTCCATCTGTTCCTTGTTTTAATTCTTTTAACATACCTTTTTAACTTTTCAGTATCTTCCTTGATTACTGACTATTGTGCTTCTCTTATCTGATCATTTAAATCTACTTGCAGATTTAATTTAAGAGAACGTACCCTTCTTGGCTTTTCATGATACTTTCTACTTAAAGCATCTGCCACTACATTTGCTTTTCCTTCATAATTGACTAAATGTCCAAAGAATTGTACCTGTTCTAACCAAAATTCACACTTAGAAAACTTAGCATAAAGTTTTTCCTTTCTTAACAGACTTAAAAGTGCGTGCAAATGTTTTGCATGATCTTCTTTACTCTTAGAGTAAATTAGAATATCATCTATGAATAAAATTATGAATTTATCCAAATATGGCTTACATATTCGGTTCATCATGTCCATAAATGCAGCTGGGGCATTGGTTAAACCAAATGGCATGACAGTAAATTCATAATGACCATACCTTGTTCTAAATGTGGTTTTAGGAATGTCCTCTTCCTGTACCTTTAATTGATGATATCCTGACCTTAAATCGATCTTAGAGAAAAATCGAGCTCCTTGTAGTTGATCAAACAATTCATCGATTCTCGGTAATGGGTACCAATTCTTAATCGTGACTTTGTTTAATTCATGGTAATCAATGCACATACGCATTGATCCGTCCTTCTTTTTAACGAAAAAAAAGAAATATATCGGCGCTCCCCTTGGCGACTAACTCGGTTGTATGAATCTTTTCTCTAACAATTTATCGAATTGTTTCTTTAATTCCTGCATTTCGGCGGGTGCCAAACGGTAGAGTGTTTTGGCAATGTTCCTGATAGCAGGTGAATTCTGAATTTAACTTCTCTGTCTAGAGGTAGTCCTGGTAATTTTTCTGAAAAGACATCTGAAAACTGAGATACTACTGGAATGTCTTTTAGTTCTTTTTCTTTAGTGTTAGTGACTATAGAAATCAAATACACTATAGAATCTTTTCTTATAGGACTTGCAATTTTCATCACAAAGATGAATTTTGTGGATCTAGATGGCTTATTTCCTTTAATTGTGATCGTTTTACCTTTAGATGAATTTACTTGAATTGACTTTTGATCACGTAACATACTGTTGAGTTCCATGTTAAGCATTTAAACTTTATGAACTTATTACTTATGTTTGGGTTTTACATTTTATGCTTCCGCTGTTAACTTAAAGTTGGTTACTTTCTTTTGGACACCAATTATATTGTGTTTGGTTTTATATTCTTAATTACATTGTTCAATATGATTGGTGGCTTGATCCTAGTCAGTCACGCCTCCATACGGTGATACTCCGCTTGTGGATTTTTGGGGGTGTGACAACCTCGATCAGAGAGTAAAAAAGGCGTAAGGTTCACAATGGTGTAAAACTAAAATGGGATATACAGGGCTAGGATTCGAGTTACAGGAACAATGGCCAAACCAACGGCCCAAGAATGGAATCGTCTAGTGAAAACACTTGACAACCTCCTGGAAGCAGCTTTTCTTGCCAACAAACCTTTCTCCATCAATTAGGAATTTGATGCGATCACTTAACACATTCCTTAAATTATAGCCATTTTTTGAGTGTTTATTTTTTTGGTGTCTAATCCGCATATATATCACCATTGCTCTTGATTTTCTTGACTGCATATCTCTTAAATGTCAATATATACAAGTGTGATTTAGTTTACGAAGATTTTTCAATGCCGAGAAACTCGATCAGAGAGTAAAAAAGGCGTAAGGTTCACAATGGTGTAAAACTAAAATGGGATATATCGGGCTAGGATTCGAGATACAGGAACAAGGGCCAAACCAACCACCAAAGAATGGAATCGTCGTGCAAAAACACTTGACAACCTCCTTGAAGCAACTTTTCTTTCCAGCAGACCTTTCTCCATCAATTAGTAATCTGATGCCATCACTTAACATATTCCTTAAATTGTAGCCATTTTTTAGTGTTTAATTTTTGGTGTCTAATCAACATATATATCACCATTGCTCTTGATTTTCTTGATTGTATATCTCTTAAATGTCAACATATACACGTGTGATTTAGTTTATTAAGATTTTTCAATGCCGAGAACCTCTATCAGAGAGTAAAAAAGGCGTAAGGTTCACAATGGTGTAAAACTAAAATGGGATATACTGGGCTAGGATTCGAGTTACAGGAACAAGGGCCAAACCAACCACCCAAGAATGGAATCGTCGAGCGAAAACACTTGACAACGTCCTGGAAGCAGCTTTTCTTGCCACCAGACCTTTCTCCATTAATTAGAAATCTGATGCTATCAATAAACACATTCTTTCAATTGTTTCCATTTTTGAGTGTTTATTTTTTGATGTCTAATCCGCATATATATCACTATTGTTCTTGATTTTCTTGACTGTATATCTCTTAAATGTCAACATAAACACGTGTGATTTAGTTTACGTGGATTTTTCAATGTTGAGAACCTCGATCAGAGAGTAAAAAGGGCGTAAGGTTCACAATGGTGTAAAAATAAAATGGGAAATACTGGGCTAGGATTCGAGTTACGAGAACAAGGGCAAAATGTCACACCCCTTTCTAAGGCGGAAGCACGAGGTGTGATCATGAAAGGTTTTCATTGCATACGATTGGTAAACATACTACATGCTCATAAAAATAACTTCAAACACCATAACATAACTGAAAACATAGTTGAAGTGTTTACATCACTTCACAAAACGTTGTCTGAAAAGTTTACAACATTATTCATAGATAACATAAACGACATCCAGGAGCATGAGTAAGACCGCGCGCACATCCACTTTAGTCACCTGAAATACATGTGAGTTTTGGAAAAACGTCAACATAATGTTGGTGTGAATTCATGCAATTGTTGTATTTCACGCTAGTATAGTTTGTTTGAAAACGTGATATATGTCTTGTAAAAATAAAGTATTCTTGTATAAATAAAGTATTCTTGTGGTATGAACCAAATAAAGTATTCTTGTGTACGAACCTCGTACAAATAAAGTATTCTTGTATATATCAGGGTTGTTAATGGGTTGCAAGGCCATTAACATGTGACACGACATAGGAAGTCACCAAACCCTAGGCATTTTTCTAGTTGTCGATTCACGACAGAGACACAAAAGCACTACTCGGTACTAGTTTTCACCAAGAGTGTGGCTGCCTGGTCACCCGTTAGATCTAACCTTTTGTTATGCGGTCTAAGTATGTACACGATTAATGGTGCTTATGGTACCCTATTCGTGACACGATTTCTCGTATCATTCCTCAAAACGCATCATACTTGGTACTAGTTATCACCAAGAGTGCTTCTTGTATTCATCATACCATTTGTAAACATTGTAATATTTGTAACATGTATTTCACCCCCGAAGTTATAAAACGGAAAACAGTTAAAAAGAAAAGGGGGAGCATGAACTCACAACTTTGCGTTCTTGCGTCGTAAACTTCACCGGATTTGCTTATCTAGCGTCGTGACCTAAACGTGTTTTATTAACGTTAGTCACTAGACTTGTATCGCACAAGTACAAGTCACTATCTTTTATGTATTTTTCTTGTGTTAAAAATAATTTTATATTTTTAACTAAGTGTCTTACTTATATTATTTTCTCAACAATAAATATAAGTGTCTTGTATTTTTCACCCGAAAAATGTATTTTGTCTAAATCTTCATTTCATGTTCATAACTTGTCCAAGTTATTTATTCTATCAAGTAATATATTTCATAAATATATTCGCTTGTACTTGTCTAAGCATGTTGTATGTGTATTTTGTATTTTCACTCCTTAGGAGTATTTAGTGTATTTTCAAGTCTTAATACACTATTCACGTATAATACATACTACATACACTTAGCACAAAATTTGGTGATAAATAAATATATATATTTTTCTCAAAAATATACATACTTAATACCAATTTTATTCTTGAAGAAATCATCATTTCTTAGCACAAAAATTTTGGGAAACCTTGGTAAATGCTTTTAGATACATTTTTTTTTGGGAATAAGTTTCTCAAAACTTATATTTTTTTCTAAGTGTCAAAATTTTATAGAAATTTTGACAGAGTTTCCCCTAAAAATGGAGGTTTCCCATGTTTTCAAAACATGTGTTTATTTTCTTTTAAAATCATCATCAATATCAACAACACAATCAAGTCTTACCATAAGCCTAGATCATATAAATCACACTACATCATGAACTTGAAGTTCTTTTAAAAACTCGTAGTAACTTACCATGTTATTTAGTAGGTTTAGTTACCCTTAAAAGTGTGTTTACTTTTGTTAAAATCTCATTTTCGGGATTTTTAGATGTTCACAAATTGTGAGCATATTTTACAAAAATATATGTTTACAATATTTTCATGTTTCACTTGCATCCTTATACTCCTTTTTAATTCCAAAAATAATGTATATGCAAGAAAAGTTATGATCCTTCAAAACCCGTCTTTTTAACTTGGTTTGTTTAGAAAAATCATCCTTAAGACTTGGATTTACAAGATTACTAGTTTACTTGGTTTATAATTTTTCAAGAAAATCATCCTACTTTCAAGTTCATGTTTTCACTAGTAGATGTTTATTTCATGTACACATAATCATCCCTAACTTGTTAAGCCATGTTTTCAATCATAACTTGACAAGTCTCATATGATGACTAACCATCATATTACTTGTAATCATCAAGAAGTCATCAACACATTCAAACAACATCATACTACCATTATTTCATCTTGTTTCTTCATCTTGTTAGCTTTATGTTCAAGACTTATGTTTATGACCTTTTTGTGTTCTTGAGATTTCATCATAATATAATTATTAACCACCATATAAATGAAGTAAATAAGGATCAAAGAAGCTTACTACTAGCTTTTAAGCTAGGGAAGATCAAGCTTGGAAATGTAGAGGATAAAAGCAAACTAGAGAGGTCCTTCAAGATACGTGAACTCCAAGCTTCGTGAATCACCTTCTAGCACCTCGTAACACACTTGGAATGGATGAAGCTTGAAACAAAAGAGTGGTGGTGGTGATGGTGATCTCGGCCGAAGTGGGAGGAGGAGGGAGGATGAATTGTGGTGTTGTGTTTTGTGAAGAAGATGGTTGTACTTATAAACTCCAAACACTTTAGTCCAATGGTTAATGTGTTTGTGTAGTACACTACACAATCTTGATAAATCCAAAAGAAGATTATGGGGATTTAGAGAGATTTGAAGGAAATCTTTGATGTGGGGCCATGCTTGGTCTGAAATCAGCCAGGGGGAGGGGGGTTAGTGTAAATTTCATTCCTTAATTACTTAAATAAGTAAGCTTTCAAATGTATGGTTTAGGGACCTAGTGTGTTATTATGTTATAAGGGGTGTTAGGGTGTTCGGGGACCATAACTAGCTCAGAAACATTAAAACAATGCTTCCAATAATATTTTTATGTTCCGGGTAATGTCCGGTTGTTCGGTTAAATACCGGTTCGTTAAAGTGCTAAATTGCACCGTTTAGTGTCCTTTTGTAACACTTTCAATTCCCGACACCTAGGGAAGTATTCTGGATGATAAATCATGATTTCTGCATGATATTTATACGTTAAATGCTGATTCATAGCTGAATTTAATAAAATTCTGCACTTAAAGTGCGTTTCGGGTGCTTTTTAGTACGTATTTTAGCTTTTGGAACGTCTATACATTAACCCTCGTATGTACTCTTGGGTTTTAATGCATTCTTGTCATTGGACCTACACCTAGGCTCCAATTCTATTGTCTAACTGCTTTCTGCAGAATTGTTGACACAATGTGTCTTACCGGTGAGTTTACTAGTATTTCTGACGCAACGCTTGTTCATGAATGCATAAAGTAATTCTTGTAGTATTAAAACGCGCATGAATTCACTTGTTTAGTATGTAATCAGACAATGTTGACATTTAAGCACATAATGGCAGTCATTAAATAATAATTAAAGTGTACGGAAATTACCGGTTTTGTGCCAGTTGTCATAGTCTCCCCCCGTTAGAAGAATTTCGTCCCGAAATTCAGGCTGATATATCTCTCGCATGAGTTTTCTTGAACAGGTGGGGATACTTTTCTTTGAACTGGTCTACACGTTCCTACGTGTACTCGGGTCCGTGCTTAGAGTTCCAACGTACTGTGACAAGTTTGACAGTGCTCCTCTTGGTCTTGTTGAGTTTCTAGTCTGTAACCTCAACGGGTCGTTCTGTAATTCGGAGGGTGTCATCAATATGCACTTCATCCACAGGGATGATCAAGTTTTCTTGTGTTGGACTCTTCTTGAGGTTGAATACATGGAACGTATCATGTACTCCATTAAGTTCTTCCGCTAATTCCAACTTGTATGCCACGGTACCAATTCTTTCCAAGATCTTGAATGGTCCGATGTATCGTGGGTTTAGCTTTCCACGTTTTCCGAATCTTACTATGCCCTTCCAGGGTGAGACTTTCAACAGAACTTTGTCTCCCACCTCGAATTCTAATGGTTTTCGTCTTTGATCAGCGTAGCTCTTTTGTCGATCTCGAGCCGCCTTAATGCGCTCTCGGATCTGCATAATCTTGTCGGTTGTCTCTTGTACAAGTTCAGGACCAACCATACGTTTATCTCCTGCGTCTGCCCAACATATTGGCAAGCGACACTTGCGGCCATACAGAGCTTCGAACGGTGCGGCCTTTATGCTTGTATGATAACTGTTATTGTAGGAAAACTCAACTAAAGGTAGATGAGTATCCCAGCTGCTGCCTAAGTCCATAACACATGCGCGAAGCATATCTTCTAGCGTTTGTATGGTCCGTTCACTCTGACCGTCTGTTTGTGGATGGAAGGCCGTGCTTAGATCTAGCTGAGATCCAAAGGCTTCCTAAAATGATTACCAGATTCTTGAGACAAAGCGTCCATCTCTGTCTGAAATAATCGAGATAGGCACTCCATGACGTGCCACAATTTCTTTTAAGTATATCTCAGCAAGCTTTCTAGTGCTGTCTTTTTCTCGGATCGGTAGGAAGTGCGCAGACTTCGTTAAGCGATCGACTATCACCCATATCATATCGTGCCCTCTCGGGGTCCTGGGTAATTTCGTTATGAAGTCCATCGAGATTTGCTCCCATTTCTACATGGGTATCTTTGGTTGTTGTAGGAGGCCGGAAGACTTCTGATATTCAGCCTTAACCTTAGCACAGGTTAGGCATTTTCCAACATAAACAACAACATCGCTCTTGAGTCTCGGCCACCAATAGTATTCTTTTAAGTCTTGATACATCTTGTCCGATCCTGGATGGATCGAGTATCTCGATTTATGCGCTTCATCAAGGATGGCTTCTCGAATACCGCCATAGAGCGGAACCCAAATATGCTTCTTAAAGTATAAGGTTCCCTCTTCATTTGGCACCATATATTTCAACATACCCTGAAGGTATTCAGCTTTACGGTTTTCCATTTTAAGGGCTTCTTGTTGTGCATCACGTATACGTGCAGTGAGGTTCGTTTAAATGGTCATTTCCAATGCTCGAACCCTTAGGGTCTTAACCCTTTCTTTTCGGCTTAATGCATCTGCTACAACGTTCGCCTTTCCTGGATGGTACTTAATCTCATAGTCATATTCGTTTAGCAGCTCGACCCATCGTCGCTGTCGCATGTTTAATTCTTTCTGATCAAATATGTGTTGTAGGCTTTTGTGATCTGTGAAGATTGTACATCGAGTACCATATAAATAGTGTCGCCAGATCTTTAAGGTGAATACCACCGCGCCTAGTTCCAAGTCATGCATGGTATAATTTCTTTCATGTACCTTCAACTGTCTTGAGGCATAAGCGATGACTTTCTGGCGTTGCATAAGCACGCAACCCAAGCCTTGTCATGAAGCGTCGCAGTATACCACGAAGTCCTCAGTGCCTTCGGGTAATGATAGTATTGGTGCATCGCATAGCTTATTCTTAAGTAGTTGGAAGGATTCTTCCTGCTTGTCACCCCAGTCGTACTTTTTGTCTTTCTGTGGAAGGGTGGTTAGCGGTTGAGCTATCTTTGAGAAATTCTCGATGAATCGCCGATAATAGCCCGCTAAGCCCAAAATTTGTCGAACTTCAGTTGGGGTTTTGGGAGCTTCCCAGTTCTTTATTGCTTCTATCTTGGACGGGTCTACATGAATGCCCTTCTCATTCACAACGTGACTAAGAAATTGTACTTCGCGAATCCAAAATTCGCATTTTGAGAACTTTGCATAAAGTTTCTCCTTCTTTAGTAGTTCCAGAATGGTTCTGAGATGTTGCTCGTGTTCTTCTTTCGTTCGCGAGTAAACAGGATATCATCGATAAATACAATCACGAATTTATCGAGATATGGTTTGCATACGCGGTTCATCAGATCCATAAAGACCGCTGGTGCTTTCGTCAGTCCGAATGGCATCACAAGAAATTCGTAATGCCCATATCGTGTTCTGAATGCAGTCTTTGGTACGCTTTCTTCTTGTATCCTTAACTGATGGTATCCAGATCGAAGGTCGATCTTGGAATAGTAGCTTGATCCTTGCAATTGATCGAATAAGTCATCAATCCTCGGTAACGGGTACCGATTCTTGACAGTGAGCTTGTTCAGTTCTCTGTAATCGATACACATCCGCAGTGTTCCATCCTTCTTCTTCACGAACAATGCTGGAGCTCCCCAAGGTGAGAAGCTTGGCCTTATGAATCCTTTATCCAACAACTCCTGAAGTTGTGTAGATAATTCTTGCATTTCGGATGGTGCAAGCCGATAGGGTGCCTTGGCTACAGGAGCGGCTCCTGGAACCAAGTCTATACGGAATTCGACTTGTCGTTGCGGAGGTAGTCCTGGCAGATCTTAGAGAAAAACATCAGGGAATTCCTTTACCACAGGAATGTCTTCGAGTTTCGGCACCTCAGCCTTCTTATCTACAACGTGTGCTAGGAAAGCAACACATCCTTTCCTTAAGCACTTCTGTGCCTTCATACAACTGATGATTCGTAGAGGCGCGTCTCGCTTTTCTCCATGTACAATGAGGGTTTCATCATTCGCCAGAGGGATGCGAATGATTTTCTCATGACAAACGACTTCAGCTTTGTTCTTGGGCAGCCAGTCCATTCCGACCACTACATCGAAGCTACCCAATTGAATAGGTAAGAGATCTATGCTAAATCTTTGCTCACCAACTTCTAACGTGCAGCCTCTAACAACTTCGCCTGATTCAACAAGTTTACTATTGGCTAGCTCTATAGAATAAGGAATATCTAATCTACTGGATTCTATTCCAAGCATGCGTTTAAATTCCACAGACATAAAGCTATAGTCGGCACCAGTGTCAAATAATATGGATGCAAATTATTGTTAATGAGAAACGTACCGGTGACCACATTTGGGTCCTCGCGTGAGTTCTTTGCCCCAATCACAAATGCTCGAGCCTGAGCGTTGTTCTCCTTTGGGCAGTCTTTCATGAAATGCTCTTTGCTTCCATAACTGAAGCATCCTTGGTTCTGCCCCTTTCCGTTACCATTCCTGTTACCAGCACCATTTCCATTCTGGTTCTTTCCTTTTCCCCAACAATCCTCAGTATAGTGACCCAACTTTCCACACTTGTCGCATCTTGGAATGCGACAATCCCCTTCGTGATGACGCTTGCAATTGTTGCAAGTGGGCAGAGTGCCCAGGTACCTTTTGGTAGAAGCATCATTCATGTTTGCAAGAGTTTTCGCCTCCTAAGGCGGTTTAGTGTCACGCTTCTTGTTGTTGAAACCTTTGTTGTTGTTGCGGGTTGCTTGGTTCAGATTCGCATGCTTCCTTTTCTTTTCACTTGATGGCTCAGCATGCGTCTCGGTCTTTTCTGTTGGGTTCAGTGATAACTTCTTCATTCGAACACAATCTTCAGTAAGGCTGACAGACAAAGTTACAGCCTCAGTGATTATTTGAGGTTTGGCCGAAGTTACCATGCCACAAAATTCAGAGGCCAATCCCCAAATGTAGCATTCAAAGCGCTTAAATTCAGGAGTCACCATATAGGGGATCACCCTTGACAAATCGTGGAACCTTCGAGTATACCCAGTAATGTCAGCACCTTCCATGGTCAGATGCTAGAACTCGGTCTCTAACCTTTGGAGTTCAGCACGTGAGCAATACTTTTCTCTCAAACGTTCCTTTAGTTCATCCCAAGTCAGGCCATAGGCGACATCATCACCCAGGGTTTGGACTTATAAGTTCCACCAAGTCAAAGCTTCATCAACAAACAACCCAGTAGACAAAGTGACTTGCTGGTCCGCGGTACACTTGCTCATACGGATGGTGGCTTCAGTCTTCTCCGTCCAGCGTACAAATGCTACTGCACCTCCTGTGCCGTCGTAGTTCATCGGTTTGCAGTCGAGAAACTGCTTGAAAGTGCAGCCCTGAGCTGCGTTGCCTCCAGATGAATCTCCATTCCCATTAGGCCTAGAGTTGCTTGGTCCGCCACTGTCTTGGGTTCGGTTTGCCTCGTACTAGGCGATAGCTGCGGAGATCCTTTCCTCCAGTAGAGCATTCAGCTCTTCAGCAGTCTTTGGCAGTGGGGGAGGAGGAGGTTGATCCGAATCTCGATTGTTCACAATTCTCCTAGTGTTCTGAAAGAACACCACACAATAGGTTTAGGCATTTGTTTGATATCGTCATAGTAGACAGTAGTAGTATATATATTCACAGGCATATACCACATAAGTGACATCAAACAATTATTACTCTAGCAGAGTGTTTAATGGGCTGGTGTTCACGTTTTGTCACACCCCGAAATATCAGAGCTGGCGTGACTGGACCGGTATCTTCATTGCACAGCGGAAGTATTTGAGCTAAGACTTCTAGAAAATGAACGCTGCTAAGTACTCGAATTCCCTTGGGTTCTCCTATTCCAACCGTTCCATAGTTTTGAAAGTGCAACCTGAGAAAGAACATGCGAGAAAAATCAACATAAAGTTGAGCGAGTTCATAGTTTGTTTTGTATCAAATGCGTTTTAAAACACTTGTAATCTTGCATTTGAAAAACCGGTTTGTGAGATCTTAATATCTCAAAGCATTTGAAATGTCGTCTTTGTATATCGGTAACGAAATGTTTTATGCTATGTTTATAAACCGATATATGTAACTGTTGAGTTCGTGAACCAGTAATGATATGTTTTCTGTCGTATCTGTAAACTGGTATTGAAATGATTTCTGTTATCTTTGTAAACCGGTAATGAAATGTTTTCTGATATCTTTGTAAACCGGTATTGAAATGTTTTCTGTTATCTTGTAATCATGGTATGCTCTGATTCATTCATGGAGTCTGTTAAGGATCTATCAGTGGGTAGCGAGCCCCCTGACATAATGTACCATAAGCAAATAACCAAACCAAGAACACTTTGTCATCATTGGGATCACAAAAGCACTCCAGGGTATACCAACCAGGAGTGGGGCGTGCCTCAAGCCCAATAGATCTACACCTTTTGCACCTTGGTTACTAAGTGATTAATGGTTACTAATGTTGTTTCCCTACTTATGCACATTGATCATGTCATCTACTCCGTAACTAACATACCAATAGTTTTAGCATGTATTTCCCCTCGATGTTTTTGAAAACAAAACATTGAAAACAGTGAAAGGAGGGACATGAACTCACTAGGTTGTCTCGTTTTTCATACGTATTTGTTGTAACTTGGACATTCCCGTCCCTAGTCATGAAAATCATGCACGTTTCGTAAATACGTATTTGTTGTAAGAACCGGTAAGTTTAGCTTAAACCTTTTCGTAAACCATTTGAGTTCGTTGAAATCCTGTTGCGAAATGGTTTAGAAACATATGATTTTTGTTTCTCGAAACATTGTGTTTTTGCAAAACTTGCATGTCTTTCCACCCCCGAAAACATTTCTAAAAATGTAAAACAGTAAAAAGTGGGGGTTATGAACTCACCTTGATATTCCTGCGCAAACTAGCTTAGCATGATTCCGTAGTGCCGTTCCAAGAACGTGAATTAGCTAGCGTGCATCTATAGTATTCCTAACATGGAATAACGTATCAGTTTCCTAATTTAAGCGTAGCTAAACTACGTGTCCGAGCTCTACCGAATCGTTAACTAAACGATTCTAGGGTAGTGTTATCTTGACTTAGAATAACCAATCGATGGTTATTTGATCCCGTTTATATTCGGGATAAAACTAAGTCTCGAGATCGACTTAGTTTTTGAGTGTTTTAGAATATATATATACGTTTATGTTTACAATCAAATATATTGATACGAAGTCATGTTAGTCGTCGCGAGTAGAAGGCGTAAACAAACAAAATGTATATATATATATATATATATATATGAAATCTGTACTCCTGAAATGAACATATACGACTGTATTCGTGTTACAAGTATAATCGGATTCTAGACGATTGAAATAAGTATAACAATTATATTTATTTCATAAAATTTTCGAATGCTTAATCCTTTGAAATACAAATTCCGAATTCCGTCGTTTGAAATAAATATAAACATTTATATTTATTTTATAATAGCGTTCGGAAATATCAATGTTTGAATAAATATAGATAATTATATTTATCTAGATAGGTGTCGGGTTTCGTTAAGTTGTAACTCGCGTGTTGTCGAAATGTTATAATTTTAGTTTATAAGTTATAAAACGTCACAAAAATAAACATACTTTTATATTTATTTTATAAGAAACTTAGACTTCGATAAGTTTCGTAAAGAATTAAACATGTTTTATAACTCGGGTTTTTAGCGAAAATCGGACAGAGTTTCCTCTGTTTTTGGGATAACCTCGACATCCAAGTGTCGATATTTAATCAAAACGCAACAATTTTCAACAATTTTACATTAACATAGACACTATATGTGTATAATTTTCACTAAAAACGCACAGAACGTAATAAGCCGCAAATGTATAAGTGTAAACTAATCGGGTCGAGCTCGGTTCGCGTAACTATAAAATCTAATGTAAACTAGACGCTATGCTTAAAACTTTACCAAGTCTCGTGGCGACTCATTTGACCGCGGTTGACTGCCGTTGACTGGGGTTTGACCAGAACTTGAACCTGTTGAACCGAATGTTGACTGAAAGTTGTTCGCGTTAACTGTGTTTGACCGTGATTAACCCGACATGGACCAGACTTTCCGAAGCTGAACTGAGCACCCCAAATCAAAACTAAAATCCATGCTCCGAAACTGACCCGATATGGCATTGACTAGGTTGACCGTTTGTTGACCCGAGTTGACTCGGGTGTTGACCGAGTCGACTCGGTCTGACCTGATGTTGACCCGAACATCGAACCAAACCTGTGAACCGAATCTGAGTTGAACCATCTGAGTTGAACGAATCTGAGTTAAGCCAAAACTCAAGCTGAACCAAAATAAAACACTACTGCCGCCGCCGTAGGTCGCCGACGTGGCTCCGACGGCCTCCACCATCGTCGGTCACCACGGTTTCTCGTCGGAAAAGAGAAACACCCTGTCGGCATCGCCGCTGAAACATCATCATCATCATCAGATCCGTCGGAGGTTTGTCGGAGCAGCCGTTCCTTCTCCGCCATGAGACACCACCCAACCCCACCACACCCCCCCATCCATCGTCGTACGTCGCGGCTGCTGCCGGTGTGTGCGCTGCCACCACCAAGTGGTGGTGGCCGTTTGTTTAATCAAAGAGAAGGAGGGGTGAGTGAGAGAGGGAGGACGATGGTTGTGTGTGTGTGTGTGGGGTTTGCCGGTACAAAGAACGGCCGCCGGCATCTCCGGCTCCGTCGCCAGAGTAGATGACGCGGGAGTGAGAGCACTGGTGTCGGCTGCAAGTGTTTCAGCTAGGGTTTTGGGCAAAAATGAGAAAATGAGAGGAATAAGGGCTTTATATATGTAGGGTTTTCAAGTTGGCTTGGGCCCAAGGCCCGTTAGCCCGTGTCTTGAGTTTTCGTGCGGCCCGTTAACGTTTTTGGAGCCCGTTTTTGCACCCGAACGTTGTGTAATGTCGTAAAACAAGATTTTAGGGTCAAAACACTTAGAATTAAGTCGTATATTGTTATTAGACGCGTATGCTCTTCGGTCGCGTTAAATCACGCAAAACGTTTCTTTTGTCGTTTAATCCGTTTTTCGATTTGATTTCGACCATGATTATGAAAATGTAATTACGAATCTAAATATATCGAGAAATTTCAGTTTTGAAGGGAATACGCGTGTCCGTTGCTTCCGTTTCGTGGTTGGTGCGTTCTTTCAGTCGCGTTTCTCGTTCATGTTTGCGTTTGTGACATACGGAAGCGCAATAAATTCGAAAAAATAAATTTATAAATATACGATACGCGTATAAAATTCATAATTTTTGTCGTTGTCAGTATTTTGTTCGGTTTTCGTTCGTTACCGTTTAATATTCAACGGTTTTCTCACAAATCCACATACGCGCACCGTAAGGTAGGTAGGCGTTCCTAGGCGTTCCAAGAGCCTAATTAAGTTAATACATGTCTTAAAGACTAGTTATTATTGTCTAAACGTTTGTTAATCACGTAATTAGAAGCCGTTAATTACCGGTTGTCACATTCTCCCCTTGTTACAGAAATTTCGTCCTCGAAATTTAGACTATGTTATCTCCTCAGAGTTGTGTTGTTCGCAGGTAAGTCCGAATAATACCCAAGTGAATGACCGCATAATCGAATCAATACTCATTCGAATTACGTGAGTGTAAAGACATTTTGCATCAATAAGAACCCAACGGTTCAGCTGAGTTTGTTCAAGAAATCGATGTCAAGTGAACGAAATGTTGTGATACTATCACCAATGTGACTAAGTTTACTGGGTTCAACAAAAGAGGAAATTCAACCAATGGAATTCCAAATGAACGTTCACAAACTGCAAACCAATTTTTGAAACAATAGTATTTACGACCAACGGAAACTTGTGTCGGTTGTTGTATGATTGAAACTCGAATTCAACGACTTCGAATAGATAGAATCATAAAAATGATTTGCCAACTATCGAACCATTAGATGAATACAATCAATGTGTTGCAAGGATACACCAAAACGAAATACAACTGAACCTGGTGCATCATCGTCTTAATGCATAGTTGCATTAAGATCATTTAAATGACGAGTCAAACGAAAAGCAAATATAGTTTCGCATGAGACGGCTGATCGTGATTAGCACAAGCTACAAGTTTATACCGATGCCACAAGGTGTCGTAGTGAATGAATTAATTCAACAATAGCGGTGAATGAACAAGCATCACCGTGTTTTACATGAAACGCTCGATCGTGATTAGCCCAAGCTACAAGTTCATATCGACACCACAAGGTGTCGTAATGAATGAAATAATTCACTAATAGAGGTGATCAAACAAGTTCACCGTGTTTGAATTCAACTGAAGGTTCAACAAAGTAAATCCGAATGTTTGTTTCAAACAAATCTCATATAATTTTCGATTGAAAATGAAACAAATAAATAATGTTTTTTGATCGAAAATGAAAGAGCAATAAATATCACAAAAAGTTCGTTCGATGTTGAAAGAATCGTTAAGAGGTACACCAAAATATGACATGGATTTGTGTACCATTATCTTAACACACGATTGTGTTAAGATTGCTTTAATATGAAAATCAACAAAGCGGATTTAATATCAATAAACAAATAAATAAATAATTAAATCCATACATGAGGCGAGCAACGAAATTAGCGCAAGCTTCAAACTTGTGAAAAAAACGCCACCACAAGGTGATCGTGATCAAAGAAACGATTCAATGAAGTCGTAGACTAAACAAGCCTATAATGGTTCGAAACAAATGAAGTGTTTGTTGGGATTATTTCGAATATGATGGTCTCAACCCATCATATAGGACCTTGAATCGAATATATATTACGAGCAAGTTCAAACAATTGAACTTGGTTTAGTCACATTCCCACAATGAATGCATGTGTTGACAAGAGAATTTCGACATGGTTACAATGAACAAACCATGTAATGTAACTCAAAAGAAATGAGTTTCAACGAGTTCATTGACTCGATATCAAAGAGTCAACGCTTTGCAATAATGCAGTCATCCAAATCACAATGCAAAAACTCAAACATAGCAAAACAATATTTGATCCATTGATAAAACAACAATTTTGAGTGAAGCCCCCTGATGGTCTTCACGAATCAAACAAACCACATGCGCAACAAACAAACAAGCATGCGTAGCATATGAATTTATCAAGAAATAAAGCAATTGAGTGTTCGCTATCATGGGAGAAAATCATTGTGGTGCAACGACCACGAGGGGGAGTAGAGACGCGGAAATCTACTCACTATATGCAAAAATTTGGAATTTCAACAAAAGAAATTTGAGGACTTTACCTGGAAGTTCGTGTGATGATCGGTTGTTAGATGACATTACCATGGAATGCCGAACATTGCGTAATTGTCATAAATGAAATAGGGGGATTGCGGAGACATGTGACTTCTTTTGCGGAGCCAATAGTTGTGAGTCTCATTAGACTAAGTACCGACTGTTGTGAAATCTTGTTCTAACGTACCTCGGCGAGATTCATGTAGTTTGCAGGATCACGTGGCAAAGTGTCGCATTTCGGTCGGTAGTTCTCCCGCTGCCGGGATTAGCATCGTTGTTGTCGTGACCATTTGTGGTTTCCCCAAGGCCCTGCCTCGAAAGTCGCGTGTGATGTACTCCGACGTCCGTCGACGTATAGCTTAAGTTTCACGTATACTTGTGCACTAGCGTTTCGTTCTGCGTAGGTTGCCTGCTCGGGTAAGTAAGATAGCATAGACGACATAATATAATGGCGTTTGCCCGAGTTGTTAGTCACGGTTTCTAAGTGAGGACCTTTAATGAGTTTCGACATAAATTCTCCAAAGGTCCTAGATGCATGTTATCAAAACTCTCAAGGAATGGCTTACTGTATGTAATCGTTTCGTGTATCGTGTATCAAACACAACACTTATATATGTTTTAACCAAAACTATTGTCTCATTGTTTTCGGCAACAGTTGGAACCCATATTCGAGTCTTAGGCATTTTGTATGCGTTCAATTCTTGATATCTAAGTCCCCAGAGGATAGTGAGGTTAAAGCATAGGTATCTCTACAGAAACCTAATTCGCTGAAACCTATAGCTCTGATACCAATCTGTCACACCCCGAAATATCAGAGCTGGCGTGACTGGACCGGTATCTTCATTGCACAGCGGAAGTATTTGAGCTAAGACTTCTAGAAAATGAACGCCGCTAAGTACTCGAATTCCCTTGGGTTCTCCTATTCCAACCGTTCCATAGTTTTGAAAGTGCAACCTGAGAAAGAACATGCGAGAAAAATCAACATAAAGTTGAGCGAGTTCATAGTTTGTTTTGTATCAAATGCGTTTTAAAACACTTGTAATCTTGCATTTGAAAAACCGGTTTGTGAGATCTTAATATCTCAAAGCATTTGAAATGTCGTCTTTGTATATCGGTAACGAAATGTTTTATGCTATGTTTATAAACCGATATATGTAACTGTTGAGTTCGTGAACCAGTAATGATATGTTTTCTGTCGTATCTGTAAACTGGTATTGAAATGATTTCTGTTATCTTTGTAAATCGGTAATGAAATGTTTTCTGATATCTTTGTAAACCGGTATTGAAATGTTTTCTGTTATCTTGTAATCATGGTATGCTCTGATTCATTCATGGAGTCTGTTAAGGATCTATCAGTGGGTAGCGAGCCCCCTGACATAATGTACCATAAGCAAATAACCAAACCGAGAACACTTTGTCATCATTGGGATCACAAAAGCACTCCAGGGTATACCAACCAGGAGTGGGGCGTGCCTCAAGCCCAATAGATCTACACCTTTTGCACCTTGGTCACTAAGTGATTAATGGTTACTAATGTTGTTTCCCTACTTATGCACATTGATCATGTCATCTACTCCGTAACTAACATACCAATAGTTTTAGCATGTATTTCCCCTCGATGTTTTTGAAAACAAAACATTGAAAACAGTGAAAGGAGGGACATGAACTCACTAGGTTGTCTCGTTTTTCATACGTATTTGTTGTAACTTGGACATTCCCGTCCCTAGTCATGAAAATCATGCACGTTTCGTAAATACGTGTTTGTTGTAAGAACCGGTAAGTTTAGCTAAAACCTTTTCGTAAACCATTTGAGTTCGTTGAAATCCTGTTGCGAAATGGTTTAGAAACATATGATTTTTGTTTCTCGAAACATTGTGTTTTTGCAAAACTTGCATGTCTTTCCACCCCCGAAAACACTAAAAATGTAAAACAGTAAAAAGTGGGGGTTATGAATGTCACACCCCCAAATTCCACCTGCGGAGTACCGTCCGCTTGAGGGCGTGACCGACCAGGATCCAGCCACCAATTATACTGAGCATTGGATAATAGCGAGGATGATCACCAACCATAATGGTTAGTAAACACCATAGTTTAAAGTTCAAATGTTTAAGTTCAAATATCAATTAAGTAAGTAGCGGAAGCATAGATAAAATAGTTTAAATAAGGTTCATGGTTCAAATTATTTAGAACCCAACACGCGGGTTTACACGACCACTACACTTCCCAAGCAGCAGCTCCACAGTCACTGGTTACCTGCAAAGCATGCAGTAAGGGGTCAACAATAATGCTGAGTGAGTTCACTAGTTGTCCAGTTTTAATTACCAAAAACTTGTTTCACCAGTTAATTTATCCGTTTATACATGCCATGGGGAGCTACCCCAAAAGTTAGCAACTAAACTGTTTTTCCAATACCGAACACTAGGTGACCGTTGCGTATCCGCAAGAAAGTGCCCCGATGTCAATGTTCTATCATCATTGACGGATGCCTGAGTACATTAGTTCACGACCGATCCCATACCTTGGCACGGTGTGAGGTTGGTAAGACCTAAATAGCGCTATCAACTAATAACCCGTTCGCCTGGCCCCGGCGACTAATCGGTATTAAGTAGTAGGGACTTTAAGTGATAGAGTTTCGTTTAGTGCCGTTTGTTGCAATCCGTATAAACAGTAATTAACTAAAAGGTTCCCAATAACAAGGGAAGGAAAGTAAGTTTGTTCCCAGTAACTAGGGAAGGAATGTAGATGGTATCCCCTTTACAAGGGGATAGGGTTGTTTTAGTCTCGTGTCCCAAACCACCGGGACGCATGCTTTTAAGTAGTGAACTCACCTTGGGTTGCTCGGTAGATTATTTTTACTCGGTCAAGTATGTTGGTCACCACGCCCTAGCATGGTTACCAAGTATGGGTCAAGTTGGGTACAAATAAACACACAGCGAACATGTACGGCAAACACATATAGCAAACACGTATAACATGCGGAACAACAAACAGTGGGGTTATTGGGCCAGCCCTAAACATACAATCAGCAGTAACAACATGTAGCCCAGTCAACAGAAAGCCCCAACAGTCAAAGCCCAATAACAACAAAGTAGCCCAGTCGAGACAAGGGTGGTTGCGACTCGCAACCGAGGTTACGACTCGCAACCGAGGTCTCGGTTTATCACGTTTTGACTCGCAACCAGAGGTTCCGACTTAGCAGCAGTGGTTACGACTCGCAACCGGATTCGATACGCGTTGATTGCGACTCGCAACCGGGAGATCTCGACAAGACTTGATGTGGTCTCGAGTAGCAACCAAAGGTTGCGACTCGCAACCGTGATTACGTGCACAAGAAGACCTTCTAGAACCTGTAAACTGTACTAACCAATGATATTGCAATTTCATGAAATCAGTGTACTATACCCACTAAACATGTTTGTTTGTCTAAATTATGTCCAAAACAGATCAAACAAAGCATATTCAAAATATTTAAGTGACCTTCATGCTGTTCATCATGATATTCATACATCATTCAAGCAATATCCAACAACAACTAACAAGAGACTTTAACCGAAAATCCTTATAATCAAACGGACAATCAGATTATTCAACCATCAAGTAGTCACTTTCGTCATACATGTTCATCAACATACAACCTACAATAACAACCTAAAATCATGCAAGATTCTCTAACCAACCCTTTATACCAACCGGATAACAATCAAGCATTTAACTCGGCTGATTTATACTCTATTTCTTAACAAAAACAACAACAACAACAATAATCAAGCATCATTTAGTAACAAGACAAACAAGCAAAACAACTATAGGGATATTCATGCTAACCGGTTAGAAGTAGTGGTCCAAGAATTCGATAAACTAAGCTCCGAAAGATGATCTTGAGCTTGAATCCGCGAGCCTTGATGCTATGGTTGGACCCGAGAGAGATGAGATGGTGAGGAAGTGATCTTGGTTGCTAGGATTCTTAGGGTTTTAGGGTTTTTAGTGAGAGAAAGTAGATGAGGTGAGAGGGATGAGAGAATGATAAGGGTGTGGGTGAAAATGAGGGTCAAGTGTGTGTATAACCGGTTTACATATGTGGGTTGTAGGTTTCGGGTGGGCTTTGGCCCTAACCGGCCCAAGCCGTGTACTATTCACTCGAGACCAAGAGTGGTCTCGAGTCGGGTTTCGCGGTTTCGACTCATATATGTATATAACACACACATATATATCTATATACACATATACATAAATACACATAACATGTAACAACGAATAGTTTCATGAATTTTTCATTTAATAAAACATACGTACACACACGTTACATCGAAAGGTTGTCCGGGAAAATCCGAAGTGTCACATTATCCCCAAGTTTTAAGAACTTTCGTCCCGAAAGTTAAGGCAGCCACTGTCAAGCTAGTGTAAGTGAAAGCGTTTCAACGGGGTGTCACATCATCCCCCCGTTGGTTTGGAATTTCGTCCCGAAATTCGGTTGTAGCTTCAGTGCTGGGGTTTTCGTTAGGGAACAACTGGGGATACTTGTGCTTCATCTGGTCTTCCCGCTCCCAGGTATACTCTGGGCCACGTCGCGAGTTCCAACGGACTCGCACAAGGGGTATCTGGCTACGTTTGAGGGTTTTGATCTCACGATCCGTGATCTCAACCGGTTCCTCAGTAAAGTGTAGCTGTTCGTCAATAGTAAGTTCCTTGTAAGGAATGGCGAGTGTTTCATCTGACAGGCACTTCTTCAGATTAGACACGTGGAAGACGTTGTGCACAGCACTCAGTTCTTCAGGCAGATTCAATCTGTAAGCGGCCGTGCCTATCTTTTCGGTAACTTCAAAGGGTCCGACATATCTTGGATTAAGCTTGCCCCGTTTTCCAAAACGGACCACACCCTTCCAGGGTGAGACCTTAAGTAGAGCCCGTTCACCAACCTGGAACTCTTGCGGTTTCCTGTCTTTGTCAGCGTAGTACTTTTGACGATCACGAGCTGCCGCCATGCGTTGCCTAATCTGGGCAATCTTTTCTGTGGTGTCAACTACATGTTCCGGGCCTGTGATTTGGCTGTCACCAACCTCAGCCCAGCAGAGAGGCGATCGACATTTACGGCCGTACAATGCCTCAAAGGGTGCTGCCTGAATGCTGGTGTGGTAGCTGTTGTTGTAGGAGAATTCCACCAACGGTAGGTGCTTCTCCCAATTCTTGCCAAAATCGATCACACAAGCCCTAAGCATGTCTTCGAGGGTTTGGATGGTGCGTTCAGACTGCCCATCCGTTTGCGGGTGATAAGCGGTGCTCATGTCTAAACGTGAGCCAAAAGATTTGTGCATGGCTTGCCACAATTCAGAAGTAAAACGCGCGTCTCGATCAGAAATAATAGAGGTAGGCACTCCGTGCTTCGAGACCACTTCTTTTAAGTATACCTCTGCTAGGGTAGAAAACTTGTCTGTTTCTTTTATGGCCAAGAAGTGTGCAGACTTAGTTAAGCGATCCACTATTACCCAAATGGTGTCATTTCCGCGCTGTGACCTAGGCAGGCCGGTAACAAAATCCATGGAAATCTGCTCCCATTTCCATTGCGGGATCTCCGGCTGTTGGAGTAGGCCTGATGGTTTCTGATACTCAGCCTTGACTCTTGCGCAGGTTAAACATTTTCTGACATACGTTGCTATGTGGGCTTTCATGCCAGGCCACCAGTAGGTAGCCCTCAAGTCGTGGTACATCTTATCTGAACCTGGATGTACCGAGTAACGGGACTTATGAGCTTCATCCATCACAAGGTCACGTAAATTCCCATAAAGCGGAACCCATATGCGTCCGGCTACGTAGAAAGCACCGTCTTCTTTTTTTTGTTCCAATCGTTGTCTCGATCCTCGTAGGGACTCGGCCCTGATGTTCTCAGCTTTCAATGCTTCAACCTGAGCATTCCGAATCTGATTAGGGAGGTTTGAGTGGATAGTGAGCTGTAAGGCACGAACACGTTTGGGTTTGGTCTCCTTCCTGCTGAGGGCATCGGCTACCACGTTAGCCTTGCCTGGGTGATATTTGATTGCACACTCGTAGTCATTTAGGAGTTCGACCCATCGGCGTTGCCGCATATTCAACTCCTTTTGTCCCATTATGTGCTGGAGACTCTTGTGATCAGTGTAAATCGTGCACTTGGTGCCGTACAAGTAGTGTCTCCAAAGCTTGAGCGCGAAGACCACAGCTCCAAATTCTAAGTCATGCGTCGTATAGTTCCGTTCGTGGACCTTGAGTTGTCGCGAGGCGTAAGCAATAACTTTCTCGCGTTGCATCAATACGCAGCCAAGTCCTTGAATAGAAGCGTCGCAGTAAACGACGAAGTCGTCGGTACCTTCGGGTAAGGAGAGGATAGGAGCACTACAAAGGTTCTTCTTCAGTTCCTGGAAGGCAGATTCCTGAGCATTACTCCATTTGTAAGCAACACCCTTCTGTGTGAGTGTCGTAAGTGGTTGAGCGATCTTAGAGAATCCCTTGATAAATCTTCGATAGTATCCTGCCAATCCCAAGAATTGGCGAACTTCGGTCGGAGTTTTAGGCACGGGCCAATTCTTAATGGACTCAATCTTAGCAGGGTCAACATGAATCCCTTCCTAATTGACGATGTGCCCAAGGAAATGGACTTCTCTAAGCCAGAAATCACATTTCGAGAGTTTGGCGTACAGTTGCTCATTGCGAAGAAGTTCGAGAATAAGACGTAGGTGTTGTTCATGCTCCTCTTGGCTCTTCGAGTAGATTAGGATGTCGTCGATGAACACGATTACGAACTTATCGAGGTAGGGTTTGCATACTCGGTTCATGAGGTCCATGAAGATTGCAGGTGCGTTGGTCATACCGAAAGGCATAACAAGGAATTCGTAGTGACCATAGCGGGTTCTGAAAGCAGTCTTAGAGATGTCCTCATCGCGGACTCTCAGCTGGTGATAACCCGATCTCAGATCGATCTTGGAATAATAGCTCGACCCTTGCAGCTGGTTGAACAGGTCGTCGATACGGGGAAGTGGATAGCGGTTCTTGATGGTAACCTTGTTAAGTTCGCGGTAGTCAATGCACATTCGGAATGAGCCGTCTTTCTTTTTGACGAAGAGCACTGGGGCTCCCCAGGGTGATGAACTAGGACGGATAAAACCTTTGTCCAAAAGTTCTTGTAGCTGAGTAGAAAGCTCCTTGAGCTCCGCGGGGGCTAATCGATAAGGTGCACGAGCTATAGGCGCTGCTCCGGGAGCTAACTCGATTTGGAATTCGACCTGGCGGTGAGGAGGGAGTCCAGGTAGTTCCTCCGGGAATACCTCGGGATAGTCACGTACAACTGGAAAATCTTCAATCCTGTTTTCCATTTTCTGTGTGTCGGTAATGAGTGCTAAGATAGCGGTGTGCCCCTTTCGTAGGTACTTCTGGGCCTTTAAGAATGAAATGATGCCTGTGACTTCTCCGTTCTTGTCGCCTTGAACTATAAGGGGTTTGCCAGGGGGGACGGGGAATACGAATAGCTTTCTCTTGGCAGAGGATTTCAGCTCGATGTTGGGATAACCAATCCATACCAATAATGACGTCGAAGCTTCCAAGAACGATGGGGAAAAGATCAATACGGAAGGTCTGACCAGACAACTCTAATTTGCAGTTACGAATTATGTGTGAGGCCTCGAGGTTTCTACCATTAGCTATTTCAACGGTGTGCTTAGAGCTCAGCGGCGTAAGAGTGAGCTTAAGTTTCTTACTAATACGTAGGGATACATAACTAGCATCTGCTCCGGAATCAAATAGCATGGAAACATAACGATCATTAAGTAGGAACTTACCCGCTACAACGTTGGGGTCATTCCTTGCTTCCCCAGCTCCAATCACAAAAGCTTTTCCTCTAGCACCAATTCCAGCATTGTTGTTATTGTTCCCAGCACCTTGATTGTTGTTGTTTTGATTCAGCTCAGGGCAATCCTTTCGCATGTGCCCCGTTGCTCCACACTTGAAGCATCCATGGTTGTTTCCTTGTTGCTGTTGTTGCTGCTGATTCTGCCTAGCGGGGAACTGGCTTCGGCAGTCTTTGGCTTCATGCCCCATCTTGTTGCATCGCTGACACTGACCTTTTCCACATGGCCCACTGTGATGTCGGTTACATTTGTTACACTTAGGGTGGTTTCCTCGATAGCCACCCTGCTGCTGAGGGCTCTTGTTGCTCTCAGTCTTCCTTTGTTGAACTGGGGCCTGAGTGGGGTTTGCATCCTTTCCCTGACTTCCATCCCACTTTCGCTTGTTATCGCCAGAAGTTCCAGCAGTAGCACCGATCCTCGGGGGCAGCTTGCCCTCTTCCACAGCCTGATTGGTGAGTTTGTGAGCAAGACGAACCACAGGCTGTATAGTATTGAGGTTGGCTGAGGTCACATGACTTCTGATTTCTGGGACCAAGCCTTTGATGTACAATTCAATCCTTCGGTACATAGGTCGGGACATGTTTGGGCAAAGTGCAGCATAGTCGTTGGACTGCTTAGTGTAGGTCTCAATCTCTGACCCAACCATCTTGAGCGCATAGTACTCGTTCTCGAGCTTGTGGATGTCATCCCTGTGACAGTACTCCTCTTTGATCATGTCCTTGAAATCTTCCCATGCCGTAGCATTAGCAGTTTCCAGACCAAGCATCTGAATCTGTGCTTTCCACCACGAAAGTGCGTTCCCTTCAAGCGTACCAGTTGCGTACTTAACCCAGTTAGCAGGGGGACACTCGCAGACAGCGAAGACAGCTTCGGCCTTTTCAATCCAGTGCAGAAGGCCTATGGCACCCTCAGTGCCGTTGAAAGGGAGAGGCTTGCCATCCATGAAGGTTTTGAAAGTACAAACACGTGGTTGCGCAGGCGCAGGCTGACCTCCAGGGTGAGCTGCGAAAGCTGCAGCCACCGTGTTGAGCAAGTTAGCGAATTGAGCCTGAGTCATGTTAACGCTTCCTCTTCCGCGTCCACTCATTGTCTTCATGACCAGAAAACACAGTATGGGTGTGATGCCGTAACGTAGCGAGAATAAGACAGAAGAGAGATGTGTATCTATCTAATTAGGCACACTAGTATGTATAGCAGAGCAGAAAGCATAAGACAAATCAAGCAAGTAAACATAGGTCCGAGCTATGAGGTCTAGTATGTCGAGTCTTGCCCTTGGAGTGTAGTGTCGTCACGAGTCACGGGTTATAGTCTGGTTTTTCTCAAAAAGACTCTTCTTTTTAAAACCAAGTTCACTATAACCAATGGCTCTGATACCAATCTGTCACACCCCCAAATTCCACCTGCGGAGTACCGTCCGCTTGAGGGCGTGACCGACCAGGATCCAGCCACCAATTATACTGAGCATTGGATAATAGCGAGGATGATCACCAACCATAATGGTTAGTAAACACCATAGTTTAAAGTTCAAATGTTTAAGTTCAAATATCAATTAAGTAAGTAGCGGAAGCATAGATAAAATAGTTTAAATAAGGTTCATGGTTCAAATTATTTAGAACCCAACACGCGGGTTTACACGACCACTACACTTCCCAAGCAGCAGCTCCACAGTCACTGGTTACCTGCAAAGCATGCAGTAAGGGGTCAACAATAATGCTGAGTGAGTTCACTAGTTGTCCAGTTTTAATTACCAAAAACTTGTTTCACCAGTTAATTTATCCGTTTATACATGCCATGGGGAGCTACCCCAAAAGTTAGCAACTAAACTGTTTTTCCAATACCGAACACTAGGTGACCGTTGCGTATCCGCAAGAAAGTGCCCCGATGTCAATGTTCTATCATCATTGACGGATGCCTGAGTACATTAGTTCACGACCGATCCCATACCTTGGCACGGTGTGAGGTTGGTAAGACCTAAATAGCGCTATCAACTAATAACCCGTTCGCCTGGCCCCGGCGACTAATCGGTATTAAGTAGTAGGGACTTTAAGTGATAGAGTTTCGTTTAGTGCCGTTTGTTGCAATCCGTATAAACAGTAATTAACTAAAAGGTTCCCAATAACAAGGGAAGGAAAGTAAGTTTGTTCCCAGTAACTAGGGAAGGAATGTAGATGGTATCCCCTTTACAAGGGGATAGGGTTGTTTTAGTCTCGTGTCCCAAACCACCGGGACGCATGCTTTTAAGTAGTGAACTCACCTTGGGTTGCTCGGTAGATTATTTTTACCCGGTCAAGTATGTTGGTCACCACGCCCTAGCATGGTTACCAAGTATGGGTCAAGTTGGGTACAAATAAACACACAGCGAACATGTACGGCAAACACATATAGCAAACACGTATAACATGCGGAACAACAAACAGTGGGGTTATTGGGCCAGCCCTAAACATACAATCAGCAGTAACAACATGTAGCCCAGTCAACAGAAAGCCCCAACAGTCAAAGCCCAATAACAACAAAGTAGCCCAGTCGAGACAAGGGTGGTTGCGACTCGCAACCGAGGTTACGACTCGCAACCGAGGTCTCGGTTTATCACGTTTTGACTCGCAACCAGAGGTTCCGACTTAGCAGCAGTGGTTACGACTCGCAACCGGATTCGATACGCGTTGATTGCGACTCGCAACCGGGAGATCTCGACAAGACTTGATGTGGTCTCGAGTAGCAACCAAAGGTTGCGACTCGCAACCGTGATTACGTGCACAAGAAGACCTTCTAGAACCTGTAAACTGTACTAACCAATGATATTGCAATTTCATGAAATCAGTGTACTATACCCACTAAACATGTTTGTTTGTCTAAATTATGTCCAAAACAGATCAAACAAAGCATATTCAAAATATTTAAGTGACCTTCATGCTGTTCATCATGATATTCATACATCATTCAAGCAATATCCAACAACAACTAACAAGAGACTTTAACCGAAAATCCTTATAATCAAACGGACAATCAGATTATTCAACCATCAAGTAGTCACTTTCGTCATACATGTTCATCAACATACAACCTACAATAACAACCTAAAATCATGCAAGATTCTCTAACCAACCCTTTATACCAACCGGATAACAATCAAGCATTTAACTCGGCTGATTTATACTCTATTTCTTAACAAAAACAACAACAACAACAATAATCAAGCATCATTTAGTAACAAGACAAACAAGCAAAACAACTATAGGGATATTCATGCTAACCGGTTAGAAGTAGTGGTCCAAGAATTCGATAAACTAAGCTCCGAAAGATGATCTTGAGCTTGAATCCGCGAGCCTTGATGCTATGGTTGGACCCGAGAGAGATGAGATGGTGAGGAAGTGATCTTGGTTGCTAGGATTCTTAGGGTTTTAGGGTTTTTAGTGAGAGAAAGTAGATGAGGTGAGAGGGATGAGAGAATGATAAGGGTGTGGGTGAAAATGAGGGTCAAGTGTGTGTATAACCGGTTTACATATGTGGGTTGTAGGTTTCGGGTGGGCTTTGGCCCTAACCGGCCCAAGCCGTGTACTATTCACTCGAGACCAAGAGTGGTCTCGAGTCGGGTTTCGCGGTTTCGACTCATATATGTATATAACACACACATATATATCTATATACACATATACATAAATACACATAACATGTAACAACGAATAGTTTCATGAATTTTTCATTTAATAAAACATACGTACACACACGTTACATCGAAAGGTTGTCCGGGAAAATCCGAAGTGTCACATTATCCCCAAGTTTTAAGAACTTTCGTCCCGAAAGTTAAGGCAGCCACTGTCAAGCTAGTGTAAGTGAAAGCGTTTCAACGGGGTGTCACAATGAACTCACCTTGATATTCCTGCGCAAACTAGCTTAGCATGATTCCGTAGTGCCGTTCCAAGAACGTGAATTAGCTAGCGTGCATCTATAGTATTCCTAACATGGAATAACGTATCAGTTTCCTAATTTAAGCGTAGCTAAACTACGTGTCCGAGCTCTACCGAATCGTTAACTAAACGATTCTAGGGTAGTGTTATCTTGACTTAGAATAACCAATCGATGGTTATTTGATCCCGTTTATATTCGGGATAAAACTAAGTCTCGAGATCGACTTAGTTTTTGAGTGTTTTAGAATATATATATATACGTTTATGTTTACAATCAAATATAATGATACGAAGTCATGTTAGTCGTCGCGAGTAGAAGGCGTAAACAAACAAAATGTATATATATATATATATATATATGAAATCTGTACTCCTGAAATGAACATATACGACTGTATTCGTGTTACAAGTATAATCGGATTCTAGACGATTGAAATAAGTATAACAATTATATTTATTTCATAAAATTTTCGAATGCTTAATCCTTTGAAATACAAATTCCGAATTCCGTCGTTTGAAATAAATATAAACATTTATATTTATTTTATAATAGCGTTCGGAAATATCAATGTTTGAATAAATATAGATAATTATATTTATCTAGATAGGTGTCGGGTTTCGTTAAGTTGTAACTCGCGTGTTGTCGAAATGTTATAATTTTAGTTTATAAGTTATAAAACGTCACAAAAATAAACATACTTTTATATTTATTTTATAAGAAACTTAGACTTCGATAAGTTTCGTAAAGAATTAAACACGTTTTATAACTCGGGTTTTTAGCGAAAATCGGACAGAGTTTCCTTTGTTTTTGGGATAACCTCGACATCCAAGTGTCGATATTTTAATCAAAACGCAACAATTTTCAACAATTTTTCATTAACATAGACACTATATGTGTATAATTTTCACTAAAAATGCACAGAACGTAATAAGCCGCAAATGTATAAGTGTAAACTAATCGGGTCGAGCTCGGTTCGGTAACTATAAAATCTAATGTAAACTACCTGCTACGCTTAAAACTTTACCAAGTCTCGTGGCGACTCATTTGACCGCGGTTGACTGGGGTTTGACCAGAACTTGAACCTGTTGAACCGAATGTTGACCGAAAGTTGTTCGCGTTAACTGTGTTTGACCGTGATTAACCCGACATGGACCAGACTTTCCGAAGCTGAACTGAGCACCCCAAATCAAAACTAAAATGCATGCTCCGAAACTGACCCGACATGGCATTGACTAGGTTGACCGTTTGTTGACCCGAACATCGAACTAAACCTGTGAACCGAATCTGAGTTGAACCATCTGAGTTGAACGAATCTGAGTTAAGCCAAAACTCAAGCTGAACCAAAACAAAACACTACTGCCGCCGCCGTAGGTCGCCGACGTGGCTCCGACGGCCACCACCATCGTCGGTGACCACGGTTTCTCGTCGGAAAAGAGAAACACCCTGTCGCCATCGCCGCTGAAACATCATCATCATCATCAGATCCGTCGGAGGTTTGTCGGAGCAGCCGTTCCTTCTCCGCCATGAGACACCACCCAACCCCACCATACCCCCCTATCCATCGTCGTACGTCGCGGCTGCTGCCGCTGTGTGCGCCGCCACCACCAAGCAGTGGTGGCCGTTTGTTTAATCAGAGAGAAGGAGGGGTGAGTAAGAGAGGGAGGACGATGGTTGTGTGTGTGTGTGGGGTTTGCCGGTACAAGAACGGCCGCCGGCATCTCCGGCTCCGTCGCCAGAGTAGATGACGCGTGAGTGAGAGCACTGGTGTCGGCTGCAAGTGTTTCAGCTAGGGTTTTGGGCAAAAATGAGAAAATGAGAGGGACAAGGGCTTTATATATGTAGGGTTTTCAAGTTGGCTTGGGCCCAAGGCCCGTTAGCCCGTGTCTTGAGTTTTCGTGCGGCCCGTTAACGTTTTTGGAGCCCGTTTTTGCACCCGAACGTTGTGTAATGTCGTAAAACAAGATTTTAGGGTTAAAACACTTAGAATTAAGTCGTATATTGTTATTAGACGCGTATGCTCTTCGGTCGCGTTAAATCACGCAAAACGTTTCTTTTGTCGTTTAATCCGTTTTTCGATCTGATTTTGACCACGATTATGAAAATGTAATTACGAATCTAAATATATCGAGAAATTTCAGTTTTGAAGGGAATACGCGTGTCCGTTGCTTCCGTTTCGTGGTTGGTGCGTTCTTTCAGTCGCGTTTTTCGTTCATGTTTGCGTTTGTGTTTGTGACATACGGAAGCGCAATAAATTCGAAAAAATAAATTTTTAAATATACGATACGCGTATAAAATTCATAATTTTTGTCGTTGTCAGTATTTTGTTCGGTTTTCGTTCGTTACCGTTTAATATTCAACGGTTTTCTCACAAATCCACATACGCGCACCGTAAGGTAGGTAGGCGTTCCTAGGCGTTCCAAGAGCCTAATTAAGTTAATACATGTCTTAAACACTAGTTATTATCGTCTAAACGTTTGTTAATCACGTAATTAGAAGCCGTTAATTACCGGTTGTCACACGTTTGACCCTTTTCTTGAGGGGATCTATACGTGACAAGACTTGCTGTGGTTTCTGTACACTGAATTCCATAATTATGTATGCATCCATAATTATGTAACTCCTTGCACAGTCTGCACAATTCATTTCATCCTCGTATTTCTTCCTTCAGATAGGCCATTATTTTCAGGTAGAGTCACGTATACTTGTGACATTCTATTTCTAGTATATGTATATATCAGGCATCACACATAATTGCAAGTAATTCTTAATCACAGATAAGTGCTACTCCAGTGCACCCTAAGTCTCGTAGTGTCTTTTCTTGACTTTTGTAAACAGTTTCAGGTAGTGGATGTCGCAGAAGGTTTTATGCAATGAAAACTCTTTGAAAAATTGTTTTCGTGAAAGGATCCTAGTGATTGTAGTCTAGACTCGAGAAGGAATCCTGGTTCACTACAATCGCAGCTCTGATACCAATCTGTCACACCCCTTTCTAAGGCGGAAGCACGAGGTGTGATCATGAAAGGTTTTCATTGCATACGATTGGTAAACATACTACATGCTCATAAAAATAACTTCGAACACCATAACATAACTGAAAACATAGTTTAAGTGTTTACATCACTTCACTAAACGTTGTCTGAAAAGTTTACAACATTATTCATAGATAACATAAACGACATCCAGGAGCATGAGTAAGACCGCACGCACATCCACTTTAGTCACCTGAAATACATGTGAGTTTTGGAAAAACGTCAACATAATGTTGGTGTGAATTCATGAAATTGTTGTATTTCACGCTAGTATACTTTGTATGAAAACGTGATATATGTCTTGTAAAAATAAAGTATTCTTGTATAAATAAAGTATTCTTGTGGTATGAACCAAATAAAGTATTCTTGTGTACGAACCTCGTACAAATAAAGTATTCTTGTATATATCAGGGTTGTTAATGGGTTGCAAGGCCATTAACATGTGACACGACATAGGAAGTCACCAAACCATAGGCATTTTTCTAGTTGTCGATTCACGACGGAGACACAAAAGCACTACTCGGTACTAGTTTTCACCAAGAGTGTGGCTGCCCGGTCACCCGTTAGATCTAACCTTTTGTTCTGCGGTCTAAGTATCTACACGATTAATGGTGCTTATGGTACCCTATTCGTGACACGATTTCTCGTATCATTCTTCAAAACGCATCATACTTGGTACTAGTTATCACCAAGAGTGCTTCTTGTATTCTTGTGTTCATCATACCATTTGTAAACATTGTAATATTTGTAACATGTATTTCACCCGCGAAGTTATAAAACTGAAAACAGTTAAAAAGAAAAGGGGGAGCATGAACTCACAACTTTGCGTTCCTGCGTCGTAAACTTCACCGGATTTGCTTATCTAGCGTCGTGACCTAAACGTGTTTTATTAACGTTAGTCACTAGACTTGTATCGCACAAGTACAAGTCACTATCTTTTATGTATTTGTTCTTGTGTTAAAAATAATTTTATATTTTTAACTAAGTGTCTTACTTATATTATTTTCACAACAATAAAAATAACTGTCTTGTATTTTTCATCCGAATAATGTATTTTGTCTAAATCTTCATTTCATGTTCATAACTTGTCCAAGTTATTTATTCTATTAAGTAATATATTTCATAAATATATTCTCTTGTACTTGTCTAAGCATGTTGTATGTGTATTTTGTATTTTCACTCCTTAGGAGTATTTAGTGTATTTTCAAGTCTTAATACACTATTCACGTATAATACATACTACATACACTTAGCACAAAATTTGGTGATAATAAATATATATATTTTTCCCAAAAATATACATACTTAATACCAATTTTATTCTTGAAGAAATCATCATTTCTTAGCACAAAAATTTTGGGAAACCTTGGTAAATGCTTTTAGATACATTTTTTTTTGGGAATAAGTTTCTCAAAACTTATAATTTTTTCTAAGTGTCAAAATTTTATAGAAATTTTGACAGAGTTTCCCCTAAAAATGGAGGTTTCCCATGTTTTCAAAACATGTGTTTATTTTCTTTTAAAATCATCATCAATATCAACAACACAATCAAGTCTTACCATAAGCATAGATCATGTAAATCACACTACATCATGAACTTGAAGTTCTTGTAAAAACTTGTAGTAACTTACCATGTTATTTAGTAGGTTTAGTTACCCTTAAAAGTGTGTTTACTTTTGTTAAAATCTCATTTTCGGGATTTTTAGATGTTCACAACTTGTGAGCATATTTTACAAAAATATCTATTTACAATATTTTCATGTTTCACTTGCATCCTTATACTCCTTTTTAATTCCAAAAATAATGTATATGCAAGAAAAGTTATGATCCTTCAAAACCCGTCTTTTTAACTTGGTTTGTTTAGAAAAATCATCCTTAAGACTTGGATTTACAAGATTACTAGTTTACTTGGTTTTTTATTTTTCAAGAAAATCATCCTACTTTCAAGTTCATGTTTTCACTAGTGGATGTTTATTTCATGTACACATAATCATCCCTAACTTGTTAAGCCATGTTTTCAATCATAACTTGACAAGTCTCATATGATGACTAACCATCATATTACTAGTAATCATCAAGAAGTCATCAACACATTCAAACAACATCATACTACCATTATTTCATCTTGTTTCTTCATCTTGTTAGCTTTATGTTCAAGACTTATGTTTATGATCTTTTAGTGTTCTTGAGATTTCATCATAATATAACTATTAACCACCATATACATGAAGTAAATATGGATCAAAGAAACTTACTACTAGCTTTTAAGCTAGGGAAGATCAAGCTTGGAAATGTAGAGGATAAAAGCAAACTAGAGAGGTCCTTCAAGATCCGTGAACTCCAAGCTTCGTGAATCACCTTCTAGCACCTCGTAACACACTTGGAATGGATGAAGCTTGAAACAAAAGAGTGGTGGTGGTGATGGTGATCTCGGCCGAAGTGGGAGGATGAGGGAGGATGAATTGTGGTGTTGTGTTTTGTGAAGAAGATGGTTGTACTTATAAACTCTAAACACTTTAGTCCAATGGTTAATGTGTTTGTGTAGTACACTACACAATCTTGATAAATCCAAGAGAAGATTATGGGGATTTAGAGAGATTTGAAGGAAATCTTTGATGTGGGGCCATGCTTGGTTCGAAATCAGCTAAGGGGGGGGGGGGGGGTAGTGTAAATTTCATTCCTTAATTACTTAAATAAGTAAGCTTTCAAATGTAAGGTTTAGGGACCTAGTGTGTTATTATGTTATAAGGGGTGTTATGGTGTTCGGGGACCATAACTAGCTTAGAAACATTAAAACAATGCTTCCAATAATATTTTTATGTTCCGGGTAATGTCCGGTTGTTCGGTTAAATACCGGTTCGTTAAAGTGCTAAATTGCACCGTTTAGTGTCCTTTTGTAACACTTTCAATTCCCGACACCTAGGGAAGTATTCTGGATGATAAATCATGATTTCTGCATGATATTTATACGTTAAATGCTGATTCATAGCTGAATTTAATAAAATTCTGCACTTAAAGTGCGTTTCGGGTGCTTTTTAGTGCGTATTTTAGCTTTCGGAACATCTATACGTCAACCCTCGTATGTACTCTTGGGTTTTAATGCATTCTTGTCATTGGACCTACACCTAGGCTCCAATTCTATTGTCTAACTGCTTTCTGCAGAATTGTTGACACAATGTGTCTTACCTGTGAGTTTACTAGTATTTCTGACGCAACGCTTGTTCATGAATGCATAAAGTAATTCTTGTAGTATTAAAACGTGCATGAATTCACTTGTTTAGTATGTAATAAGACAATGTTGACATTTAAGCACATAATTGCAGTCATTAAATAATAATTAAAGTGTACGGAAATTACCGGTTTTGTGCCAGTTGTCACACAAAACCAACTACCCAAGAATGGAATCGTCGAGCGAAAACACTTGACAACCTCCTGGAAGCAACTTTTCTTGCCACCAGACCTTTCTCCATCAATTAGGAATCTGATGCCGTCACTAAACAAATATTAAACTGTAGCCATTTTTTGAGTGTTTATTTTTTGGTGTCTAATCCGCATATATATCACCATTGCTCTTGTTGTTATTTTAGACTTGGTTAACTTGAGCAATGAGGTTTGGGAGTACTGCAGCCATTTGCTGCGTGATGATAGCTGCCAGTTCGTCATTAGGTATCTGATTGTCACGTCGAGGAGGCATTCTTAAAAGAGGAAACATGAGAGAGAAAACAAGTGAGATGACATTTGGTATGAATAGAATGTTACAATTACCGACCAAAAAGCATGGATGATGGTCATTTGTTCGTACCACGAGGCAAACAAACGACGCACAAAAGCTGAACAAAGTAAATAGGTCCTCATAATGTATCGCGAATACATGCTTTAGCGTATAAGTGGGCACTCACCCCAAGAGTTCCCAGGTAAGAGTGACTGATCTGATTATGTGGATTTGTACGAACACTTTAGCCTTAGACAGAAGACTCGGGATACAGGTACCCACCCTTCTAGATTGCACGTGTTCACATTAATAAGACCCAAACTTCGACGAGAATTTGAAAACTTTGAAGGTTCAAAACCTTATAATAAATCATCCTAGAACAGATGATTGTTTTTCAAAGCAGATTTGAAATTTGTGTTCTTGTTGTGGTTGTCGCCTAAAGATAGGCAACGATATTGTTTTAGAAACTAAACGCAAGTAAACTCGCGTTAGGGTCCTAGGAAGGTTATAGATTAGGTCAAAGCATTACTAATAACCTAATTCCCTATAACCATGGGCTCTGATACCAACTTTTCTGTCACACCCCGACCGCGTTAAAACAACAAACCATGGTGGAAACGTCGGGGAGTGTCGTAACAGAATCATTGTTTCACAACACATGGATTAAAGTTCTGTTTTATTGAATTAAGTTTATTACATTGTATTGAAATAAGAAACAAAACATGAACAAATTGACTTTCATTGTTATTAAGTCACTAAGGCCTCGTCCATTCCTATGCGAGCATGCACCAATATCATCATCAAACATCATCAACTATGGTACCTGAAACATATATGAAAATACGTCAGCATAAAAATGCCGGCGAGTACATAGGTTTTGTGTGAGTGTCAGATTCATGGCTCGTTTACATTTTGAAATAACTTGAACAACTTCGTTAATTGATATTAGAAAACCTAGTTTTGTAAAATGTTTGTAATGTAAATTAAAATAACCAAGTCAAAACAGATTAGTTATAGTTTATAAAACCTCGATGCCATGAATCTTAACTCAAAACATTTATTTATGTAAATCCAGATTGTAAATCGTTTTTGTAATAGAACTCGAATGGTTTATATTGTTAGAAAAACCTTGTAATGTAACTTCGTTTTGAAAACACTTGCCCAAGTGATCTAGATAACGCAACGAAATATAATGTGTTAAAAGCACTTATATATAGGAAGTACCAGCGACATATCCACCATGCTTTTATCACATTACACCTGCCCCGTTACCTAATCACTTCCCTAACCCAATGGTTCAAACAGTTCAAATAATTCACATAGATCATACAGTTCCAAATGGTTCAAATAATTCACATAGACCAAACAGTTCCAAATGGTTCAAACAGTTTAAATAGTTCAGATAGTTTAATATAAACCATAGTATTTGTTTAGAAAACTCAAAATTGTTAAGCACATATGAATCACCCCAAAACAGTTTAAAACAGTAAAATAGGGGAACTATGTACTCACTTGAGATAGCCTAGAAGTCTTTGAATAACAACTAAGCAACGCTAGAAGGATCACGGAAATCAATAGGCACCTAATATGGGTAACTATGTTAATAAACCGGACCTAAATCGGAAGATCGGATAGGATGAGGTTTTGTAACCCAAATGAGTGTTGGAACTCATATGATATGGTTTAACAAAGCCTACATACTAAATCGAAACCTAACCTAAGTGCTTACGACCCATTACGACTCGTTTAGGTGGCTTACGCTACTTTAACGCGTCATTCGCGCAAAAGCGCGTTCGAGACGCCTAACTAGTCCTATGACAAGTATTATATGCCTAAACATGTTTAAATATGTTGCATAATCAGTTAAGTGAGAAAAGTTTAAGTTACATTTGCTTAAATACCAATTAGGCATGAAAAAGGCATTTTGGTCATTTTACCTAAGGCATATAAACAACCTATCATACAACTAATTAAACTAAGTGACCATAAGGTATAACCTCGGAAGGTTATTCCCTATACATCTATGGTCACTAAACATGCTTGGTCGGATCCTAATGGTCGACTAAACGGGTCGAGTTCGAAAGTCTAAGTGGTTATTTAGACCGCTTATCTTTACGACCCTATATAAGCACTAAACTAAAAGTGACGAGTTAAACATGTTAAAACATGTTTAACGAAGTTTAAAAACAAGTTTTGATATCAAAACAAAGGGTTTTGATACCCAAGAATAGTTTGGTTGCAAAAATACGCATAAACGCGCATTTTGACCGAAACTATGACTCGGCACTATGCCTAAACAACGTGGTAATCAGTAGGTATAGTCACAAAGGACTATGACCATCGTGATTACGCTCACGTTGCGAAGTTCAAACGAACTTCGTGTTGACCATTGACTGGTCAAAGCAGAAATTCAAACATTGTTTGACTTTCACGCTTAAAAAACGCATAAAAGCACGAAAGAAACTTACAAAGGGTCCAAGCAATGGAGATTTGATTCAAGTTGCTCAGGTATGAAGTGTGGAAACTCCAACTTAGAGCAGAAATGAATCAAGGTGTGAGGATGCAAGTGAAATTAAAGTGGGTATTTATAGATTTTGGACAACCGTTAGGATCGTTCCTCGATTTACGAGCTTCAGTCTTGGCCTTACAAGTTTGTCCACTGATTTGTAATACTATGGGTGTCCAAAACAAGCCCCAAGTATGAAGAAAAGCATGTTCAAAACAAGAAACCAGCTGCTGAAACAGAAAAACAAGTTTCTGATCTGGGTCTATGTCATGCCCCGCGTAAGTAGAGGCTTTCTCTTACACGCCCCGCGAGAGCTGACTTTGGCAGTTTGTCAATTTAGGTCCCTACATGTTCAAAACTTGCTTTTCGATGCATTTTTGACACGTTTAAGCCCCGTTAACCACATTTCAAGGCTCTAAAATGAAGTTAAAGTTTAGGGAACATGAAACATGCTCAAAAACATCTCGGATGTCGGTTTGTTTGGTCGTACGGTTGCGTTGTTCGGTTAATTACGACGAAACACAAACGGACATGAAAAACGATCCAAATTACGCGACGAATGGGATTTTGTCATGCTAATCACTAAAATAAAATATTTTAATGATTACATACATTTTTGGATTTCCGGATATATTTAGAACGTAAGATATGCGCAAAAATGCAAACTTTTGCACTTTTTGACGCTTTTAGTCCCTATTGATCAAAAAGTTTATTTTTGCGCACCAAACACCTCAAAGCCTATTTCTAAGCTATGTAAAGGATATTTATGGCATGTTTAACTTATGATCAACTTCCGGAATGTTCGCTACTGTCACACCCCTTTCTAAGGCGGAAGCACGATGTGTGATCTTGAAAGGTTCTCATTGCATACGAATGGTAAACATACTACATGCTCGTAAAAATAACTCCAAATGCCAAAACATTACATAACTAAAAACATAGGTTAAGTGTTTACATCACAAGACAACATATTGTCTGAAAAGTTTACAACTTTGTTTAAAAGACGAACATAAAGGTTTGGTCCTTATATCACCACACGGAGTGGGACATAACAACCAAACCTAGCAAAACGGGCACCGGAGTCTTGACACAACATAGCTACTAACATAAACAACATCCAAGAGCAAGAGTAAGACCGCGCGCACATCCACTTTAGTTACCTGAAATACATGTGAGTTTTGGAAAATCGTTAACATAATGTTGGTGTGAGTTCATGCAGTTGTTGTAATAAATGCTGAATACTTGTATGAAAACATTGTATGTATTTTGTTTAGTTGTATCCGAAACTGTGTCCTGTAATTGCAAGGAATACGAGATCGATAATGGTTTGCAAGGCCACTAACATGTGTAACGACATAGGAAACATCTAAACCATAGGCATTTTTAGTTGTCGATTCACGACTTGAGACACAAAAGCACTCTAGGTAGCACGTGGCCCAGAGTGTGGCTGCCTGAAACCCATTAGATCTAACCTTTTGTTCTGCGGTCTAGGTATATTGTTGATTAATGGTGCTTATGGCACCCTATTCGTCACATGATCTATAGTATCATTCCTTAGTTTTGTATTCATCATACCATGTGTAAACATTAAAACAATGCTTCTAGTATAATTTTGGTGTTTCGGGTAGTGTCCGGTTGTTCGGTTAGGTACCGGTTCGTTAAAGTGCTAAATTGCGTCGTTTAGTGTCCTTTATGTACCCTTTTGTGACACTTTTAATTCCCGACACTTAGGAGGGTATTCTGGATAATAAAATATGAATTCTGCATGTTATTTTTGCGTTAAAAAGCTGATTATAGCTGATTTATTGCTGTTTTGTGCAGAATTCTGAATTCAAATTGCGTTTCGGGTGCTTTTTAGTGCATATTTTAGCCTCCGGAAAGTTTATATGTTAACCCTTGTATCCATACTTTGGTTTTTAATGTATTTTAGACGTTGGACCTACTCCCAGGCCCTAATTCCATTATCTGACTGCTTTCTGCAAAGTTGCTAACACAGTGTGTCTTACCGGTGAGTTTACTAGTCTTTCTGACGCAACGCTAACAGTAATGCATAAAGCAATATTTGAAGTATAAAATGTGCATTAATTCTCATGTAGAGCATGTAATCAGACAATGTTGACATTTAAGCACATATTTGCAGATATTAAATAATAATTAAATTGTACGGAAATTACCGGTTTGGTGCCAGTTGTCACAGTCTCCCCCCGTTAAAAGAATTTCGTTCTGAAATTCAGGCTGAGCTATCTCCCGCAGGAGTTTTCTTGAACAGGTGGGGGTACTTCTCTTTAAACTGATCTTCACATTCCCACGTGTACTCTGGTCCGTGCTTAAAGTTCCAACGTACTTTGACAAGTTTGACACTACTCCTCCGGGTCTTGTTGACTTTCCAGTCTGTAACCTCAACGGGTTGTTCTGTAAATCAGAGTGTGTCGTCAATATGCACTTCATCCGCAGGGATGATCACTGTTTCTTGGGTTGGACTCTTCTTGAGGTTGGACACATGAAACATATCATGTACTCCGTTAAGTTCTTCCGGTAATTCCAACTTGTAAGCCACTGTACCAATTCTTTCCAAAATCGTGAATGGTCCGATGTATCGTGGATTCAGCTTTCCACGTTTTCCGAATCTTACTACGCCCTTCCAAGGTGAGACCTTCAACAACACTTTGTCTCCCACCTCAAATTCTATGGGTTTTCGTCTTCGATCAGCGTAGCTCTTTTGTCGATCTCGAGGTGCCTTAATGCGCTCTCGGATCTGCATGATTTTGTCGGTTGTCTCTTGAACAAGTTAAGGACCAACCATACGTTTGTCTCCAGCGTCTGCCCAACATACTGGCGAGCGACACTTGCGGCCATAGAGAGCTTCGAACGGTGCGGCTTTTATGCTCGTATAGTAACTGTTATTGTTGGAAAACTCAACTAAAAGTAGGTGAGT